>JXTB01000026.1:599185-735291 GCA_002914805.1 Parasponia andersonii
TAAGATAATTAATTCAAATTTCCTAAACTATCTCTAATTCGAAATTCAAATCACGAAATTTTAAAATAGGAAATTATCTAAAAAGGATAATCTGATGTCAACGGCACCGAGATACTGATCGGGACACCGCTGCATAGTTCAGAACAAGTTAAAGGTCCGAACGGGAAAACCGTAACGAGGACGATCCTCGGGATGTCATGCGGCCCCGCTCGGGACAATCCTGAGCACCGACGGGCTTGCATAACGCTACGTGGCCTCGCTCGGGACAAGTACCAAGTGACAACAGGCTCGCCCAGATTTCCATGACAAGCATACGAGATGGCATGCATGCGGCTACGGAGGTGGGGCAAAGTGGCGCAACTATGGGTACGAGACATTATTGCATGCGGACGTGTAGTCATACCCACTTACAGCATAAAGAACGGGTCCTCGGGGATATTGCGCGGTCACGTACAGAACTAATTCCACACGCCAATGGGTCACACATGACATTGCATAGCTACAGGTATGGGACGAAGCGACAACAGGAGCGGGACGAAGCCCGCTCGGCCACAGGAGTGGCCCGACACCCGTGTGGTTAGCGCATGGGGTGCCACCCGCACGGCCACGGGAACAGGCCAATACCCATGTGGCTAGCGCACAGGGTGCCACCCGCGTGGCCAGCATGCAGGATTACTCCCGCGTGGCCGTCGTGCGGGTCTCCCTGCCTCAGCAACACAGACAGCGCACACGACTCTCAGCGTGCGCCGCCTCGTAGCATTTTCGAATCCAAAAAATCCGTAACTTAATTGTCAAACAGTTTTTCTCAAAACCTATGACACAATTAAAGATCTAATGACTTTCTACGTACAGTTTTATTAAGAACATAAAACATAAACACATAGAAAATCAAGAATATGCTAGAATCATAATCAAAAACAAAAACACATGATCATAAACTCATAGTAATATCTAATTGATTATCATTTAAACTCATTTAATCAATCAATCATCATACATAGTAGAGCATACTCATAAGCATGAACAAGACCAAACATAATCAAAAAGATCATTATAGAAATCATAGATCATCAAACTTCAAGAGAATAAATATGAACAAGATATGCTAGATCATCGAAAACCTTTGCTCTTGATACCAATTGCTAGAAATTCCAAAAAATAAATTTTGAAAAACGATTTTCACAGTTTTGAAAACAAATCAAGAATGCAGCGGAATAGGTATTTTAAAATTTCTTGAAATTTTACAAAATAAAAATGTAGGATCGTTGATCTAACATAAATCAATTCATGGATCTTGTTTTAGATAAAACCTAGAAGTGCTTCATAACCATTGAGCTTTCCCATCTATTCTCTAGAGCCCGTTGAATGATCCAATGTGTGGGCACCTTCTTGATTCCCAATGAGAGATGAGCAAATGATCTGGAAGACGATTTTCCTTCTCCTTGAGTGCACGTCTACGACCATGGGTATATCTCCCTTAGCGGTCATAAACGAACACGAGACTTTTCCCGCGGCGGCTCGTCTCTCCCTCTCTCTCTTTTTCTCTCTGTCACACGAAAAAGCACAGTTACCGTGTATGAGTGGTGTGTAGAACCCTTAGTGAGGCTGAGGAGAATTTTTCTCTTAAGTATTTAAAAAGATGTAAACCCTAATGGGCTTATTGGGCTCAACTGACTATTCAATTAGTTATTGGGCTATGTGTGAGCTAGACAGGGGATCTTATAGATCCAAATAGTCTAAGCTCCAATGGGCCAACTACTCAAAATCATAACTACTTATAATCATAATTAACTCTCAATTATGATTGGACTTTGTCCATTAATATTGGGGCACTCTACAATAGGCCCAATATTGCACTCTTAGACTAAATATCATATATTTTCTGTGAAACTAATTAACACTTTAATTAACTTGATCCATTTAGTATAAACTATACCCATAGATATACCCCCGATGCAATGCCGTACTAGTGAGGTGAAATTACCGTATTACCTCTCTAGTACATATGTACCTTTGAGTTACCATTTTTCATTTAATGGATAATGATTGACTACGGTGTTTGTAACTGCCCATACAAACACAGTCAAATTCATAAAGTGAAGACTTAGTGCCAGGCTTTTTATTATCCAAGTCCTTGAAAAAACTCAAAGTGACATTATATNAGATATACCCCCGATGCAATGCCGTACTAGTGAGGTGAAATTATCGTATTACCCCTCTAGTACATATTTACCTTTGAGTTACTATTTTTCATCTAATGGATAATGATTGACTACGGTGTTTGTAACTTCCCATACAAACACAGTCAAATTCACAAAGTGAAGACTTAGTGCTAGGTTTTTTATTATCCAAGTCCTTGCAAAAACTCAAAGTGACATTATATGCATGGTGTCCAAATCATGAAAGGCGTTCTCGTCAATTCACAAATCTTATTTTCTAAGATACCAAAGTTCAAACCATATAATCGGAACTAGTCCTTTAGTAAGTCAGAAAGATAAAACTCATGAAAGCAAGTCTGACAATCACTAGGATTAAGATAATTTTGCAATAGTGCTAGATTAGTGAAAGATAGAATATTGAGTTACGACACTTAACATCAAATTCTATTTCACTTGGTCCAGTTTAATGCACTTATAACTTTCTTATAACGCACTAGTATTTTTATCCGAAGTTAGACACTTCGATGATTGGAGACTTCATCAATCCCGTTGAAATAAACAACACTACATTCTATGAAAAAATAAAGTATTCTATCTTTATTTGTAGAATGTGAACTTTTAATTTAGACATAATGAAATAAATAATTTAGTCTCCTACATGTGAACACTTCACACGAACAATTATTTATTACTCATTATTAGTCATGGAAACTTTTAGACGTTTGTATAATAGAAAACCTAAACATCACATGTATATTATTGAGACATAATATGGAATTTATTAAGAACAAATAGATAACACTTAAATCAAATAAATATTATTTAAAATGCCAAACAAAGAAACTACTTTCTAGGGCATATTCCCAACAATGGACATCTCATCAACTCCTTATAGCATTCGCAAGACTCGTACAAGGATTCATTGTAAAATTGCACAAAAGAAGTGATGTCGTTCCTCAACTTAGTAGTCTCAGCTAGAAGGAAGAACTTGGAAAAAAATTTTGAGCTATGTCCTCCCGTGTAGTGTTGGATCCCGAGGGTAAGGCATTCAAGCAGCCCTTAGCCTTGTCCCTCAAGGAGAATAGGAATAACCTCAAGCGAATGACATCCTCACTAACTCGATTTTGCTTGGAAGTATCATATATCTCTAAAAAATTCATGATGTATTAGTTAGGATCATTACTAGGTAAGCCACCAAATTTACACGTGATATGCACTATCAGAATAATTACTAGTTTCAACTCAAAGTTAATGGTGTCGATAGCCGACTTCTAAATGCTAGGACCGAAATCTTCAAGGATAGGAACCGCAAAGTCCCTTAAAGTTCTAGCATTATATCGGTCTCCTATAGCTTCTTTAGGGTTGACTGCTGACTTCCTCTATCTTCTAACTTCCCTCAAGGTACGCTCGATCTCAGGATCAAATGGTAAGAAATCTGCACTCCTCGTGTGTCTCATAAAATGAAATAAAGCACCTAAGATTCACAACAAAAAAAAATTGAATTAAATCGAAACTAGTAGATAATAGTATTAACAAGTAGTAAATTATCATACTCCCCGGTAATGGCACCAAAACTTATTGGGCTCATTTTTAACACACAAAATATCGCAAGTATACGGGTCGCAACAAGCAATATAAAAGTAAGAGAGTGTCGATCCCATAAGGAATACTCGATTTACAAATGCTAAGTACTAACTGAAACTAGTTTCTAATTTATCCAAACGACGATGATTGATGGTTTTTTGCAAGAAGAAAAATATAAATAGCAATGTAAAAGATAAGAAAGGAAACTGAAAACTAAGTAACCAATATAGTTCTTAGAGAAATAGTAAAAAAACTTAGGGATGCAATCTATCCTCTACTCCTCCAACTACTTGTTTTCCTCACAAGGACAATATCCATGTGAATCGGCAACTAATAATCCTAAAGTATTCACAAAATCCTTTCCAATACATAAGTGAAAATTTCTAAACAAGATAATATGTTATTCCTAACTTAAATTGATTAGGCTCATTGAGTTTGGTCATTCTTACACAAGGTTGCACAAGTTACATAGGTATATTCCTATCCTATGCAAACTAATCCTATACTAGGTGATCTTATGATGTTCTATCTATATCTAAACCTATAATCTCCTTCCTAAGTTCGGATAGATTTCCCAATAACAATCTATTTAGTGGCCAAGTAAATAGACATATTAAGCTCAAGATAAAATAATCAATTCAACAAAGGATAACAAGAACAATGAAAGAAACAAATATAGTTAGATTACATTAGAGGTTTGATTGCCTCCCTAGAGATGAAATTTACCTCATTTTCATACAAAGAGAATCACAACACAAATAACAAAATTGATACATATTTAAGTGCAAAAAATAGAAGAGGAAAATAAGAACAAGAGGAAAGAAAAAACTCTTTTGAAACTTTCCCAATCTAATTTCCTTGGCTTCAATCCACCTTATTGGTATTGTTTCTCCCTTAGAAATGGCTCTAAGAACCCTTGACTGCTAGGGCTTTCGTCCCCCCTTCAGGCCTTCTATCAGATGAGTGTAAGAGAGTTTATATAGAAGAAGCCAACCGGCCACAATCTAGAAATTTTGCATTGTGTCTGCATTTTGTGGTGTTGCGGTGCAAAGTATAGCGCAGCAATGCCGAGACAGTCGAAGAGCTGGCACTGTAGCGCCAGACTGTCACACTACGGTGCCACATTATCTAGGGGCTAGCACCGCAGTGCCACGGATATGGCACTGTGGCTCCATGGGATTGATGTCACGGCGCCTGTAAGTGGCGTTGAGGCACCATGGCATTGATGCCACGACATTGTGGCACCTTGGAGTGGTGCTGCAGTTTACTTTCTAGCACTGCAATGCTAGTTCTCTGGAAATTTTAGTGTTGCAGTATCCAGTTCTGTTGAGTTTCTTCCATTCTTGTGCTGCGATACTCTATTAAGACATTGTTCGTTTGTCTTTGCTCACGTAGGATTGAAATTTCCTTGGTTTAGCCTCGATTTCACTCGAAAAGTCAGAATTCTCCTTTTCAATGACTTCTCATCTGAAATATATATCAAAAATAATAAAACAAGTAAAAAAAAGTTCAAAGACGAACAATTCTTGAGCTCAAAAGTATAGTAAAGAAAAGTGTAAAATATACTTGTCAACCGCCACTCTTTGAAACCTCCTTTTTCACAAAGAAACTCTATTCTTTTTTAAAGAAGAAACAAAAAGAAATGAAATGATTTAATTAGAAGAGAAAACTTGAAATATTTTCAAATTTTGGGACGAAGAGCATGAAGAAATAAAACTTCTATTTATAAATCTTCAAAAGGTAGTGAGAATACCACTTTTTACTATTACTATTACAATTATTTTTTTTCACTATTGTTATTACATCTGTCTTTTTTACTTATGTTCCTACATGCATCAACATTAAATTTATAAGATGGTCGTTGGTTACATCCTCTAGAATGATTCCAAGTTCTAGCGTGAGGTTATGCTCCTTTGGGTATACCGTTACGTTGTTTATTTGCCCAGGCCTATGTGCTGGACTCGATGAACGCGCTTTATCTTGGCGGTTTTTATTGCATAATCATATAAATGAGAAAGATAATGGTGACGGCATATTCTCTTATATATGTATACTTATGTATGAAGTTATTGAACTGTGGGCATCATCATGCTTAGTTAATTAAGTGGGAATAATATATGGATTTATAAAATGTTTATAAAGTTAACCATGCATGATTTGATAAAACTAATGTGGTGAGTAATCGTAAATTCTACTAAGCATCATTTTGCTTATCCCCCTTCTCCTTTCATCCCTCGTAGTGCCTCGTGTGATTTAGTAAAGTTCTGGATAGACTCCTTCTAAAGCACTTGGTAGTGCCAAATTTGTGTTAGACTCATTCTGGGTTATTTGGACTTGTTTAAGTATTTGGGATCATTTGGATAATTTGGGATCATTTGGATATTTAAGACTTCATAATTTATTATCTATGATGAGTGGTAAACTATGGATGTAATGGATGGTTTTTTGAAACTTACTTTTGAACTAAATCTAGACGATCTATATTTAACCAGGTGGATCGCATCACTGTGGGATTTGAATATTAAGGATTCCGGATTTATACTTGTGTCGAATTGTTGGGAATACTGTTTTGAGGATAAATGATTTTTGGTTTACTCATTTTTTATTTCTTTTTACAAAATCAGGTCTTCGTTCAAATACGAATTATATTGTCTAAAAAGCTAAATGACTTGAATTAGAGATCATTAAGTCCATCTGTTAGACTCTCACTAAAATCCACTTCGGGGCGTGACAGTTTAATTAAACTAATTAAATTTGGTTACTTTTCTATTTCATTATAATTTAGCAAGAATCGTAATCATAAATGTTGGGAAATATGCGGTATGTTACTCTATTATTAAATATGGTTGTTTGAACACTAAATATGGCATAAAACTCTAAAAGAGTAGTGTCGAGTGCTTGTTGATATCCTACTTTCGATTCGCGCGCGTGGCTTCATAACCGCCACATTTTCTTTGTCAACAAATCCAGCGAAAAAAAGAAACAAAATTTGAAATTGAGATTATTAAAGAGCAAACGTCTAATCTTTTTTTCAGAAAGTTTTCTTTATTAACATTCTTCTTCAAAACGCATTTGTGATTTTCAAAAGCAAAATAATTTGCTGCACAATAGATCCAGAATACATACAAGCTAAATGCATGATCTTCAGAGAAAAATAAATGACTGCGATAGGCATGTCATTTACCACTGAATTATAGAGTTAACAAATAAGATGAAATCGGCTTTGGTTCGTAACTGCACAGTACGAGTACTATAACAAGAGTTTCTTTCTAGGTATGGACGTAGTTCCCTCCAAGGGAGTAGTCGTGATCATATTTTAGTTAACATATATTATATTCAACTAATATAATATTGGTTAAAATGTAAGTTGTGTTGGCCAAAATATGAACAAGACTAGTTCCATCAAGCAAATTAGATCCGTGGTCTTTCGACCGGTCCAGTTTATGATTTGGCCAACACATATCACATTTGTCTAATATTGTGTTTGTTGAAACATGACATGTATTAGCTAAAATATGAACAAAACTGATTCTATTAAGGACACTACATCTGTGGCCTATATATACATATAAATTGCCAAAACATATTTGACATACGATTTATGATCATACAAATAATAAACATATATAAAGAAAATACATATAATAGACACTTCATAAAAGGAATAATGCTATGTTATTGGTACGTTATAGTTAATAAATGGCCACTAAACTATCTAATTTGTGGTAATGTAGTCCTAAATGTTCTAATTATAGTAATTAAGCCTCTAAGCTTTTCAATTTGAAGTAATTTAGCCCCTGAATTATCTAAATTACAGCTTTCTGTTAAATTTCTGACCAAAAATATATACGAGAAACATGTGGTTGCATATGAAAATATATTTAAAAAGTAATTTGAGAATGTTAAGCATAATATAAAAAATCACATTAAAAGTTTCTCCAAATTTGTAGCTTTAAAGATCAAAAAAAATATAAATAATATATCTCTCATTCTCTCTAAATCTTTTTATTCAGTTTATTTTCTCTTAAATACACTTAAGATGATGCTTTAATGTGCTATTCATGTGTGTTTTTGGTCTTAAATTTAATTACATATTACAATCTAGATCATTCATAGATCAAATTACTTTAAATAGGAAAGTTCAAGTGTTTAATTATTATAATAGGACCAAATTTCCACAAGCTAGATAGTTTTAGGGGTATTTATACCAAAAACTCTTAATAGTTTGGGTCTCATACAATTCCACTATAAGTGTAATTACTATGGTAGTAATTCATATTACCGTGTCATATTCGGATCGATACCATTATGAAACGATAAAATAATATTCTAATCTGAATACGGTATGAATAATAAATATGTTAAAAAGTTAAACCTGAACACGACATGATTAATATATGTGTAACACAATGCGACATCTGTAACCGGTTTAATAAATGTATCATATATTATATTATGACGAATTTGCTATGAGTATTTAAAATTGACACGATAACTCAACTTTAATATGATTATGCATCAATTAATTTGAATTAACACATGTAAATATGGTTAGAATTACTCGTATTTATATCGTGTTGACATGACATGAAAAGACTTGTATTATTAAATGTATTATGCATATCGATTAAATGGATTGATCTGAAATTCACTTATTTATTATTTGTGTTACAGGTGTCCATTCGACATTAATATAAAAGATAAAAAATAATCACACAAATTCATTTATTTCATGTCTCTTTTGATTTGAATGGCCATGTCTTATAAAAAAATAACTAATATAAATGGTAAAAACTGAGTCACACAATTTTATTTATTTCGTGTCCCTTTGGACTTGTATATTATTAAAAATTGCCGACCCAGGAGTAACTCTGACCTTACATTAACACGGGCACAGATCATATGTTTTTGGGCTCTATATAACATTACTCTTAAAAAACGAGGTACAAACTTTCTTTATTTCTTTAATACGCGTCACAGTGGAGGGTGGTTAGCACCACATAGTGTGTCGTGTGGTGCTGCCAACCACAAAGCTCCTCTTAGCATTTTTCGTGGAAATAAGCTATTACTCGCTAAACAAATTTGACTTAGACAGTTCTTCCGTTCTAGTTAGAACGAAACCGAAAAAATCATCCAACGCCTTGACAGAGGATCCTTTCAATTGCCCTTCCATTCTAATTGCATCTCCTATTTGCTCTTTAATAACAAAAGCCTCTGTCCTCATCTTTCCTCCCTTGCCATTTCCATCCATCTCCAAATCCACCATTTTCTTCACTTCATCCTCACCAACACTGCTCTCGTTTCCACCAGTAAGCTCCAAACTTACTCCCATCTCCTCACTCAGTATCTTCGAGTTGTAGGCTTGTTCCGCCGCCAGTGGCCACGCCACGATTGGCACGCCCCAGCTCAAGCTCTCCATAATAGAGTTCCAACCGCAATGGCTCAGAAACACCGCAGTCGATTTGTGCGACAAAATCTCCAATTGGGGCGCCCAGTTCCGCACTATCAACCCCTGTTTGGTTTTCCTCATTCGCTCTTCGAACCCTTCCGGAAGCCATTCTGATCGAAACTCGCCTTTCACGTCGAAACCTAGCGGAGGCCTCACCACCCAAACGAAAGGCTTCCCACTCTTTTCCAAACCTCTGGCTAATTTCATCATCCGGGAAGCACCGATTGTGTTCTGAGAACCGAAAGATACGTAAACAACCGATTCGGGGCGTTGTTTGTCGAGCCATTCGAGGTATTTTTCCAAAAAAAGTCCTACTTCTTTTCCAGAGCGCTTGCTCAAACTCGGCGGACCTCCAATAGACCAAACAGGGAGCTTAATGAAATTACGTAGGCTCTCGAGTCCGAGAGGCTCGATCACCATGAGATTTAAGTGAAAGCGAGATTTGCGGCAACATGAATCTCGACCATGGATCTGAACCATCTGCTTCTCTGACTTGAGGATTCAGCTGAGAGCGAAGAAAACGGCACCTTTCTGGGAACCCTGGTATGGCGAACTCGGCGGAGTCGGTGCATTGATGAGGGAGGTGAAGCCACATGGATATGGAGGCGAGAGTGCCGTATGCACCCCCTGTGGCGAAAGTAAAGTTGAATGTGCCGATACTCTTAGCAACGTCGGACGCCCACCCGAAGAACCAGTCGGAGATGACGCAAAGCGGGGGGCGGCCTTCTTTGGCGGTAATGTCGCAGAGGAGGCGGCGGAATGGCTGTTCAAGGTTGCGAGACGAGTGGAGGAGGTCGACGATCTTGGATGGCGGCAAGTTTTCGGTGTTCTCGGGGCCGGAGAAAGGGAGCTCGGCGAAGGTGATGTGGGGATTATGATCTGTAATGGTGGAACGAAGGTAGCGAACGTTGAGAGGAGTGTCAGCTATAGTGATTGAAAATTTGGAACGATTGATGATTTGGGTTGCCAGAGCTAGGAATGGTGTGAGATGGCCATGCGCCATGAATGGCAGCATCACAATGTGGTAACGATGATCCATAGATTGAGAGCCCATGATATTGATATTTAGTTGAGTGTTTCAAATCTAACTATATATACTACAAGAAATAAAAAAAAAGCTTTCTGCACCAGATAATCATTTTGCTACCGAAAAAAATTAGTAGCCTGTCGGTAGCTGTAACCCGTAGCAAAAGGTATTTTGCTATCAAAAATTAATTTGTAGCAAAAACTCTTGACATTCGGCTACTCATATTTAGTAGCAAAAGGTCTAAAATTTGGTAGCAAGAAGTACAAATTTCTGGTGTCCAATGTGATCGAAACCAATTTTTGCTACCAAAACTTAGTAGCAATTCTTTAAATTAGTAGCAAAAAGTTTAATATTTTAGTTCCCAATACAACCAAAATTTCACTATTATTGTCATATTTGGTAGCTAAATTGTTATTTTTATTTTTATTACATTAATAATTAATTTCATTAAATAATATTCAATTTAAATCAAATTATGTAATAAAGAATTATTTGTTTTCTATTTCTTTTAATTGGGTTAAATAGGAAATTCCACGTTACTTTTTTAGTTTAATTCCCTATGAATTGTAGGTAAACATAAAAATACATAAACAAAAAATTACTGAAATTACATATACCAAAAATTGCATAAAAAGGCATCAAAGTATCACAGTGCTTCAAGGCCCAAAACAAAATATATAATAAAATAACCAAAAAAAGAAAGATCCACTCTTAGAAAAGATGTTTGAAGTCTCAAAATCTACTTGAATATCCCACAAATTTCTGAGAGAGTTTGGTCCATTAACAAGTTTTGTGCTCGTAGACTTTATGTTCTAGTACTTCTGCCTCTTTGATATAGTTTACGCATCTTTTTTATTGATTATGTCTTCATTATTCAGCTTTAATTAACTCTATTTCCTTCTTTATTTCTTCCAATTGTATCCTGGGGTTGTCTTTGCTCATTTTCTATGGTGATAAGAATGAACGAAACTCACATTCAACTCCAAGAGTGGTGTGAATATTTAAAGTAGAAGAAGAACTATCAATTTGAACATCTTTTTCTTTGAAAAAAATAAAAATGAATAAAGGAGAGAAAGAAGAACACTAAACATGTAGAGAAGAAAAGTAAAATGAGGGCAAATGTGAAGAGTGAATAAAAGTGAGAGAGCTGTACATTTATAAGAAGAAGATAGTAGAGAGTGGCAGTTAAGAATTCATTAGATCATGGAGTAATTTTTTAAAATGTTAAATTTTGATTGTTTTGGATAAATTCGTGGAAGTTAAAGAAATAGAATTGAGGTTGGAGCAATTTTAGGACTTATCTAAATCCAAATTTAGCTTTAATGTGAAATTTCGGGTTTTGTTTTCCTCCACACGTTTAGTCTCTTAATTATAGAACACTATATAATACATTTAGTTCTTTTACAATTAAAAAAAAACATTGAGTTTGAATTTGAGGGAAAAAAAAAGAGTAACACCTTGAACTTACTTTGAATTTTAAAATAGATTATCAACTATTTTTTTTTTTTTTTTAAAAATGTTAACACTGGAACTTTTCTTTTATTTTTTTGAAAAAAAAAAGATATATAGTTTATGTGTAAAACTATAAAAAGTGTTTTCACATTTGAGATTTAACGTAAATGTGACTAATTAAAACTTGGACAAAAAGGTTTATTTCTCTACTTTTAAAAATTTATTTCCATCTTCTCAAAAGAAAATAAAAGTCTTTTTGATAACAGATATAATAAATTTACTTGCTGCATTATCTCAATAAAATTTTTACTTACTAAATTTAACAGAATTTTCTGCTAGAAATTTTTTATGCGAGCAAGTAGAAGTACTTTTCGCTACATGATTTGTTGGTGGAGAAAAAATATATAAATGCATATAAAAATTTCTGCTACAAAATTTGTAGTGGCCGTAAATCTTGTATTTATTTTGACGCCAAATAATCTAGTAGCAAACGCAATTTATATTTTTTCTACTAATATTTTGGTTGCAAATGTTTTACGTCTATCAACTACCAAATATTTGGTAACAATAGATTTTTTTTTGCTACCACATAATTAATTTGCCAGATTTTACTTTTAGCACTACAATCTTTTGCTACCAAGTTCACATTTGGTAGTAAAAAAATACTTTATTCTACATTAGTCTCATTTCAATATTATACTCTACCAATATTTTTGGCTACTAAAAAATAGTAGCAAAATGAGATTTTTTTGCTACTAAGTACTTTTGGGAGCTATAAATCTAGTAGCAAAAGATCAGTTTTCTCGTAGTTTATACCTTTTCATTTGCTTCTAGACTACGTACTAGCTATACATATAGTCATCTGAATTTTTCTATTGATAATAAAAGAGTTGGGCATCACAAAAGATCCCGCTAAGGCGCTAATTAAGGGCCTATTTTGGGATTACCTTTAGGCCCCATTGGTGTACAGGACAAATATTGGGAGACACTCAACTAATCAGAATGAAAGTAGCTATTGAAATGGATTTTTACACCGAGAGTTATACTCAAAAGTTTCATGGTGATAAACTCATAAATTTTGTCGGAACTAATTATCGATACCAAAAAGGGTTTAGGAAATCAAGTCAGTTTTTAGTGACAAATCAACAAAAACTTTTTTGTGACTAAAGTAAAGTGATATTTGCTCACAATTAAAAAAAAATTGTGATTAAAAAATTACTTAGTCATAAGTTGTCATTAATGTATTTATAGTCACAATTTTTTCTATATAATAATGAAATTAGTTATTATTATAAACTAAGGGCAAATTATAGAATAAAAAATACATAATAGTAAAAGAAAAAGATATAAGAAAAGTATAGAGAGAATTTTCTTATTATTCTATTTTTTTCATCTACACAATACATGCTTAATGGCATATTTATAGGCTTACAACTATAAATGCTAGAATACCAAAAGATTATATATAGGTTACAATATAAAACACTACTAAATAGAATTTAAACGAGGGTTAGGAAACCTAAAAGTTAGGAGTTATAGAATATAAATATTCATATATAAATTAATATATTCGTAACACTCCCCTTTGAATGTTCATTAGAATATACCTCATTAAAACTTTACTAGATAAAACCTTTTAGGACGAAAAATCTAGTAGAGGAAAAAAAGTACAATATTCTTATTATTTACTAAAGTTACCTCATTAAAAGCTTTGTTAGGAAAATCCAGTGGGACAAAACCTCAGCGAAGGGAAAAAGAGTACAACATATATCCTTCATCTATTGCATAGGCTGTCTCATTAAAACCTTTAGTCAATAAAAACTCTATGAAACAAAAATTTTTACTAAAGAAAAAGAGTACAATTATAGACTAATTTGCTTCCCCTTATAAGAATAACACTATTGATCAATGTATACTAACTAACACGATAAGATGTTTATAAATACATAGTGGCACATTGCATTATTCACATATCCTAATTTCTGTAAGAATTTATAGAATCAGTCTTTTCTAAAATTGCTACAATCCATGCAAAATTTCGACAATTTAATTAAATATATGTTGTATTTTTATCTTTATTCCTTCTAGGATTTTCATACGAATATTAATGTCTAGTTTTGATACGATATCCATGTGGCGCATATCAACCTCTCATTAACTGCCATATTAATCAAATAACGAAATGCGATCACATTTATAAAAAAGGAGAATAAGTTTTCTTCTAGTTAATGTCTGGTCTCTGCAAGAATACCTGTCTCACTTTATATCTTATTACCTCATTATTCTCGTTACGCTTTTAGATAAACACCCATATATATACGATCGATTTCATATTGCGGGGGAAGTCAGCATAACAAGTTCGAATATATTACTTTTAGAAAGCAAGACTAGCTTGGCCTGAATTGCCTCTTTCTATGATATGGGCAATCTTGCTTATGTTGACATTTTACTATACTAATGAGCTTTGGGTCCAGAGTTATCTTAAGATAGCAAGAGTAATTATTGACACTTAATTCAATTTTTCTCATATATTTACAAAATATATTGTGATCTCGAAATTTTTATCGATCACATTTACTCCATGAGCCATATTTAGAGAATTTAATTGTTTGTTATCTCAGTTTATTTTTCAATATTAGCTATAGCTCTTTGATTAAGATATTCCTCTTCAGAAGGTTTCTCTAAGCGACGCTACTTTTCTTTTCTACGGATTCTTATTTTTAGCACCAATTTGTTGTCCATACTTCTAGCATGTTGCGAGCTCGATTGGTCATGTATTGTTAATATGGATCACAACCATTGTTGGAGTATTAGTAGCAAGAATTTAAGATTTTTTGTCACTCTCATTGCATCTATAAATATCTTTAGCATTTGAATTGCAATATGTAACAACTATATTATTTTCTGAAAACTTCTAGTCTACTTTTACTTATACAAGAATTAAAATACTGAACTAGTCTTCTTTCTAGGAATTTTCTCGACATTTTTCATACTATAAGTATCATTTCTCCCAATAATGTCGAGAAATGTACCCTGACTAATTAGCAGTTAATAAATGTGCGGCAAATAAATTACCCATTAGAAGTATTTAAGAATACTTATAATCAAAGTAGTTGAATGAGCAAACATGTGGCATAACCACAAACTCGCAGATAATAATAATTTTTAGACTCGTCATCATGTACAAGTTATAATGGGGGTATATGTGATATGCAGATAATTGAATCGAAATCAGGACTATTGTATGCTTAATATCATATCCCCAAATAATGAAAGACAACTTTGATTTTATTTTATAATAAGCTTTTTGTTTTAATAAGTGACTTTACTAGGTCATCTTGTATATAAGTGTAGGTCATATGATGCTCAACTTTCATCCAAATTACTAAGAAATAATCACTATAATATTGATATATAGATTTACCAATATTATTAGGTCTTCTAGACTTATCGGGACAATATAAAAATTACAATTAATTATAAGCTAATAATTTGAGTGAACAGTTTGTCAAAGGTCAAATTATAAATAAACAATAGGCTGACATAAGACCAATGTATTTAGACATCCGTCAAAATTATATTTTATCGAAATGACCCTCATATATTTCCTTGGATCTATTTTAAATTATAATGGTTTCAACAACGACCTTTTAATTAATTTACCTTGAGCACACATAGCACAAAATCATATGGAGGATTTTTCTGATTCTTGAATGAATGTCCATCATAATTCTCAATACTGTGGTTCATCATCCTAAACTTAGGATAACCTAATCGATCATACCAATTCTTCAAAATTTGATTATTGAACTACACGTTCAAATCAACATGCTTACAACTTATGATATGAAAGTGCAATATAATCTTGTGGAGAGGCTCTTCTAGAGCCATCTATTTATTTAACAGTGCCTAGAATTGTAATATATACCTTTCATAATAAAACATATCCACAAAGTATCTATTATCCTGTAAGATAATGTGCATAATTGCACTATCTACTGAATATACTTCCAATTTTTTCTCCACAAATATTGATCTTTGTATTGTGTCAATTAATACTCAATATTGCTCTAGCTAATAATTGCATTATGATATCCTCAATAAATAGTCCTAGTGCATCCCAAGTATTATCATTATCTTTCTTGTCTTTATTATTATGAGTGTTGTGTGATGTGTGTCACAGAGTAAGACTTCATTTATTATAGTTTAGTTGAAATTGTGTTTGTTGTATATTATATGCCACAGGTTGACATACTTGTCAAAACCTCGACAAATATGGTTTATGTCAAATTTTATTTTATTATAATTAATGTCTAGCAGATGGATAGCATGACTGGAAAGCTAGCTAACAGTGTCTACCCGATAAACAACTTGTCTAGAAAGATATACAAAAGTGTCTATCAGATAGAGAGCTCATCTGGAAAACTAGATAAAAATGTCTACTTGATAGACAACTTGTCTAGAAAGCTAAAAAAATATCTACCACATAGACAATATGTCTGGAAAGCTAGACAACTCGTGTCTGATGATATTTCAAAACTCACTAATTGTGTAATTATATGGTATTTAATATGATTTATGTCTAATTTTATTTGATTATAGTTAGTGTATAGTACATGGATAGCCTGTTTAGAAAGCTAGACAATAGTATCGATCCGATAGACAATTTGTCTAGAAAGATATACAAAAGTGTCTGTCAAATAGACAACTTATCTAGAAAGTTAGATAAAAGTGTCTACTCGATAGACAGCTTGTCTGGAAAACTAAAGAAAAATATCTACCAAGAAGACAATATGTTTGGAAAGCTAGACAACTCGTATCTAATGATATTACAAAACTCACTAATTGTGTAAATATATCGTATTTAATTTGGTTTATATCAAATTTTATTTTATTATAGTTAGTGTATAGTAGATGGATAGCATGTTTCAAAAGATAGACAATAGTATCAATCTAATAGACAACTTGTCTAGAAAGATATACAAAAGTGTCTATCAGATGGATAACTTATCTAGAAAGGTAGATAAAAGTGTCTACTCGATAGGCAGCTTGTTTGGAAAGCTAAACAAAAATATATATCATATAGATAATATGTCTGGAAAGCTAGACAACTCGTGTTTGATGGTATTACAAAACTCACTAATTGTATAATTATATGAGATTTAAATTGGTTCATGTCAAATTTTATTTCATTATAGTTAGTGTATAGCAAATGGATAGTCTATTTGGAAAGCTAGAAAATAGTGTGTAAAAGCTCAGATTTTTGGGAGGGTAATTTGGATATTTTACTAATTTTCCGGATATAATAACAGAGGGATTAATTTGCAAAAGTTTCGTGCAGAATGACTAAATTGTAAATTTTGGAGGACTAATTTGAAAGGGATTAGAAAAATTAGGGACTATTGAGCAATTTTTAAAAATTACACCGCCCATAAGATAGGGCCACGTGACCCTGTCATTTTCTCTCCCTCTCTTTCTTCTCTCTCTCCCTCTCCCATCGACTCTCTCTCCCTCACTCTCGGTTTCTCTCGGCCGAAGGAGAAGGACCGCCACAGAAGCCGCCTCTCGCCCTCCTCTGTCCGAGCAGCCCACCGGCGAAGCTCCCCCATGCTATGCCGAGCTAACACCGACCAGCTACCACTGCCAAAGAAGCCGTCGTTGCTAGAGAAGAGGAAGTAAGCCGTTTCAGATTTTTCATCGTCGGCGACGATTCCAGCCATCATTTGACCTCTAACCGGGCTCGTTGGATTCGTCTCATTAAGAGGAAGCTCAAGGTATATATATATCTTAACTCTATACTGTCCGAATCAAAAGTTGCCATTTTTGGAATATTTTAAGCTTGACTTGACTTTTTGATCCGGTCATTGGACCGTATTTTTGTTGTCATTTTTGGATTTTACTAGGAAAATGGGGAAGTTTGATATATATTTTGCCAATTTTTGGTGATCGGTACAAAAATCGAAATCAGACGGCTAAAATTTTGCCTCGATTTGAGTGCCACCAGTCTGGTGCTGGCCCAGACCCGAATTGGACAAGTTATATATCTAACCTGGCTACTTTGGATGCTAGGAATTTAGTGAAGAAGTCCGTTTGTGGATTTGAGGCTTCGTTGAGAAGTTGGTTTTTCGCAAGAAGTCCCTCAGGATGATCGTCAACGATGCTTTGAGGATTCAATAGCGTGGTATCGCTATTCTTGTGAAGTAAAAATTCGGTTACCTTCGTTTTCCACTATTTTCAAATAAAACTTTGTTTCTACAACATATGAGAACAAATGTGGTTTTTGAATTTCTTGAACATATGTGATGGACTGTGAGGGTATGATATATATATATATACTGTATTGCTCTGGGGATTTCTGAGTGTAAGTTATTTTGGGTATATCAAAAATAAGGCTATTGTGCTATTCGTTTTTCTATAAAAACCAAATATATTTATTTTATTGAAAAACCAGAACACGATTATTTTTACACTTCAATTCTATGTCGCAAGTGTCATAGGATCATACATGAGCACTGTGTTGCATCGTGGGTTTACAGTATGGCGCTGCATGTCTCACTGTCGGTGTAGAGTCCGTAAACTCACGCGGGGTTTTGTTACTTCTGATTACCTCCCTATTTAGCAGGAGTAGACAATTCGGTTGCCCCTCCAAGTTTGGTATGCGACACATGGGTGTCCCCTCCGAGTATGGGCTTAGGTCTCAGGCAGGCTGTTAGGGTACACTTAGTACCATCATCTTGAGTTTCTGCAGATAAGAGGATATGAGCTCATGGGTATAGGTTGATTTGTATCATGTGCATCTGAATTGAATGGTTTTAATTATACTGATTTATTTGTATATATACGTGACGATTTCCGATTTTGGATTATCATATATGTATGTATTGGATTTAAACTAACCATGCAGGAGCTTTCCATCACTAAAATGTTTTCGATCGAGGTAACTATTTTTCCTACTGGGCATTTTATGCTCACTCCTTTCCTCTCTTCCTCAGGTGGTGTCCAGTGCAATTTTGGAGATCAAGAAGAGTAAGAGGTCATCGAGATTATAGTTTGTTATCTTGGTAATGCTTGAAGCGTATTGTTGTGGCATTTGGACTGTTTGAGTTTTGTTTTAGAATTGAACTAAGATTACTACTTCCCATTTTTGTCTGTGAACTCATGTATGCTATTCTGGCATCTATTCTGACGTGGATGATGATGATGCTTGAACTTATTTTTGATTTACGTTCTTTTCGGTATTTATTTGATCTATGTTTAATGGTATATACAAACTGTGGGAGAGGTTCACGAGATAGAATTCCAAATATTTTATCTAAAATAGACTGTTTTATAAAACTAAAACTTTTTAGACGTTTTTCAAATAAATCAAGGAATTTCTCATCCTAGTGAAATTCCCTTCTACCACTAGCCCAGGTTTTGGGTTGTGACAGAAATTGTGGTATCAGAGCATTGAGTGTAATAGCTTGGACGTATCACCATTAAACTAGATTGAAGTTGATTTTATGACAAGCATTCATCATTATCGCATTAATAATTTAGCATATTGTTTCAGACTTTTAAGGATGCCTCCAAGAAGAATTCCAAGGCACCAGTCGGGTGTTGAACCTCCTCGTCTGGATTTCACTCATCTGATCGAGGCAATGTAGCAAGCATTCGCCCAGATGAGTAATCCAGACTATCAACCTCCAGCTCCGAGGGAACGTCAGTTAGATCAGACTGGTCATCTCCAGTGGTTCATGCGTCTCCAGCTAGGGCAGTTTGATGGTAGACCAGGAGCTCTCACGGTAATTGCTTGGTTACGTGAGATGGAGAGGCACTTTTGGGCCTTTGGTACTCTGGTTAAGTTTTGGGTTATGTTTGTTGTTTCCCGTTTGACAGGGAGTGCCATTTGTTGATGGGAGACAGTGGAACGGATGCAAGATGTTATGGGTCTGACTTAGGAAGACTTTGAACAGATTTTCAAGGCCAAGTATGCCAATGAGGATCAATGAGATGAAGTGATGAATCAGTTTGAGACGTTGATTCAAGGTAATATAATGGTGAATGAGTACCTAATAGAGTTCACTGAGTTGGTAAGTGTTGCTCTTAGACTGGGTACGAGGGAGAAATACCGAGTTGCCAAGTTCAGGAGTTGTCTAAATCGAAACATTTTCAACAGAATTGGCACTCAGACTTTCTATACTCTTCCTGAGATTGCAATGGCAGCCCAACAGGCAGAGGCCATCAAAAAAGATTAGATTTCAGTAGAAATCAACAAAGAGATAATAACAAAAAAGTTACTAGAAGGAACCAGGGGCAGTCGTCAGCCCAGGGCACTCCGAACAGTGCTCAAACAACAGTGGTTCTTCAGGGGGTGGTAGAGGCAGTCCGTATGGAGGATATTTCATTTGTGGCTAGCAAAGTCATCGAAAGAAGGAGTGTTCCAACCGTCTGTAGAAGTCTCCTCTTTCTCAGGGAGGACCGCAGAGAAGCCAGTTCAGTACTGTTTCTTATAAGAACACTCAAGCAAGGCTGCAAAAGTCACAGGGTGTTTTGCAGACTTTTACTTCCCCTCAGCCTTATTAGCATCAATACTACCCTTAGGGTTTGACTCAGAGTTTTCTGACTCCTCAGGCCTCAGGGAGTCAGGGTGGGTGCAGATATGGCAGTAGTGGTCTGAGATCCAACAATAGCTACCCAGGTCAGGGAAGAAGCAACAAAGGGAAAGGAAAGGTGACTGGACAAGCCTATGCTTTTACTAGGGCAGACGACACTAAGAATCGCACCTGCCAAGGTATTGTTGACGGTATGATCCTTCTTTCACACTCTTGGGCACATGTTTTGTTTGATACAAGTGCATGCCATTCATTCATATCCTTATTGTTTGCTCAACTGTTGGGATTGGAATTTTCTAATTTTTATTATGTATCGATGTTGGGTACACCCATTGGAGAAGTAGCCGATGTGTCTAGTGTGTGTAAGTCCTATTAGTTTGTGGTTAGTGATAAGAAGCCTCTTGTTGATTTAATTGTGTTGCCGATGAGACAGTATGACGTGATACTCGGTATGGATTGGTTGTTAAAGTATCGATCCATTGTAGACTGTCATAAGAAAAGGGTGACTCTTTTCCTAGTGATGGGCAACCTACTGTCTATCAGGCTAGAATGAGTCTGTTGAAGCCTTGTCCTATTCTGAAAGTGTGCATGGATGGAAGGAAGAAACTCGAGTGTTATGGGAACTTGTTTTCCATTGATGGCGAGGTAAGGACAGACGATCAAAACCTATGGTTTCCAATGGTTAGTGAGTATTCAGAGGTACTTCCTGAAGATTTACTAGGGTTACCACCAGATCGGGAGATCGAGTTCTATATTGAACTAGTTCCTAGAGCTCAGCTAGTTTTTATTCCAGCCTATCGTGTGGCTCCTTCTGAGATGGAAGAGTTGAGAGAACAGTTGGACGATCTACTTTCTAAGGGTTTTATTCACAGTAGCACTTCTCCTTAGAGTGCTCCTGTCTTGTTTGCAAAGAAAGCTGATGGTTCATTGAGACTCTATGTGGGTTACAGGAAGTTGAATCAGTTGACAGTGAAGAACAAGTATCCTTTGCCCAGGATAGACGAGTTTTTTGATCAACTAGGTGGCTCAAGGTTCTTCTCCAAGATCAATTTGAGATCCGGTTATCATCAGTTGAAGATAAGGGAGGTTGATAAACCTAAGACAGTATTCAGAACTCGATATGGTCATTTTGAGTTTCTGGTGATGCCATTTGGTTTGACGAATACTCCTGCAGCATTTATGGATCTCATAAATTGGGTCTTCAGGCCATTTTTGGACCGTTTTGTGGTTGTGTTCATCTACGACATCCTGGTGTATTCCAAGACTCGAGAAAAGCATGCCGAATATTTGGGGATAGTACTCAAGACCTTAAGAGATCATCGATTGTATGCTAAGAAATCAAAGTGTGACTTTTGGATGTCGGAAGAGAAGTTCTTAGGGCATGTGATTTCTTATAGAGGTATTTTAGATGATCCTGCTAAGATAGAAGTTGTTCTAGAGTAAGAGAGACCGAGAAATGTGGCAGAGGTATGGAGTTTCCTTGGTTTGGCAAGCTACTACTGTCATTTTGTGCAAGATTTTTCATGGATCGCCTTGCCTTTGACGAAGTTGACTAGGTAGGATGTCAAGTTTGTTTAGGATCATGAACGTGAAGAAGCTTTTGTCAGGTTGAAGCAGAGCTTGACCACCGCACCAGTTCTTACTGTNAAATTATGCCAAGGGGTAGAGGTCAGACTAGCCACTCGAGGGGTGATCAAGACAATGACAAAGATACTACTATTCATCGATTGGCTGAATTAGTAGAGAGACAAGCTCAACAAATAGGGAGGCTTATAGAACGAGATCAAAGGAGAGACGAACAATTACCAATACAAGTTGTAGCTAGACAAGAAAATCATGAACCAGCTTTTGAAAGGTTTAGGAAGAATAAACCTCCAGTTTTTAAAGGTGAAACCGATCCATTATTAGCTGAGGAGTGGATTCGGAGTTTGGAGGGCATCTTTGATTATATAAGAATCCCTGACGAAGAGAAAGTTTCTTGTGCTACTTATATGTTCCAAATGGATGCGAGGCATTGGTGGTGTGACATCCAGCTTCTCACATAATTAAGAGACCCAATAATAAACATGTTTTAATTGCATATTAGGCATCTAGAAGTCATTAATATTAGTTTCATAAAAATATGCTCATTCCTTATGTTATGTGCATTTACATGCATGTTATTATACTAATGATTGTCGAAGTGTCCTGCTGTAGTGTAAAGGTTCAATACCCTCAGAGTGAGAACTCGGTGTGCTAAAAGAACAAAGAATATAATTATGAAACTAATACTATTTTTGCATTGTTAATTGGAGTCTAATTGACTTTCTTTTTATCTTTAATGGTTGGTTAAGGGACTAGGTTCCACCAAATTACAATAAGATTGGCCATATAGGATCATAAGTCAAAGTATGACTAGTTTTTACTTTCTAAGGTAGGATTCACCAACTTTGGCTACACTTAGGTGTATAGGAGTGACCAGTAACGTGGTGACTATGGTAAGGATTTTTTAGAGCTGGACACATGGAAAGAAATGTGTGAAATACCCAAAATACCCCTTAGAATTTAAGTTATACCTTTTCTTAGCCATTAAGTGTTGATTTTGGGTCAAATCTGGTCATTTGCTTTCCCTTTCTCTCCAGCCACGACCTGAAACTCTCCAATGCTTTTTCGGACTTCTCCCAACTTCTCTCAAACATTTCCAAGAGTTTCCAAGTGGTAGAACTCAAATCGGAGCCTTAGAAAGCAAGATACACAAAAACTAGTCAAGGTAGCTCTACGAAGTTTTTCTTTCTAGGTCTTGCCCTTTAATTTCAATTCTCTACTTGTTTGCACTTAAACAAAGGTTTCTTCAGGTTTTCTTAAGTCCAAAAATCTATTTCTAAGTTTTAGGAATCAGTTTGGTGGAGATAGAAGGCAAGAAATCTAGCAAGGACTCAAACTAGTTAAGGTGAGGTTAATGTTGGATTTTGAATTTGTAGTGAATTTCCTTTATTTCAGCTCTTAAACCTAAGCTATTATTTGATGAATAATGGTCCTAGGAACCCTTATATATTGCTGGAAACATAAAATTTAAGTGGAGGATTAAAGTTAAACCTAAAACCCCAAAGTTTGTAATTTATGGAGTTAAGTGTTTTTATGTATAATAGATTAAGTTTTCTATGTTTGTATTCTGATTTCTTAAATTTGGATTGTATATCTTATTGATCTTATTGTCTATTACACTCATTTGGTGGCTGCTTGTGATGACACATAAGTGTAAAAGTGGTTTGAAACTTGTTGAAACCGAAAAAGAGTTCAAGTGCACTTAGATTGTTCTAAGTGATCCTCTTGATGTGTATATGTGGGAATTTGGATTTCTAATTGCTATTGCAGGTTTAAAACCATGATTTTAATCATGTGGGAACATCCTAAAAATAGGGGGAGGTGCTGTCCAAATATTTTTAAAATGAAATGGCACCATTTAGGAGCAAATGGACTAGTTTTACAAAATTATATGCCATTTTGGATCATTTTTGTGCTAACGAACTAGCATTCATATTTTAATACCTTTGAACAGTTTTTCAATGCTATTTATTGATTGCCAAGTACCTTAAGTGAATTATATGCTTCTGAGTCATTTTAAGATCAAGTTTCCTAATTTTGTGAAAATTCTGATTTCGGNTGATCCTATTGTCTATTACACTCATTTGGTGGCTGCTTGTGATGACACATAAGTGTAAAAGTGGTTTGAAACTTGTTGAAACCAAAAAAGAGTTCAAGTGCACTTAGATTGTTCTAAGTGATCCTCTTGATGTGTATATGTGGGAATTTGGATTTCTAATTGCTATTACAGGTTTAAAACCATGATTTTAATCATGTGGGAACATCCTAAAAATAGGAGAGGTGCTGTCCAAATATTTTTAAAATGAAATGGCACCATTTAGGAGCAAATGGACTAGTTTTACAAAATTATATGCCATTTTGGATCATTTTTGTGCTAACGAACTAGCATTCATATTTTAATACCTTTGAATAGTTTTTCAATGCTACTTATTGATTGCCAAGTACCTTAAGTGAATTATATGCTTCTGAGTCATTTTAAGATCAAATTTCCTAATTTCGGTATTGTTCGAGTATCTTGATGCTTTCTTTTGGAAAAATGTGCATTTTGAATACCTATAAACTATGACAGGTGAATAGTACACCAATCTCTAGAGGATATTGACCCTTTCTACAATTCATTTCTATTTAGGACACGAGGTAAGTAAAGTACTCAACTACAACACAAGAATTATGTGCTATATAAGTATCTATTATGTTTCCATGTTTTACATTTATTCTGGTTTTGAATATGACAATTGGCATTTCGATTTCAGCATATATATATGGTTGGTAATTTTGGTGTGGTATTATTATGTACACTATATAACCATGCATGTTTTATGAAAAAGTTTAAGAAGGGTAATATGATTTATGAAATGCCTTAGTATTATTGTGTAAAACTATTTTATCATAGAGAAGTTAAGATCAGGTAACTTTCAGAAGGTTTTGTGTCACTGTTACGGGAAAGCGGGATAAATATTTACAGTTTCAGAGTGGTAACCCCAGGAGAGGGGCAAGTGTGACAGGATTAGTCACAAGGTTTGCCACAATATTCCTCCTCCAAGTTATATAATAGACTAAACTATAGTCTCGGGCCACCTTATCTCTTGAGCTCGATGGAGTAACGATGGAATAAGGTTAGTAACGAGCCCCACTGTGGAAAGAGCCAGCGGGAGGAGAACCCATGGGATATCATTAATTCAGGAAGCCCTACAGGCACAGTGCTGAACTGGACAGTGGGCACAAGACAGGGAAGGGTCTAAAGGAAATCATTTATACCAAAACATTTAAGCAAGCACGATCATACATTTAATTTATGTCATTAAGCAACATGTCATCCACTACTTTACTTACTGAGCTGTAGCTCATTATAGTCTTGTGTTGTAGGTACTGATTGAGATGACAACATGAACTTGTGAGTTGAAGTAGAGGCCCAACCTTGGTATTATACATATCGATATTTTGACCACTTGTAGGGGGGGCCTAGTTTATGTATTTTGGAATGTTTTGCAGTCTCTCAATGAAGTTATTTTTAATTCGTTTTTTTTTTGTACCTATTTACTATGTTTCATTGTGTAATATATGTATATACTGATCATGTATGTAAGTGAAGTCACCTATCCATAGAGTTTTAAAGAAAATAAAAAGTTCGAATCGGCCCGTATTTTGGAAAAATAATTATAGGATTATCTTCCTAAAGTAATGCCTTGTAAATAAAAAGTTAATAATTTCCACTAGTGGTAGGATGATATAGAGGGCATTACACGTGGTGCGCTAGCTACTATTTGAAGATTGGAAGAACTCAGTTGTGATTGGTGACTACAACCTACAGTACTTCGAGAATGAAGGGGTTACTTGCTTGAGCAACATTGTGTTTTCACCATCACTTCTCCAGACTGTCCAAAGGAGTCAGTGGCAAGACAGGGAGTTGAGGACAATCTGGAACTGGCTTCAGAATGGTGAATAGTTAGATAGTTGGAGCACTAATAAGGAAGGGTTTTCGCTTTTTAGTGGGAAGTTAGCTGTAGCTAATGAGCCTAATCCTCAAGAAACCAGTCTAACTGAGGCTCACAAATCAAGGTTCGTCGTACATCCAGGTAGTAATAAGATGTACCAAGACTTGAAGAGGTAGTATTGGTGGAAAGGGATGAAGAAGGATGTAGCTATCTTTGTGGCTAAGTGTTTGACTTATCAACAAATCAAGGTTGAACACTAGAGGCCAGCTGGGTTACTTCAGTCGTTGCCAATTCTGGAATGGAACAAGATCATGATGGACTTTGTGACCAGTTTTCCAAAGACCTTGAGGAAGAATGACGCAGTTTGGGTGGTAGTCGATCGGTTAACGAAGAGTGTTCACTTTATACCGATCCGAATAGACTACTCACTTACTAAGCTCAGTAGACTGTATGTGGAGAATATCATACACTTGCATGGTGTGCCTTCAAGCATAGTCTCCGATAAAGATCCAAGATTCACTTCTAAGTTTTGGAGAACCTTGCAGAAAGCATTAGGTCCACAGTTGGATATCAGTACGGCTCCCCATCCAGAGTCAAATGGTCAGTCTGAAAGGACTATTCAGATTCTTAAGGACATGCTACGTTGTTGCATATTGGACTTTGGTGGGAGCTGGGATGATCATCTTCCTTTGGTAGAATTTGCTTATAATAACATTTACCAGACCAATGTAGGTGTGGCTCCATATGAAGTGTTGTATGGGAAGCCATGTTGGTCACCTTTATGCTGGGCAGAGCTTGAAGAGCGTGTTACTCTTGGACCTGAACTGATTGAGAGACTACTGTGAAGATCAAGGATATCCGGAAGAAACTCAAGGAGATTCAGAGTCGCCAGAAGAGTTATGCTGACCTGAAAAAGCATGAGGTAGAGTTCGATACTGGTGATTCTGTATTCTTCAAAGTGACTCCTAGGCGTAGTGTGACAAGGTTTGGGGATAAAGGTAAGCTTGTTCCAAGGTATATTGGTCCGTTTGAGATCACTGAGAGGATTGGACCAGTGGCATAACGCTTAAATCTACCTGCATAGTTGGATCACGTGCATAACGTGTTTCATGTGTCGATGTTGAAGAAGTACACACCAGACCCATCTCATGCTATTCAGTACGTGCATGTACTGATCCAAGAAGATGCGTCCTATGAAGAGCAGCCTATTTATTTGTTGGCTAGAGAGTTGAAGATGCTTCACAACAGAGATATTCCACTTGTCAAGGTGCTTTAGGAACATCACAAAGAAGACAAGGCTACTTGGGAACTCGAGACAGAGATGTATGAGAAGTACCCTCATTTGTTTTACCTTCAGTTAGAAGTTGTATTGTGATGTAACCTTGACTTGTATTTTAAATTTCGGGACGAAATTCTTTTAAAGAGGGGAGAATGTAAAAACCCAAAATTTTGGGAGCATAATTTGGATATTTTACCAATTTTTTGGATATAATAATGGAGGGATTAATTTGCAAAAGTTTTGTGCGGAAGAACTAAATTGTAAATTTTAGGGGACTAATTTGAAAGAGATTTGAAAAATTTGGGACTGTTGTACAATTTAAAAAATTGCACAGCCCCATAAGACAGGGCCACGTGACCCTGTCATTTTATCTCCCTCTCTCTTCTCTCTATCTCTCTCTCTCTCTCTCTCTCTCCCGTCAACTCTCTCCCTCACTGAAAGTTCGAGCACTGATTGTGATCGTGGACAGTCTTCTCAGAGAGCAACTGTCAATCGTAATTATCTAAACAACGAGCAAAAACGTCAATCGAGGAGCGTTTTTGAAAGGATTTGTAGGGAGTCTCGACAGATTCCTGCAGACCTAAGACAACATCTAGAATAGCGACATAGTCAGGAGCGATCCATATCGCATCATAACGACCGAAGTCGATCTCGTCGCACTATTTCATTGGAAACCCGACAAAGGTCACAGCAGACCATGCCTGAACAATCTTCCTTATATCGTGATAATGACCAAAGGCCACCTACCACCAGTAAAAGATAATGTTCTCCCTCCGAACGTCAATGTTCATAGTTTGAGGATCACCTTAGATGTACTTGCTAACTGGGATGATGAGCTCGCTGATGGTTATCGTCAATCGCCATTTAGCAAAGAGGTTCAAGCTGCTGCCTTACCTGCTAGATTCAAACTTCCTACCATAAACACTTTTGATGGGAAAACTGATTCGCAGGACCATATAGATCACTTCAGCGACCTAATGGAACTTCATCGTGTCGATGAACTCGTACGTTGCAGATGTTTTGCTGTAACTCTCATAGGAGCAGCGAAGAAGTGGTTCCGAGGACTCAAGTCTAGTTCAATCTCATCCTGGCGACAACTTCAGACTGCATTCTTGAGGTAATTCCAGGCTGCGAAGAATTTTACTGTTCCACTGGTCAGTCTCTCTACTATTTGGCAAGGTCTAGAGAAAACTCTACGATCTTACCTTAATCGCTTTAAATCTAATGATAGCTGGGGTACGACCAGAGACTAAACTCTAGGAAGAGTTACTTGAGCGAGAATGCAGAACCCTTGAAGACTTCTATCGAAGAGTTGGTCGATATCTGAGGGTGGAATCTTCACGTGAGAATCTTCATAAGACGACAAAGGATGGAGGAAAATTTGTTGCTAAAGATGTGACCACGACCAACAATAAAAATAACAAGAAGCCGAACAAAAGAAGTAATGAACAATCGACTGAGAAGCAGCCTAAACAGAAAAAACAAAAGATTCTAAGAGCTCCCATGAGGTTCAACAACTATACTGAACTGAACGCACCCATAGATCATATCTATGCGATCACAAACCAGCAGGAGCGATATCGTCATTCGGAACCGATAAAAAGGGATAGAGTGAGGCGTGATCCCAACAAGTTCTGCCAGTATCACAATGACATTGGACACGATACCAATAACTACTTTGCCTTAAAAGATGAAATCGAAAGATTAATTAAAGAAGGGCGGCTGCAGTAGTACACTAAATAGAACAATGAAAGGCGAGAAGAAAATCGATAGTGACCTCCAGAAATTCAACTCAAGATGCGAACTATTTCTAGAGGACCACATGTTGGTGGAGATTTGAAGAGGGCACAAGATAGGTATGCACGAGAAGCACGATAGCAACCATTGACCAATGTCATGCATCTTGAGCAGCAACCACGAAAGCTTCAACAGGTACTAGATATGGATATTACCTTCACAAAGTAGGACGCAAGGGAGGTCCATTACCCACACAATGATGTGTTGGCCATAAAGATCAACTGTGGAAGCACGCAGCTATGGTGAGTATTGGTCGATAATGGAAGTGTCGTCGACATCCTGTACTATGACGCCTTCAAGAAGATGGGGTTAAGTGAAAGCGACCTAAAGCCCGTTGTCACTCCACTTTACGAATTTACTAGTAACAGTATAATGCCTAGGGGCATGATTGAGTTAATGGTCAATGTTGGAACTTATCCTAGGGTTTCAACAGTAATGACCCAATTCTTAGTTATGGATTATCCCTCTGCATTTAATGCTGTACTAGGAAGACAAATACTGAGGGAACTTTGAGTAGTTACTTCAATCTACCACCTCGCTATAAAGTTCTCGACTCAACATGGAGTAGGTGAAGTGAGAGATAACCAATATGATGCGAGGACTTGTTATAATAATTCAATAAAGCTCGCAGCAAAAGATGTGACACCTCGCACAATGATGGTCAGCTACAAGGCGAAGCATCGAGCAAAGCGTCAAGCAAAATGTCAACCGAAGACCTCGACCCTCGAGAAATCGATGAAGAGGTCAAGATTAGACCTATAGAAGACTTGGAAGATTTGCCGACTGATAGGTCTTCGAAGGTTCTAAAAATCAGAGCGAAGCTTCAAGTACCCGTGCGAGCTTCATTGGTTGCTTTTTTTAAATCAAACTTGGATATCTTCGCAAGGCAACATTCGGATATGGTGGGGATTGATCCGAATATCATGTGTCATCGCCTTCATATAGATACAACTAAGAAGCCTGTACAGTAAAAAAGAAGAGCCATAAATCCAGAACGCTACGTCGCATTGAAAAAAGAGGTAGAGAAGTTACTCGAAATTGGATTCATCAGGGAATCTTTTTACCTGAACTAGCTTGCAAACCCAATTTTAGTAATGAAACCCAATTGGAAGTGGAGAACTTGCATCGATTTCACCGACTTCAAAAAAGCATGCCCAAAGGACAGTTTTCCCCTTCCAAGAATAGACCAACTTATAGAAGCGGCGTCAGGGAATGAACTCTTAAGCTTTACGGGCGCATATTCTGGATACAATCAAATCCCCGTGTATGAGCTAGATGAGGAAAAACCTCATTCATCACTGATCGAGGATTATACTATTACAATAAGATGCCCTTTGGACTCATCAATGCTAGAGCGACTTATCAGCATCTTGTCACTATGATATTTTCAAAACAAATTGGCAAGACAATGGAAGTATATATTGATGACATGTTAGTAAAGTTGAAGAAAGCTAAAGATCACATCAAGCATCTTGATGAAATGTTCAAAATTCTTTGGAAATATCAGATGAAGTTGAACCCTCAGAAGTGCGCGTTCAGAATAGGATCTGGAAAATTCCTAGGGTTCATGGTCAACTAGCGAGGAATTGAGGCTAACTCTCAGAAGATACAAGCACTAATTGATATGCAATCCCCTCACAAACCCAAAGATGTGCAGAGCCTGGCGGGAAGAGTGGCTATATTGAGTCGATTTGTATCCAGGTTAACTGATAAATTCCAACCATTCTTTGAAGTATTGAAGGGTTTAAAGAGGTTTGAGTGGACTGAAGAATGCGAGCAAGCGATTCAAGAATTGAAAACACACTTAGGTTCTCCACTACTCTTGTCGAAGCCAAACCTGGGGGAAGAGTTATACTGGTATCTCGCTGTTTCCAAATATGTGACAAGTGTTGCGTTAATTCGAGAAGAAGAAAACATACAATGACCGGTATATTACATAAGTAAAAGGTTGCTTGATGGCGAAATGAGATATCCAGAGATGGAGAAGTTGGCATTAGCACTCATCATCGCATCCAGGAAGCTTCGACATTATTTTCATGCGTACTCCATCAAAGTTTTCACCAATTTTCCATTAAATCAGGTTCTGCAAAAACCTAAGGCTTCAGGACGACTACTTAAGTGGGCCGTTAAGTTGAGTCAATTTGACAACAGTTTTCAACCTCGCACTACAATTAAAGGTCAAGCTCTCGCAGATTTTATTGCAGAGTTTATGTATGATGTCAATCTCCCCACCAAGGTGATCAAAAAACCTGTTATAGATTTATCAAGTTTGTGGAAACTTTACGTCGATGGATCGTCAAACGAGAATGGAGCCAGTGCGAGCTTAGTACTAATCAGTCCTGAAGGGCACAATATTCATTATGCACTACGCTTCAAATTTCCAGTGTCAAATAATGAAGCAGAATATGAAGCACTGATAGCTGGGTTAAAGCTTGCACAAAAAATGAAGGCCGAAATGATTGAGGTATACAGTGATTCCCAGCTAGTCGTTTGTCAAGTGATCGGCGATTATCAAGCAAGAGGAGAGAGAATGATAGCTTACTTACAGGAGGTACAAAGACTATTCTCGACATTTACTGCTTATAACATTCAACTTCTTCCTTGCATTAAGAATACTTGGGCAGATGCTCTAGCTAAGCTTCCCTCAACAAAAGATGCTGAGTTATTAAAGATGGTTCTTGTCGAATTTCTTGCAAAACCAAGTATCGAGGTAGAGCTCTAGGTAACCTTACCGGTTGACAAAAAACCATCGTGGATGGATCCTGTAATGAAGTATCTACAAAATGGCGATCTCCCAGAAAGCAAAGACGATACAAAGTGACTTCGAATGAAGGCAGCTCGCTATATCATCTATAATGAGAAGCTTTATCGAAGAAGTTTAAGCTCGCCGTTATTATTATGTGTTGATGAAAAAAAGGCACACTACATTATAAGAGAGATTCACGAAGGAATATGCAGAAACCATTCAGGGGAGCAGGAACTTGCGAACAAGGTTCTCAGACAAGGGTATTTTTGGCCAACTATAAAGAAGGATACAATGGAATTTGCTAGGAAATGTGACAAATGTTAACGATTTGCGACTGTTCCTAGAATGCCACATGTTCCTCTAACTCCAACGACTAGTCCATGATCATTTGTAGTATGGGGAATTGATATTATCGGGATGCTTCCATTGGCACGAGGGGGATTAAAGTATGTAGTACTCGCAATCAATTATTTCACCAAGTGGATAAAAGCTGAAGCCTTGAGTACCATTTCCACAAAAAAGATGATAGATTTTATTTACAAATCTATAATCTGCCATTATGGTATACTACATACTATAATTTCTGATAATAGGAAACAATTTGACTACGATGAGTTCCGTAACTTCTGCGATAACTTAGGCATCAAGAAGAGCTTTTCCGTTGTTATTCATCCATAAGCCAATGGACAGATCGAGGCCATAAACAAGATACTTAAACAGAACCTAAAGACAAAGCTGGAAGAGCACAAAGGAGCTTGGCCAGATATGCTTCCTGAAGTATTATGGGCTTATCACACTACTCAATGAACCATTATGGGAGAGAGTCCATTCTCTTTAGCTTATGGGTACGAAGCAATGGTACCAGTAGAAATTGGTGTGAGCTCTCTATGACGATCTACCTATGAGCAAGATCAGAATAACGTATTAATGAGGATTGAGCTCGATCTTTTAGAAGAAAGGCGCGAGCAGTCTCAGCTTCAGATCGCATCATATCAACAGTGCACTACTCGATATTATAACTCTAAAGTCAGAAGCAGGGGATTTGAAGTTGTTGATCTTATTCTTCGACAAGTTCTACCTAATAATAAAGAGCACAGTGCTAGTGTATTTGGACCCTCTTGGGAAGGGCCATATATTATTAATGCCATCATTCGACCTGGGACATATAAGTTAGCTCGCACTAGTGGAAAAAAGATCGAGCATACTTGGAATGTAGAATAATTTCATCGCTATTATTAGTAAATCTTCATGTATATCTTAATGTATTTTCAACGACCTGGGGGGCATCTTATATTCGTCTTTCGTCATTCGTCATTCGTTGTCATTCATCAATAAAGATGTCTTCTTGTTATTCGTCATTCGTTGTCATCCATCAATAAAGATGTTTTTTCTTCGATTATTCAATTTTATTTGGTTCATCTTTTATAGTTTTATGACAGTCTTCGAACACCATAAAACTCAGGGGGTAGCAGGATCAAAATGTTATCTCCTACTTGCTTCCTAAGGGACTATGAAAACGTTCATTTAGAGAGGTTGGAATTTTAGATCGCCGAATTTCTAAAATTTCTTAAAATCTTAGGATTTTCTCCTCACTTCATACCATAGCATGTCGTATTATGCAATTTCCCTTCTCAAAGAACAAAGTAACTAAGCAAAATATTCATTGTTCAATGTGATATATTGCTATATTACATTTTACCGTGGAAATTTTAAAAAATAGTATTGAGTTCGCATCACTCATACTTGTTGTTTTCTTAAGCGACCTAACCTATCCTATTACTTAAAACCCGTTTTAAGTTAGTTGGATTCGAATCGCAATAGCGTATCGATCAGTCACCTAGTGATTGACTACTTGGTTAAATTATGAATCTTTATATTACAATGCAGTGTTTTAATTGTTTTGTAAGAAGAAGCATCTGACAATAAAATATTCATTGATAAAAGCTCGCACCTGTATGCAAGCAAAGTATTAAAAAAAATGACCAGCCCGCATTGTTTTTGAAATTTTGTAAAAAATAAAAAATAATAATAATTTATGCAGATATGCTCGCTCTACCGTCTTTAGTTTTTGCAGTTTTGGTTTCCTTCCAGCTCTTGACTAGCTCGACCACGTCTTCACCAAGGATGGAAAAGTCAAAATCCAGATGCTCGCAGAAGATATTGTATATTATGGTCGACGAGGCAATGTCACTAGCTTTTTCTTCGAGCTCCTTGCCTTCAGTGGCCTTGAACTCTTCTACAGCCTTGTGAGCCGCCTCTATTGTCGCCTCATTTAGAATATCCAGATGATCGGAGATAGTCTTCTCAAGTTCTTTAATTTTTTCCTCGAGCTTCTCCTTTCCAAGCTTTTCCTTGGCCAGACCCTCGCGCAGCTGCTGATTCTCCAACTCCAAGGATTTTCTCTCTTCTTCGTAAGTCTTCTCTGAGTCCTCGAATGTTTGGGTTATTTCTTCAACATTTTTGGCCTTCTCCATGTATTCAAGGACCAGATCATACATCAACAGCAGCTGCGGTCTAAAAATATAACACATATCAATACAAGAAAAGTGCGTCGAAGAGTGAAGATAGAAGATGCTTATGTTTGCCAACATCCTCATTGCAGAACTGAAAGTGACCTTGGCTGGTCGTCGCTTCATCCTCTCCTAACCATGCTCAGAAGTGAAACGGTCAATGAAAGCCGTGCTCATGCCAGCTTTTTCTAACAGTTGGCGAAGGAGTGCCAAAAGCTCCTCGTCCTTGTCAGCCTGGCTCGGTCCCTCAGAAGAGGTGGCTATCTCCTTGGATGGCTCAGGCTGGCTTGCAGTTTTTGAAGGCTGATAAGGAGGTGAGCTTGTTGGGATATCCTCAAAGGTGACTTTTCGCTTCTTTGAAGTGTCGACCTTCTCTTTCCCTTTCGTCGAGCAAGGGGGTGTTTGTCTAGTGTCTTAGACTTTGCCATTGAACCCAGAGTTGAAGGTGGTGCTCGCAGTCCACTGCCAATTGCCATTTTTGAATAAATATGAATGGTTAGCATGCGAGGTATATAATGCGATAAAGAGGAAGAAAAAAAATAATTACCTTCTTGCTACTGAGAAATTGGTGGTGATGCAGCTTCTGAAGACGATGGTTCTGAGACAGTAGGAGTGGCAGGTGCTTTTCATTTCCTGGGTTTAGAAGACAAGGCACCCTTTTTCTTCTATTTCCTCAGCTTCTTCTTCGAGCTCGAGGGTTTAGTCAGACAGTTGGCAGAATCTGGAAGAGCGGCTCCCCTTGGAATCAGTCCACAAGCAACTAGGTTCTTGGTCCTCCCAAGCCTCTTGCAATCAAATTCTTCTGTCGAAAGATTGTTTATTTTATACACCCTTGTGAGCTGCTCTTTGGAGAGTCCTGGTCATTTCCTATTATCTGCGATGACATTCGAATGTGATCGGAATAATATATTTATATAGAGCAAGCAATAAGCTAAAAGTTACCTACCAGGGTTTTGAAAGAAGCCGATATCCGCATAGTCAAAGTAGAAAAATGGATTTTTCCATTTTCCCATATTGTTATGGACCCTGTGGATAGTTTTTATTGCTTGGTTCGACCACATGCTCACATAGAAGAAGCCAAAATCTGATGGGTCTGATTTCACTTGGTAGAACTAAGCGAACTCCTCAGGGGTTGGGGACTCTAAACCTAATTTATGGTATAATATGTATAGACCTACCATGTATCTATATGTGTTTGGGGTTAGTTGAAAAGGGACAACTCTATAATAGTCGACAATCGATTTTATGTATGGATAAAGTGGGAGGTGGACACCACATCTGAGAACTTCTTCTCAGAATGAGGCGATTCCACGAGGAGGTGTGTGGGGTCGATTAAACTCTGCTGGAAGGCGAAGAGGAATGTCGATTTTGTAGTTGCATACGATCTTTCTGAGCTTGTTTGTTGTACAGCTCGTCTTTATTTTGGTACATGACCAATCTCCCTCTACATAGTGATAACCCGTTGCAAATGCGGGGGCATCCCTGATATACTGAGGCCATTGGTCTTGAGGGAGGTCGCCTATGCGAGGACTACTTTGCCTGTCCTCGGTTATTTCTACTTCAAGTTCTGGTTCAAGATAGTTTTCGAGGTTTATAGAGCTAATGCTTGTATTGGATGATTCTCCTGAGAATGCATTCCCCTCCCAAAATTCCTCACTACTAGACATCTGAAAGAAGAAATATAGGATGGGTTTAGTCCTATGCGAGCTTCAGAGATCTTTGCTATATGCGAGCAGTTTAGGGTCACAAATCCTAGGATTGCATCGACAACAAATTGTTCATCGAATTTTTTCTAATCAATCTATGGATTCATCAAAAGCTATTCGAGCAACTCTTTGGTAATTCGTCACTAGACTGATTTTGGTTTTCAAACATCAGGATTTCAGATCCTAAATTTCTCCTATGGGTTCGTCTATCAATCATCTAAAAATAATTTATTCTATAAATTAATAGAGAGATTCTGATAAATTCCCATTTTTCAGTCCATCTGAATATAGGGATGGGGTTGGTTATGTTTAGGGCATTTAGGCATTTAGGCTCTATGATTTGTCTTTCTATTTCTAGAAATAAGCTCTGAAAATAAGGGTAATCTGAAAAATCGAAGAACAATAAGAGAGAGAGAGAGAGAGAGAAGATGTATACTAACCTTTTTTCGAAGACTGAAGAACCGAGATATCGTTTGAAGGATTGTGGTGATGACTTCGTCGGAGAAGACGATGAATTTGTGTGAGCTGCAAAAAAAAAAAAAAGGGATGCTGGGAAGATTTGTCTTATGGACGCTTCGGATTTCAGAAGAAGTGAAAAAGGAACAGGAGGCAATAGGGTTCGAGTCTTTTGAAGAAGAGGCGAATGGATTTTTGATATATATATCTCAAGCATCATCAAATCATAGCCGCAGATCAAGGCATTTAATTTTCGAATCTAATGGCCGAAGTTCACGTGGGAGTTAATTTTTCGAAATTAAATGAGTATCTTTTCAAAATTTGAAACATCTCGATTTAAGACAATAGCTGGCGTCATCACTATTATCGTGTCTGCTCAAAGACAGAGAAGTCTCCTCGAGTTTTGCTATTCTCCTGAGAAAAGGTGATACGTGGTGCGTCTGTCAAGAAAAGGTACATGTGGTTCTGAAAAGATGGGATTTGAGAACTGGCGACTCTTCAAAGATCTCAAGATTATGTCTTGATGTCGTATTTTTTAAGCTCGCACTTATCAGAGAAGGAAGCTCCATTTTGTCCTAAAGAACTAATGGAGCTGGGGGACAATTGTTGTGCAGTTTAAAATCTATATGTTGGTCAATGCCAAAAAGGAAAAGTTAGCGACCAAGTTGGAGGCGTCGGGTCGCATAAGAATTTTCTTGATCAAAGTACGACCTCCTCCGAATGAGTTAAGTGCGACCTCCTCTGAATAAGTTAAGTGCGACCTCCTCCGAATGAGTTAAGTGCGACCAGTATGAAAAGGAAACTAGATCAAGCTTCATCAAATGGATAATCTACAAAGAAGGGGAAACAAAGTTTCTCTTTGAAGATCGACCAATCGTTTCATTTAAGTTATTACTCAGTTATATTGTTACTCAAATTGTATTTTCTGATTACACACTTACTCATTTTTACAATTGGGAAACATTGAGCTACCATCACCTATATAAGGGGAGTTCAATGCTGCTGTGAGGGATCTTCTTCTTCTTTTTTGGACTTTTACTTTTACTTCTTCTTTCTGGACATAGTCTGTACTCTCTCTCGATTCTGACTTTAAAACTTAACAAAACTCTTGTAATTTTCTAGAAAATAGTGAAAGACAGTGGACATAAGCTCATCTTTTTTGGGGCTGAACTACTATAAAATTCTTGTCTCTTTACTTGCTTTGATTTATCAACTTTTTTCATATACAAGCCACATCTTGCAATTTCCTAAATTTATTGTTGACAAAACCTCCGTCAACAATGCTAATAACGTATTATAAACAAAGGGCAAATTATAGAATAGAAAATGCAAAATACTAAAAGAAGAAGATATAAGAGAAATATAGAGAGAAATTTCTTATTATTCCACTCTTCTTTATCTATACAATGCATGTTCAATAGCATATTTATAGGCTTACAACTATAAGTACTAGAATACCAAAAGAATATATATAGGTTACAATATAAAACACTACTAAATAGGATTTAAATAGGGGTTGAGAAACCTAAAAGTCAGGAGTTATGGAATATGAATATTCATATATATAAATTAATATATTCATAACAAATATGACTAAAAGTGCATTTAGCCATCACAAAAAACTTTTTTAATGACAAATTTTCAAGAGGCTCGTTAGTCACGTTATAACAGTAATAATGATATTATTTTAATCACGAATTTTTTACTTTTTGTCATAAATTTTTTTTTGACTAAAAGTGATTTTTTTTATAATGCTACTAATCACTTTATGATAATTAAAGGGTCTCATTCATAAAGTTTATCAAACTAAACCCTTAGTACCATATCATATAACTAACTTTATCAAAACACCCTAATTAAAATATACTAATCTTTTTCTCTATGAACTGTGCCTCTCCAAGCTTGTTCACCGGTCTCCTTAGATCTTCATTGTAATCAGAGTCAAAGAATGTGAGTTATTGTCATTAAATCTTAGGATTTTTAATAAAAACCCCCTGAATTCAGAGCAATTTAGTAAAATTAATACGGAACTTAATTTTTTGGAGCAAAACCCCCTAAAGTCCCATAATATAATATTCTGTTAGAAAATAAATATGTTTTTGTTAGTTTTTTTTTTTTTTACGGATAAGTCTTCATTATTTTATTTGTGGCTTTTAGGTCCTCATTCTTATATTTTTGTTTCATGTTAATCTTTTTCTTTCAAAACAAAGATAAGAAAGTTTCTTAATATGGAAAATTTTTCAATATTGATTTGCTTTAGTCCAAGTATTCATATATCTAGGGAAAAAAAAAGGTATATGAATATATTTCCAATTTTATGAGACATATATTGCCAGTTTTATATTTTGTTGTTCTAATTTTATAAGGCATATATTGCCAAAATTTTATATAGTTTCAATATGGATCTAATTTGGTCCAAGTATTCATATATAAAATTTTTCAATTTTTTAACTTCATCTTGAACGAAAATGATAACTCAGCATTTTTTTTTTAAAAATATGAATATATTTCCAATTTTATAGGACATATATTGACAATTTTATATTTTGTTATTCTAATTTTATAAGATATATATTGCCAAAATTTTATATAGTTCCAATATGGATCTAATTTGGTCCAAGTATTCATATATAAACTTTTTCAATTTTTTAACTCTATTTTGAATGAAAAAAATAATTTGGCTCCTTTGTTTTTAAATAACAATAATAATCATCATCATCATAATAATAATAATAATTTTTCTTTGTTTCTAATTTTACCTTTGCTAAGATGAACGTGCTTTGGGTAAATTCTAAATAACGACAGTTTTAGACAAAAAAGATTGTAACGTGAAATAAAAATTAGAACTAAAAGGTACAAATAAAAGAATAAGAATTTAACCGTAAAAAAAAAAAAGAATAAAAACACCTTTATTTTGTAACAGAACTAATACTAAAGGGCTTTAGGAAATTTTTCTCTCAAAAATTGAATTTATGATTAATTTTACTAAATTATTATGAGTTCGGAGAATTTTTATACTAAATTGTTGTGATAATTAAAGGAGCTTACTCATAAATTTTATCAACTAAACCCTCAATACCATGTCACATAACTAACTTTACCAAAACACCCTAATTAAAATATACTAATCTTTTTCTCTATGAACTGTGGCCACTCAAAACTTGTTTATCTCCTTAAATCTTTATTACAATCAAAGTCAGAGAAGGTGAGTTATTATCATTAAATCTTTTATTTTTCTATCTCATATTTTATTTTTCGAACTTAGATCTTGTTTTCATGACCACAGACTAGTGATGTGCTCGACTGTGGTCAAAAATTTAGTCGAGTTTTTACTAAATGATGAGACATATAAGTAATAACGGTTTATTGACTCTTTTTTCATTAAGAAAATGTTTGCTTTTAGAAATTAGTTATAGTTTGTCCCATATTTCACCAAAAACAAAGTTTTTTAATTTATAGAACTCTTTAATTTGTAAACGAAAAAAAAATACTCTTTTCCAGGTCATAGTTTAGAAATAGAGACTAAAATTAATGACGCTAGTTTGCTACTTTTAATATTAATTTCAATCACGCTAGATGACATAGCATTTTCTCTACGTACAGTGCTCGACAATATTATTAAGCCACGTTTCAATTTTGAAAGTGTATGACTTTTTTGCTTAGCACAATCGTTCGAGCCACTCAATATTTCTTTCGAGCGGTTTTGACAATGAACATCTAGTCCTAAATTATAATAGAAGAAACTCTAGAGTGCTAAAAAGTTAGGTTTTTCTCTAAAGTTCTTTTTGAAAGGAGGTCCATAAATATCTTTAGTGTTTTAGTAGGAAAATTTAAGGAGAAAAATCCAAACCCCCCGTTTCTTTTTTTCTTTTTTTTTTAAAAAAAATGTGAAACAAAGATAAACTTGATATTCGGATGAATAATAGTGATGATGTTTAAAAAAGAAAAAAGCAAAAAGAAAATCAACAACATGAGTGAATTAGTTAAATACGCACAAGGACGAAGAAGATGGAGGTTGCCGTTTCAACTTACAACCAACATATTAATTGATTGCTTCAGTTATGTACGCAATGGTATTTGTTACTTCCTAGCTAGTGATGGGGCCACTAGTATAAATACGTATCAAAACTGGGCAGAATAGCTCTTTATTGAAACTACAACACAATATAGAAAAATAGAATAAAAAAATTTTGTTCGGCATAACAGGATACGATATCATATGTTATGTGCATAGCAAAATATAAGTTGTAGTATGCCATAACAATGTTTTCAAGCATGATAACTTAATGAGCACAAATATTTACATGAAGATGCTAGTAATATTCTTTTTCTTTTAATCTCTTTTACACTATTCTATCTAACTACTCATATGTGGACTCTATCTCACAATTAGATAACATAACAATTTATAATTGGAAGCCTAGTGTCAAAAAATATGAGACAATATAGTGAGAAAAAGAGACTTGTTGGCACTCCTCATATTTGCATTCATTTATCTATTTGTGTGTTATACATTATTTTGTGATATTTAAATAGGGAAAGCCGTGCCTATATAAATAAATGTATCATGTGTTAATTTTTTTTTTAACGAAATTAAGATTTGTTTGTCATGATACAAATTTAAATTATTGGGGGTATATTCAGATACGATACGTTTTGTAATCTGTCATTCTTGATATTATTCAATTAATTCTTTTGCTTCATGCTGAATAATATTCTTTTTTTTCAAAGGCATACTGAATAATATTCTAACTAAATATTTTTCTTATTCCATTATGTTACATCTTTTTAACAAAAATTAATAAAATGACTAAAAAACAAAAAAAAAATTAAACCTACCTTTTTTTTTTTTCCCTCAGTCATCAGTCAATGGGCAACGAGGCACCAGCACAACACAATATTTATGTCCATATTTCAGTAATTTTTAAATAAATCAGTAATTTTGTAAATAATTTATCAATCTTCTAGTATTGTGTACGGCTTTGAGAATTTTATTTCTTTTTTGAAAATATTAGAAGGAACATATTTTACTTAAAACTAAGTAAATATATGTGCATATATTATAAGCAATTGCATGTCTAACACTTTTACATGTAAAAACCAAAAAGAATTATGAAAATACAGATATCAGGGTTTTTTTTTTTTCAATTTTTAGTACGGTTTCTATTAGAAAAATATTATTTTTAAAAGTACTTAGAAAAATACAATTTTTAAAATAGTTACTAGTTACTAATTTTTAAAAATTAATTACTAGTTACCAATTATATATTAGTTATAAATATCTTTGGTTATTAGTTACCGTTTCTACAGACTGATTATTGATTACTAGTTATGATTATAAAAAATGTAATTTTCTAAATATTTTTTCTGAAATGGTATTTTTGTAATAAGAACTGTAACAAATCGACAAAAAACTCATCCCACCATATTTTTTCAATTTTTCTTTTCTAAAAATATCGTACAAACCTAATTTTAACTAAGCAATCAACCACTACAAGACATAATAGCGCACAACTCAAAACATTAATTTGGGCATCAAACAAAACACCAACCATGTATCCCCGTATTTGCCCATTTAATACAGTGTCTCATAAGGTTGGCCCAAAGTTTAAATTGAAAAATCCAGGATGGGTGAAATTCTGTTTTCTTTTTTTTGAAAAATTTTAGATTATTTAGAAAACTATATAGAGTAATTATAAGAAATCATCTTTTTATCAATTTGAAAAATGATCGTTTTATAATTTTATTTTGATAAATAGTCAATTGATCGATTTTTTATAAAATAAATCAATTTTTGAAAAAATAAATGAATATATTTTGATATACTAAATATGAAAAACTGTCACTTTTCAAATAATTTTCAAAACTTGGCCTTTTTTAAAAGTATTTTGCAAAACAGCCATTTTATAAACTATCATCCAAAATTTGGTTATTTGGCTAAAAAAATCCAACTGTATATTGTTTTTGTTTTAATTTATTTAGAAAATATCACTTTTTAAAAATATATTAAAATACAAAACTTCTTATTTAAAATTGGTAATTTGTAAATATACTTAAGATAATTAGTTGGGTTACTTAGGCTAATCATTCGAATTACTTGAAATAACTAGTTTGATTACTATAAAACTTGATCGGTTACTTCAAGAATCTTATTTATTTGTAAAAGGTTATATGTTTATAAATATTTGTAAAAGTTATATTTTTCTAAATTTGGAATTTGTTTAAAAATTTTAAAATCCAATATTTTTCATTTTTTTGAAAAGAAAAAAATTGTTATATAGAATCAAATTTCCTCTTTCAAATAGAATCAAATTTCCCCTGTCTCATATTCTAAAGAAGGCCGCAAGCTGTGTACGCGTGGGCTTTGAGAAAAATGTCTAAATTTTTAGCCCCTCTTTTATAAATGTTAATTTAGTTTTTGAATTTCGTTATATAAAATCAAATTGCCCTTTCTCATATTCTAAAGAAGGTCCCTAAGCAGTGTACGCGTGGGGCTTTGAGCCAAATGTTTGAATTGTTGGCCCCTCTTTTATGAATGTTCATTTATCAAACAATGTACAACAAAGAGAAATTTAGGTGAATTTGACCAATATTTTAATTTTGACAAATTAGATGTCTATTTTTTAAATTTTATAGCTCAATGTCTATATATATATATATATATATATATATATTTAGAATTGATAGATAATATATCTATTAATTTCAATTAATATGTTAAATATATAAATTTTTATATTTGGTATATAATATTTTATATTTTGTATAACCAAATATTTTGGTATAATATTTGAAAGGGAATATTTATTTAAATTAGACCAAAATTCGGTCACTTTGCTTAGACCCATATACAAATGAGTAATGCAATCACATATATTCAACTGATATTTGCCCGACCCTGATTTAACAATTAAAAAAGTAAAAGAGTTCTTTGAGTGAGTACAAAAAAGGGTTGTTCTCCTACAAGTTTTATGGTTGGCTTTGATTTGCACGTTTCGGCTTCGATCCCTAAGGAGTTTTTATAACAATAGCCCCCTCTTCTTCTATGAGAAATGACCGCATTTTTCATCTCTTAGCTAAAATGGCCTTTTTCATTTTTTTTTTTTTTTGCTGAATCACTCTTTATCAATATACCAATTTTTGTGATGAGTAGTACATTAGTATATCAACTTTATATATCACTATATTGGGTTCTATATCGAGTATATCAATTCTTTTATACCGAATAAATCTCATATATTATAAAGGAAAAATGTAACAATATGGCAAAGTTTCAATAAAAAGAAAACAAAAAAGAAAATCGTGAGGAGTCAATTTGTTTTTGAAAACTACTAGATTTATTTTTGTTTTTAAAAAAAGAAACACTACAAATATTAGAGAAATGTCATTTTTCCCAATTTAGGAAGTACTTGAAATAATGAGTCAAGCCACTTTAGGTAATCAAACTAGTAAGTTCAAGAAACTTGATTAGTTACCTTTGGTAATATAACTGGTTACTTCAATACTTTTAAAAAATAAGAATTTTAAAAAGAAAAGTGGTATTTTCTAAACAAATTTTTAAAGTCTTACTTTTCTAAATAATCTTTTAAAGAAAGATATATTTCTCAATGATTTTTGGATTTTTCAAAAATAATAATAAAAATAAGGGCTTCTTATAGAAACCAGGCTCGTCGTCTAAAAATTTGAAAAATCTCGGATGTGCTGTTTGAGAAATCCATATTTATTTGCAAAAATATTACTTTTGCCAATATTTAGAAACTATCAATTTTTTCATAATTAGTATTTTTTTTAACGGTACTTGAGATAACCAATCAAGTTACTTGGAGTAGTCAATAATTACCTGAGATAACTAATCCGATTACCCCAAGTAAGTTGACCAATTACCTCAAGTATCTCATCAATTAGTGAAAATGATATTTTTATATATATTTTTAAGCGTACTTTTCTAAATACTTCCAAGATTTTCAAATTTTTTTTAATACTTCATCATATAAAATCAAATTTCCTCTAATAATAGTAATAATCAGCCCATTTGGGATTTTTTTTCAGCTTTTTGGACTGTGGGCTTAAACTTCCGTAAGAAGTCTTATAATAAAACTAATTTACCTACCATTTTGCTAATAAAACTAATATACATGACCAATTTGTATAGGATCACCAAAAACTTACAATATATGAAATGGTAATTCATTTCAACTACTAAATTTTAAATGGTATGGTCCCATTTAATAAAAATAGTAGTGAGAGTAAAAGCCGCATCATTAACATAAGTTTTTGTATAATATTCATATCTTTACTCTTTTTAAAATCGTCTTACAAAAAAAAAAAAAACCTCATCCAAATTTATCAGGAATTTAATAACAAGAGAATAGCTACTGACACTAGTTGTTTATGTAAAAATTATAGAGAAAATTTGATTTTTTTATGGTGAAGTTTATAAAAAAAATATTTAAAAAATCCCCAAATGTTAAATTTTTTTGAAAAATCTAGGAACAATTTTGAAAAATACCTTTTATAAAAATTTTATTAAAATATCATTTTTCACTAATTGATGAGATATTTGAGGTAATTAATTAAGTTATTTGAGATAATTAGACTACTTTCCTTGAGTAATTCTTGAAAACTCTAAGTAACTTAATTGATTATCTCGAGTATATTTGAAAAATACTAATTTTGATGAATAGTATTGTTCTAAATACCATTAAAGCATGATATTTTTTTTCTAAATAAATTTGGGATTTCTCAAAAGTTTATGCCCATTCTAGTTTTTTAATTTTCTAGACTATGAGCCTAGATTTATGTAAAAAGGCCAAAATTATATTTTATATATATATATATATATAAAGGAAATTTGTTTCTTATGATATTTTTCAAACAAATTGAAAAATACTAATTTTTGAAATTGTTTGAAAAATCCCGGATTTTGATTAGAAAAATACCATTTTTAATAAATTGATGAGATACTTGAAATGGTTACTTCAGGCAACTTGACCGGTTGCCTCAAATAAGTAGATTAGTTATCCAAATTAGCTTAATTGGTTACCTCAAATACCATTGAAAAATACTAATTGAGTGACTCTATTGCCACACCTCATTTTTCTCTTACCACCCCTTTTTAATTATTTTTTTTAACAAAAATACTCATATATAAAATGACATAAGTCGACACATAACAATAAAAATGACTCTATTTCTTATTATACATCCACTAGAGCACTCATATGTAAACAATCATGAATGAATTAGTTGGGAATTTTGAAGATTTCGATTCACATACATGCAATTTGATTTTAATTTTTTTTTCATTATTATTGTTTTAAGAATAAGTTGAATTATATGGCCATTACAAATAAATGATTTCCTTTGATAATTTAAATTCTAAACCACTAAATTTACATTCAGCATTATTCCCAAGCAATCCCCTCTTATAAATATTGTATAGTGACTAATTGTGTTTTTTTTTTTTTAAAGCACAGATTTTGGCGTCCACATTCAATAAAGTATCGTTTTTTATCTTCCTTTTTTTATTAATTATTTGTTTTATAAGCATAGCTTGTGGATCATAAACAGGAGAGCAGGGAAAATTGATAGCATTTTGGAGATTAGCGAAGAAATTATATTACATGAGTGGGAAAAGAAATTTTATAAATTTTTTCATAAAGGGTAATTTTGGATGTAATAAAAATTTAAAAAGTATGGGCAAAGAAAATTTTAAAATTTTAATATGTTATAAAGCATCTCTTTAAAAGAGGGGTGGGGAGAGAGAAAAAACAGGTGTGGTACTAAAGCCATATGTACCAATTTAAAAGAAAAAGTAATATTTTCTAAATAATAATTAAAAATGCTATTCTTCTATACAAATGTTTATGAAGTAATATTTTTTTAAATCAATTTGAAATTTTTCAAAAAATTTCATTTTTCAATTTTTAGTATTTCGAGCCTGAAACTTTGTAAGAAGTATATATCTACGGTTTGCTTTTGACCATTTAATTTCGATTTTATTATGTGTTTCTTCGTTTGAAAGCATTTTCAATTGTTTAATTTAAAAGACAACATAAGTGAAAAGTGAAAATATATTTTTGGATATTTTTTCCTATAAAGGCTTTCCATGTAATACCTTTTTTTTTTTTTTTGAAATGCAATACCTTATTTGATATTTAAGGATTGTGTCAATAAATTTCGATATAAATTAAAAACTATGATTGTAATTTTCCTTTTTAAGGAAGCATAATTAATGTATACTTCAGGGAATTACAATCAACAACAATTACAAATTAAAACAATTTCATCGAGAAAAATACTGACACAGAAAAGTACAAATTAGAAAAGTAGACTTGTTATCATCTTGGGAGTAAAGATGCGGACCGCCCAACAATATTCGGAAAAAAATAGAAATTTATTGCAAAGCTCTCAGAACCACAATTACATAGCCCGTGAGACAACAGTGTACGTGGATATGCATGGATACCAATCATTGCTCCTTCACGGGCTGCACCTATTGCACCAAGTCATTCTATATAAATTGACCTCAAGCCTCATCAACCTATACGAAGAAACTAATTATTTAGACATAATAGACATATATAGTGGACTATGATGGAGGCTTCACCAAGGTTGGTAATAGTAACTCTGCTTCTGGTAGGCATTATCAATATTTTTGAGTTCTCTAGTGCCCAAAACATATGCAAAGTGCCGATCAATGGCCTTATGGCATGCAAGCCGGCCGTGACGGTTCCCAACCCGGCCCCGCCCACCACGACGTGCTGCTCGGCACTGACGCATGCCGACTTGCAGTGCCTCTGCTCCTACAAGAACTCGCAGCTTCTACCTTCTCTCGGAATTGACCCCAATCTTGCCATGCAGCTCCCTCAGAAGTGCAAACTTCCACACACCGCTAATTGCTAGGGTCTCAACATCAATCATGAAATAATGTGATAACTTTGAAATGCTTTTCTTAAGCATTAAAAGTTGTTCTTTGCTTATTAATTTTATAATACTGTTGAATTTCCCGAGTTTTTGGTTTCTTGTTGTATGATAATTCTCCACTTCAGTACTAGTCTGTCATGATGCAGCAGAATTTCAGATATTGATGTTCAATATTGCATTAATTTGCTTATAACTACTATGTACTGTATTTTGAATTATATTAAAAAAAAAATACGTATTATTATGCGCTTGTTTTTTGCATTAATGACTATGGGATCTCTCTCTGCTTTTTATTTCGTTGATAAAAACTTATACTTAATTATTATTAGGTTAATTAGGTTAATCGACTTTTATTTTCATTCTAGGTACTTACATATAAGTGTATATGTATATACATGACTTGAACCTATTTGTTTTAGTGATCGAACCTGTCGCACTATTTTGGCAATTTAGAATTATTTTTTTAATATAAAATGGGAGAAAATGTGTTTAGAATTAGCAAAAATATCTGATGAGATTGGATCGAGCTGCTTCCAACATAATTAATTATAATCATTATATTAAAATCTAAAGGTCAAAATTAATTTCTCTATCTCTATAGAATAAAAAAAAATTAATTATATTCATTATATTGAAATCTATATGTCAAAATTGATTTCTCTATCTATAAAGAATAAAAAAAATACTTATTATTGTACTCAGTTTTATATATATATATATGGAAAATTACAAAACAATACACTGAAATTTGGACTCTGTAAAATAATACTATAAGATTAAGAAGTTTTGAAAATTAATACTCTGAGTTTGATTTTTTTAACTGATAAAAGACAGTAATATTTTCAAAATTAAAAAAAATAATAATATAATTTTAATAAAGAATATTATTATTTTTCATTACTAAATTTGGTCAAAAATTCAATTTAGGGTATTAATTTTCAGAAATTCTTAATTTCATTATATTATTTTGTAAAGTCTAAATTTCAGGATTTCAATTACAAAACACTATTTTTTTTTTTTAGTTCATCTGATATATATATAGGCCCCGTTTGAGGGGCAGACTATAGGAAGGGATTGGACTCTTTTGTCTTATCCATGTTTGAGTTTTTTGGTAGACTCTCCAAAAGAGTCCATTCTCGTACTCTTTCTATGTAACTAAATAGTTTCATTTGCAACTTAGGTTTATTTAGTCCCAATAAAGATTGGCTTTTTTTTGTGAATTTTTTTTTTGGATAAAATGTTTTTTTTATCTTTTGTCTTTTCTTAAAAAAAATGCAAATCACATCTAAAAAAAATTAAACATATAATAATTATTAAAAATAAAGTAAAAAATATATTTTTTTATTTAAATTGTTTAATTTTCTCTTTCCAATTTATGAAATTTATGAAATATTTATCTGTTTATTTCATCAAAAAAAATATTATGAAAAATACATTAATAAAATTTTTATTATGTATTTATGCTCTAATCGTATGTTGTACCAAATACAATACAATACTAATTTTTTATTTTATTTTTATATATTTTAGGGGGAAAAACGAAAGGAAAAAGAAAAAGGATTATTTCTCCTCAATTTGGATTTGTGTTACAACTACACTAGTAGTGTACGTTATACTAGCAATATCTCTTTCTCTAGGTAGAGACTTTCCCACCCCAGAGCTTTCCTGGTAGTTTTTTCCAAAATCTTTTCACTGCCACTCCTTCCATTGTAGATTACTCCTTCCACCGTAGATTACCTTTCACCTTTCTCCATCCACACCTATATTCCATATCTCTATTCATAATGTATCACTTCTATTAAAATATTATCTCCTACCAGTCCTTATTCCCAATTTATCTCGTGATATTCAATCATTTTCCCTCCTTCCCTTACCCTACCAAAACACTACCTGGTCTCCTCTTATCCACAATCTTTGTTACTTTCTACTTGACTTCACTCGATTACTAGATTTTCCTAGAACCCACCCATAATGGCCAGCGAGGTTGACACTATATCCAAGTCCATTGACTCCATTATCCAAAAGACTTCTGCCCTTAAGTGCTCAGAGGCCCCGATCAATCTCAGACCAAACAAACAAACAGCAGAAAGTAAATGTCGCCTTGCGGTAGAGGTCAAAATTCTTGGGGAATGTATTTTCGTGAGAAGGGCTATTAAGGACTTGATCTCCAATGCTTGGCGTCTCAGATACCCCTGGTCTATTGGTAGCACTGGTTTTCACGAGCAAAACTTATTCTATATGATCTTTGACTATGAAGTGGACAAGAGAAGGGTCATGGACTTATACCCTTGGTATATTGATGGAGCTCACATTATGTTGTGTGATAGCTTCTCGGATGTTACAACTCTCCAGACAGATTTCTCCTACTTTTGCTTTTGGGTTCAAGCTTACAAAATTCCTACAACTCTCCAGACAGATTTCTCCTACTTTTGCTTTTGGGTTCAAGCTTACAAAATTCCTCCAAAGTTCTTATAGAGGAAAATGCAAGATCCATTGGCGAGAAGAATAGGAAATTCCTAGAGTCCCAGTTCAAAGCTGAAGGACACATCATTTGGTCAAGATACATGAGAATTCGTGTTGATGTTCCCTTAGATAAACCCCTACCACATGGCTTCTATGTCCAGAAAGATGGGAATTCAAAGGTATGGATTCAACTCAAATATGAACAGTTGTCTGTCTATTGTTAAAAATGTGATAGAATCGGCCATACCCAAAGGTACTGCCTTGAGATAAAGTATAGTATGATTGAAGACCTAGATGAAAAAGAGTATACTCTCTATGGGCCTTGGTTAGCTCAAAATGTGGCATACCAAGCTACTTCTAAAAGGAGGACTTGCTATCTTCAAATTTGACTTCTAATCGGAATCCAGTACACTTTCTCAACCAAAAGGTAGTTATTCCAGAACCAACAACATGAGGTGGCCAAAGCTTAAATCTCCGAATTCTTGGAGCTAATATCTATAAACCACCTAATCACTTTGTTCTGACAGCCCGAAACCCTAACACCCCTCTCCACCTCCTTGCTGACCAAGGTACCGTACTTGTCGACATAGATGGTCTCACTTCCCATACTTTACTGTCAGCATCATAGTCGGATCTGGCCTATCTGATACCCACTACCTTGTACCCTCTTACCTTGCCCGCCACTATCATGCCCTACACTTCTGAGAGAATTTCTACTGAGGCTCTGTTTAATCAAGACCCAAGCGTGCTCCACTGTTCCTCCTAGCTCAGTAACCTCATAACCCTCATTGCCACGAACCCGATAGCCTTATCAGAACTCATCCAAAGCCTAGCATATGCAGCCACCACACACCACACCTTACCTAATCTAGCCAAGTCAAATCCTGACTCACTCAACACCACCATACAACTCGTGAATCCTAACCCAAAACCCATGGCCCATATCCTCCCATTGAGAAAAAGAAAACCAAATATGTCAAATCCATCTATGCGACCAGTTGTAAAAGCCCAAAGACTAGTTCATCCCCATATTTTGACTACTAAGGGTGAAAGGGCCCATCATCAACCCCTATGGGACCAAAAGGTGATCAACCTAAGAGCCCAATTCCAACTTGGATTGACTTACAAGCTCCCATTACAAAAATCTCTTCTTCTGAAAGCCTTCTCACTCCCACTCTAGACCAACTCCAAGGTACATCATCTGTTAACCGGGGATTCTCTCTTAACTAGGAAGCAAATGCCAACCACCTCATTCTCCTTCACTATGGACGACAACCTAGCCCTCACTCACCCAACAGAAATCCTATTTGCTTCTATTCCTCTTGGAAAAAGTGCGCAAGAAATGCTATTGTTACCATCACACCATGTTTATCCCTAAAAAAACTTGTTTTGGTCCACAAAAGTACCCCTGTCTCAACCACCCCTAAATCTGTTGCTGCTAGCAACTCCCCTGTGGAAGTCACTGATATTGCTCCATAGGAGCAATGATTACCCTTGTTTGGAACTGTCAAGATTTGGCCTATTGCTTGATAGTTCTTGATCTAAAGGCCATCCTTTCTTTTTCTCCCCTGATCTCCTCATACTCTCTAAAACTAAATCCCCTCCTCAAATCTAACTCCTAAACTTTCATCCCTTCATTTTTATAATTATGTCAATGTTCCTCATGTTGGTTGCACTAGTGGTCTTTATATGGCTTGGAAAAATAGAGTAGATTTTGAACCTACTTCTCTTTCAAAAAATACCATCTCTGGAATCATCTGCTCGAACCCAACTACCACGCCTTGACTTCTCACTGTAGTTTATGGCCTGCCAAATGTTTTGGAAAGGGAACGATTTTGGAATTCTCTAAATGCTACCACTATAAACTTTGCTAGCCCTTGGCTGATCATTGGTGATCTTAATGGGATCTTTTCGAGCCTTGATAGCCTTGGAGAAAACATATCTTGCTCTAACTCCTCTTTTGGAGTGTTGAGAGATAATGTCCATGACATGGGACTTATTCTTATCCCACATAAGGGAGTTCATTATACCTGAGCAAATCGAAGGAGAGGTTGCTCCCATATTAAAGCTAAGCTAGATCAGGGTTTAGCTAATGAACAATGGATTGCCTTGTTCCCAAAGGTTTCACTTAAGGCCCTCCCTACCTGTTCCTTAGTCCATGGTCCATTAGTTATGAATACGTTAGGAAATGCCACCTTCTTGATAAGGCAATTCAAGTTTGAGGCCATGTGGAACTGTGACCCACGTAGTTTCTGGGTGATCAACCATTGCTAGCGTCCCAAACATCCCCTACCCCTAGCAGCAAATATCTATTAAAAAATAGCTGATATTTGTTTGGCCTTGACTCAATGGTACAAGTCTCAATTAAACTAAAGTCCAATATGGTAGACCTCAAAAGAGAACTAGCAACTCTCCAGGAGATGCTACCATCCCAAGAGAACTTGAGAAAGGAGAATGATTTACATTGTTCTCTAATAGAGAAACTCATTCGAGAAGAATTACACTGGTGCCAAAAGTCGAGAGTTCGATGGCTTACTAAAGATGATAATTGCACTAAATTCTTCTTTATCTCCACATTAACTCGAAGATGGAGAAACTCCATTGATTACATTAAAGACAACTCTGGAACTTGGTTAAACTCCTGGCAAAGCATTAGCTATACCTTGCTCCAAAAGTTGCAAAGTATATACTGCCCTTTTTCAGCCAATCTCTACCCCTATTCAAGTGATACCACCCTCAGTGATATCATTTTGCCAATAATCTCAGAAGAGGAGAACTTGACTCTGTGTACTATTCCTGAATTCGACGAAATTAAGGACACACTTTTTGGTATGGGATCAATCAAGGCCCCAAGGCCAGACGGTATACCTATACTCTTCTACAAACACTACTAGTCAATTGTGGGTGTTGACTTTGTTAGTACTGTTTGTAGTTTCTTTCTATTAACCTATATGAGCCGAACCATTAATATGACCAATCTGGTTCTCGTCCCGAATGTTGACTACCTCACTTCCATAAATCACTTCCGCCCTATTTCCCTCTGTAATGTTGCATATAATGTCATTTCCAAACTCTTGGCAAACAGAATTAAACCCCTCCTCTCAAAGTTCATATGTCCTACCCAAGTGGTCTTTGTTCTGAGTCGCTCAATTCATGACAACACAATCAGTATCCAAGGAGTCATTCACTCCATGGACCGCCAAAAAAAAAAAAGAAAAGGTGGGCTAATGGCTATTAAGCTTGATTTGGAAAAAGCTTATGACAGACTGAGTTAGGACTTTATCCTCTAAGTTCTTACTAAGTTCGACTGTTATGAACATGGATAAACTGGGTAAGGAACTGTATTACAACCTCTCGGTTCAACATCCTCTTAAATGAATCCATTTTCCATTCTTTTAACCATCAAAGGAGATTAAGACAATGTGACCCATTGTCCCCTTACCTGTTCATTATTGGAATGGAAGCCTTACCTACGTGTATCAATGCTAAGGTCGACTCAGGGCTTATACATGGCATTAAGCTCTCCATATCTTGCCCTGCTTTGCATTATATTTTCTTTGCGGATGATTTATTCCTTTTGGGTCGGGCTACTATTGACGAAGCTAGTGGTTTTCGAGATTGTCTTAACAACTTTTTGTCACGACTCTAGCCTTAAACTAGACAATCGTGCGGCACTTAGTACAGTTTGTCGTACGAAGTCAGCCTACCAATACTCAAGAAAGGGACTTAGAGTAAGCTTTTGAGATAAAGTGATAAAGATGAGAGAGTTTAGATGAATGAAGGCTTTGTATTACTCTTAGAATACTTAAAACTCTCACAAATGAGAGTTGTGTACAAATAAACTCAAGGGGTCATTTATATAGACAAAGCCTAAATCAACCAAAGAATAGGATCGTGTCAAGTGGCATGATCTTACAAAGGGTTTAAATTATTATAAACTAAAGTTATAATACCTACAAAAATATTTACATAAAGAATTCTAGAACAAAACATGGTCTAGATCCTTCTAAGAGGTTCACCCACCATCTTGACTCTTTTAAGTCATTCTAAGAACTTTTAGGACTGTCTAATCCATTTAGCACCATCCGACCTTGTCTAAAGCTTTCTTGGACTTAGTAGAACCCACTAGAGTCTTCTAGCATGGCCAAGACTTCTCTTGATCACTCTAAAAGTGTCCACCACGTTCTAGGGTCTTTCTCAATTTTTTTGAGTGAGCGAGGACCTTAGAGCCATGAACAACAATATTTAGATATTTGGGAACTAAATGAACGGAGCGTAACATTTTGCTCCTGGTCTAGCCAGTCTATCAGCCTAGAGAAATCATCATTCATTTTAGTAAAAATCTAAGTACGGAGGAGAAGCATAACATTTTAGTAAAAATCTAAGTACGGAGGAGAAGCATAACATATCAAGCTTCTTGGGCATTAGACAAGCTCCTAGATCCTTTAAGTATCTGGGTCTGCCATTGTCTGGATCACGGAAAAAAACAACGGACTACTAGTTCATCTTAGATCATTTGGAATCAAGAATTATAGGTTGGAAAGGGAAGCTACTGTCAAAGGCAGGACGACTGACGTTGATAAAATCTGTGGGGCAATCCATAGCATTATATGTAATGCACACAGTTGCTCTTCCGAAATCTATCCGCCAAAGAATGGACCAAATGCTACGATGTTTCTGGTGAGGCAAAAATACTCGTGGCAATCCAAAACTCTGTTTAAGAGCCTGGAGTTCCATATGCTCACCGAACTCTATAGGTGGTCTGGGTTTAAAGCGAACTCTAGTACCAATCGAGCCCTAATAGGGAAACGGGGTTGGGGCCTTTTAACTAACCAAGATTCTCTGTGTTTGCAGGTTCTAAAAGCTAAATACTTGTGGGACATAACTCTTTTCTTAACATGAAAGCTTCTCATATTGATTCATGATCCTGGAAGAATACATGCAAATCGAGAGACCTCATTCAAAAAAGAGCTTGTCGACTTATTGGGGAGAGGAAGAACACAATAATTTGGGAACACTCATGGGTGCCGGGTGTTAATGATTTCAAGACAAATCCAAGAGGTTTTCCATCTCAAGGATCCTTCCTAGTAGCTGAATTTATTCTACCTAATGGTTTGTGGGATTATTCAAAAATTATGGCAACATTTCACCCTCGAGATGCCACGACTATCTCCCTCATAATACTTCCATCATCCGCTCGCAATGACTCTTGGATTTGGGTCCTATCTGCTAATGGAAGATTTTCCACAAAGTCGGCCTATCTAACAGACCAAAAGCAGAGATTTTCTAACACCTCGCACCTCCCAAATATATATTGGAACAAGCTTTGGCACTCCAAGATTCATCCGCACCACAAAAATGTTTGGTGGTAAATAATTCTAGATGTTCTTCCAACTAGAGAGAAATTAGCAAAAATCTTTCCTATTGAGGATTTGATGTGCCCTTTTTGCAATAGGCATCCAGAGTCAACTGAACATTTGTTCCTTTACTACGACGTAGCTCAACACATTTGGTTCTCCTCCGCTTGGAATCTCCGACCTTCACCAGACTATACTCCAACAATGGTTGATTGGTTTAGATTTATTTGGGACCTAAATGCCTCCCCCTACTCTGAAGTGCTTGGTTTTTCATCTGTTACCTTGGAAGCTATCTGGAAAACTCGAAATGAAGCAGTCCATAACAACTCCTCTCCAAGCCTACACAGATTGATCCTTACCATTGCATCTAGCACGTCGAATTTCGGGTAACCGTTTACAAAAATTACTACTCACTCTGGGAGTCACACCTGGCACCCTCCTCTAGAAGATTGGTATAAGATTAACTTTGATACAGCTTTCAGGGAAAACTCAAGTGTGGGATCGGCTATCTACCGTAATTCTAGCAGCTCTATTTTGGGGATCACTACTAAAATACAACCCCCTGCTTCACCTATAGTCAGCAAGTGTTTAGCTACAAAGCTTGCAATTGAACTAGCCATTTCCCTAAATATCTCCCATATTGTGTTTGGGGGCGATTCCACAGTTGTAGTCCAGAGCTTGAACTTGGGACCTGAGCAATGTGATTAGGAAATATCAAACATGGTTTTTGACTGCTGCAAACTCTTTGAAAGGATCCCAATTTGGTTTATTTTGCATACTCCTAGAGAATCTAATATCCTAACCCACAGCATTGCAAAGTGGGCCTCTCTTTCTTTATGCTTTGGTAGATTAGACTTTTCTTTTATTTCAAAATATGTTTGTTCTGATGAGCATAAATATACTGTTTAATTCCTAATGTGTCTCAGGTGAACATATATATTTTTTTGTATTATCACTTCTTTTAATATATTCCATCTTATTTATATAAAAAAATACAATACAATACTCAATATCTAATCTAATCTAGTTAGTTTAATCCTAGTTATTAGTTCAATTTAATCCAATATGCTATAATTCAGTCTACTTTCCAAAAGCGCCAATATATATATTCTAGCGAGTTTCGGCAAAATTATCCTTGGAAATTTTGCGCATATGATGTGGCACGGCATTCAAGTTAACGTCAGGTCACCAGCAAATCCTTAACCAATGAAACAAAGTGGTTGAGAAGTGTTGTGACTTGTGACTGAGTGGAGCGACAATTTCAAAAAACAGAGAAACTTCTTATTGTTCTCTTGCTTCTTTTCTCGTTTTTACTCACATGAAGGATGCAATCGTAATATAATATATAAATCCAAGCCAACTGTAATTTGTCTCGTTCTTGTATTGGTTCTACTTATCCCAAACAATATAAGACATACCTGATTTCTAATGCCTAAATCCCTGACTTTACTACAAAAATAAATAAATAAATAAATAAAATTAAAAAAAATTATTAAACCCCTCACTGCAACCAAGACAGAGATTTACGTGGGGATCCACTATCTACAATACCATCTGCCCCTCAATGGAACTTTGATTAGGTGATCGAATCTATTAACATTATTAACATTAAGAAAAACAATCTTATATACACGGTATAATACTAAATATTCTATCTCATATACCATTTTTAGATGAGTTTTTACTACTCAATTGGTGAATTTCAAATTATAACAAAAATTAAATGATATTCATCAATTGAATAATGATAAATCAAAGGTTATATCAGACAGTATCAGATAGTATTAAGAAGATCAAAGTGAGATATTTATCATTATCTAATATATTAGATTTTTTATTGATCTACTTCAATTCTCTCTCTCAATCAATCGATGATTTCAGTTTATTGGATAGATTTTCCCGGATTTTGATCTTATGTGGAAGGAGTTTCCATAATCGGTTTTGATAAAATAAGATAGTTATTATTTGGTTAAGAAGGTGTTTTATACATTTTTGTTTAATTTATATGTGCATTTTTTAACATTTTAGAATGAATTGTATTTATTATTCGATGAAGCATAATAGCGTGCAACTGTAGATTTAGTTTACAATTCTATTGGTTCTTTGTATGTTATAAGTTGATGCCTTCAACAATAAATTCTAAGCTTCAAGCATAGGATTTGAGAAAGTTTGCACATATTGTTCCATTGATGAAACGATACATATATATATATATATATATATATGGGCACCAATCCAGTAGGTATTTTTTTTTTTTTACTTATGCATAGGTATCAATTTGGCTAATGAAAATTTAGCATGCATATATTTTTATTGTAAAAAGTAAGAGAGAGAAAGAGCATTAATGATGCACGTCTTTTCATGCACTTCATTATACTCATTGGATCATCCAACGGCTAAAAAAAAAATACCTACCCATAAGTAAAGAAAAAAAATACCTATTGGATTGACAACCTCTATATATATATATATATATATATATATATATATATATATACTAGTTTAAACGCACGTGCCTGAGGCATGTGACCCGTGGTTATAATTTAAACTTTTATGTAAACTCATCTAATTACTGTTTTAATTTATGAACTATATACCTACAAAATGATAAAAATAGAAAGTCGTTGTTGCACTAAGTCAATAGAGAAAGATTTACTTTTGTGTCTAAAAGCCCAAAATAAATTGAACGGACTAGAATATTAAGCCCAAAAGAAAGAAAAAAAAAACATTATCATTATCATTATTTTTACGTGTCTCTTTAGTAGTGCCATGAAAGGTAAATAATATAATAAAAATATCAAAAAGGCCTAAGCTACTCAATTCCCAAGTTGATTCTCCTTTCTATATATGCGCAAGCAGTACGTGTGTGAGAATGTTATGATGGATGAGGTGTGTTTACGAGGGGTAAATTATTAAATTTAATTAAAAGAGTAAATAATTGTAGGGTCTTAAGCAAAATGATTAAATTTTGGGTTAAATTTAAATAAATATCTATTTTTTTAAATATTATAGCAAAATATTAAGTATATATATTTATATACTAAGTATAAAATATTATATACTAAGTATAAAAATTTATATACTCAGTACATTAATTAAAATTAATAGATATATGTATCTACAAAGTGTAAAAATATATATATTTGGATATTTTGTTATAAAATTTAAAAAATGGAGATATACTTAATCAGATTTAAAATATTAGTTATTTACCTAAATTTTTCATAATTGTATATTTTAGTATTTTTACTTGAAGATAAATATGAAATAAGCATTTTTGAAAAAAAGGTGCATTTATACAATTTGTGGGTGCAAATATAACTCCATTTTATCATTCAATAACCGGTGTGAAAAGAAAGAAAAAGAGGTAACAATAGAGCCATCCAAAAGAAATAAATATAATATCAGAGAAATTTTGGTGAATGTCCACTTTTTTCATTTGATTTAGTATATATCTATTTTTCTCTTTTTATAGTTAAACGATTAAGTTCATATATTTTTGCTCTTGGTATATATGCTTATATACCAGTTTAAATTTATGTATCAAGTATATAAATTTTTGTACTAAATACATTATACGTGGCATATATGTTGATATATCAGTCATTTTATTATAATATTTGAAAAATTAGACCCAAAAATTAGTCATTTATTTCAAATAGACCCAAAAATTAGTCATTTTTCTATAAGACCCAAAAATTAGCAATTTTATGGAAATAATCTCTTTGCTTTCCCACATGACTGACAGCAACTTATAAGCATTTGTGACCCCGAAAAAAAAGGGAAAAATAAAATGCCTAGTCTCAGTTGAATAATGGTGGTCAGAAAAGATGGAGATGGCAACACAATTCTCAAGTCTCATATATTATTTTGGAGTTCTACTTGCCCATTTCAAGAACTATTATCCAAACAAAGAGGAAGAACTATTATCCAAACAAAAATAAGACATACCTGATTTCTAATGCCTAAATCCCTGACTTTACTACAAAAATAAATAAATAAATGAAATTAGAAAAATTATTAAACCTCTCACTGTAACCAAGAGAGAGATTTACGTCGGGATCCACTATCTACAATACCATCTGCCCCTCAATGGAACTTTGATTAGGTGATCGAATCAATTAACATTATTAACATTAAGAAAAACGTGATAGAATCTTATTTACACCGGATAATACTAAATATTCTATCTCATTTACCACTTTTTTAACACTTACAGATGAAATTTTACTATTCAATTGGTGAATTTCAAATTATAAATGACATTCATTAAATAATGATAAATCAAAAATTACATATTAAGAAGAACGATTATGAGGTGAGATATTTATCATTATCTAATATATTCTGTTCTTTATTGATCTACTTCAATTCTCTCTCTCAATCAATTGATGATTTCAGTTTATTGGATAGATTTTCCCGGATTCTGATCTTACGTGGAAGGAGTCTCCATAATCAGTATTCATAAAATAAGATAGTCGTTCTTATTTGGTTAAATTATAAGTGTTTTATACATTTTTGTTTAATTTATATGTGCATTTTTTCTACATTTTAGATTGAATTGTATTTATTATTCGATGAAGCATAATAGCGTGCAACTGTAGATTTAGTTTACAATTCTATTGGCTCTTTGTATGTTATAAGTTGATGCCTTCGACAATAAATTCTAAGCTTCACTAGAGAATAGGATTTGAGAAAATTTGCACATATTGTTCCATTGATTAAACGATATATATATATATATATATTTATATACTAGTTTAAACGCACGTGCCTGAGGCATGTGAGCCGTGGTTATAATTTAACTTTTATATGAACCCATCTAATTACTGTTTTAATTTATGAACTATATACCTACAAAATGATAAAAATAGAAAATCGTTGTTGTACTAAGTCAATAGAGAAAGAATTACTTTTGTGTCTAAAAGCCCAAAATAAATTGAACGGGCTGGAATAATAAGCCCAAAAGAAAGAAAAAAAAAACATAATCATTATCATTAATTTTACTTGTCTCTTTATTAGTGCCATGAAAGGTAAATGTTACAATAAAAATATCAAAAATAAAGCCTCAGCTACTCAATTCCCAAGTTGATTCTCCTTTCTATATATTCGCAGGCAGAACGTGTGTAAGAATGTTACGATGGATGAGGTGTGTTTACGAGGGGTAAATTATTTAAATTTAATTAAAAGAATAAATAATTGTAGGGTCTTAGAGCAAAATGATTAAATTTTGGGTTAAATTTAAATAAATATCTGTTTTTTTAAATATTATAGCAAAATGTTATGTATATATATTTATATACTAAGTATAAAATATTATATACTAAGTATAAAAATTTATATACTTAGTACATTAATTAAAATTAATAGATATATGTATCTACAAAGTTTAAAAAAAATAGATTTAGATATTTAACTATAAAATTTTAAAACATATACTTAATCATATTTAAAATATTAGTTATTTACCTAAATTTCTCATAATTATATATTTTAGTATTTTTACTTGAAGATGAATATGAAATAAGCATTTTTGAAAAAAAAAAGGTGCCTTTACACAAGTTGTGGTTGCAAATATAACTCCATTTTATCGTTCAATAATGGATGTGAAAAGAAAAAGAAGAGACAACAATAGAGCCATCCAATAGAAATAAATATAATATAAGAGAAATTTTGATAGATATCCACTTTTTTCACTTAATTTTAGTAAATGTTCATTTTTTTCTGTTTATAGTTAAATGACTAAATTCATATATTTTTACCTTTGGTATATATATATATATATGCTTAAATACCTGTTTAAGTTTATGTAACGAATATATAAATTTTTATACTAAATATATGTGGTATATATGTTGATATACTATTCATTTTACTATAACATTTAAAAAATAGACCCAAAAATTAGTCATTTTTCTATATGACCCAAAAATTAGCAATTTCAAACTGGAGCAAGTATGGAAATAATCTCTTTGCTTTCCCACATGACTGACAGCAACTTATAAGCATTTGTGACCCCCAAAAAAAGGGGAAAAAAATGTCTAGTCTCAGTTGAATAATGGTGGTCAGAAAAGATGCAGATGGCAACACAATTCTCAAGTCTCATATGTTACTATGGAGTTCTACTTACCCATTTCAAGAACTATTATCCAAAACAAAGAGGAACCCCCTTCCGCCAAAAAAAAAAAAGAAAACAACAATAACTTAAATTTAAGCAATTTCATATAAGAGTATCATCAATTTTTTGCTCCTCTTTTTAATAATTTGTTGTGATTTTCTTGAAAAGAGATTATTTTTAATTCTTTCAATGGGTTTGATAAGAAAAAGTAAATAACTTTGCTTTGCCTTTTGATTTCAAGGGTCATACCAGCGGAAGAGAAATCGGAGAGGTTGACGACTTGGCCTATACTATAGTGTATATAGGGAAAGGCTGAAGTCTGGAGGCTTTTTTTCTCGTCGGTTTTTTCTGCCTCCGTTAGCAGAGAAGAACGAGCTTTTATTTGTAAATATAACTTTAATAACGTGTCAAAATTCGATTGGTGAGATAGACAATAAGACAGAGAAATAAGTACAGACGATCCGCGTCCTTTATTAAAATAGAGGACTTCAAGTTAAATAAAATGCTTCAAAGGTATATATACACTAATAGTAGGCGACTCTTATGAGGGAAGTTCACAAAAACTCGTTTCTCCAAATTTTCGTGGATGCAACAATCGATACTGATTATCATGACCTCGACAATTTTAATTGTAGATTTCCGCATCTATAATTGCTGCGAATTTGTAATTACAATATTACTCTTCTTAGATTTTACCACAACCGCACCAGATAGAAAATAGAACCAATTAACGAAACTTCTTTTACCACAAACTACCTTGGTTATATATTACTCGTCACTTAATCAAATTAATTTGATGATAATTAGCTAAGCGTGCTACGGTAGTTTCTGCTACTAGCTAGTTATGTCTGTTTAATTCAATTGAATGAAACAATAAACAAATTCATAAAATATATTCAGGTGGTTGGCTTTAATTCAAAAAAAAAAATAATAAACTCTCGCTAGTCTTGAAGCACGTCTGAACCAAAGCAACTCCCTTGCGATCACCCGTCTTTGACCACGGTCTGTGAACAGTTGAAGCCAAAAGCGTAAATTCAATGAAATCCAGTTCCGGTTTTGAACCGACGGCTCGAGTTATTTTCACTAGTCGCAGTTGAACGAATCGATAATTCCACTGTTCAAATTCACAAAAGTAGAAACATTTTTCACCGTTAGAACATTGGAATTACTTCCTAAACCAGCTCTAAGGGCTACAGATGTAAGTATGAATGTTGAAAATAAATAATATGATAGATATAATAACAATAAAAAAAAAAAAATCTCCATAAAATTAAGTACAAACTCTGCTCTAGTTGATAAATGAATAATCAAGTACTTATCCAAGTTTGTACTATATATAATTTGGACTAAAGCATCCTATCCTGTCATGACAATTCAAATGATTTTGTACGTAGTACTCTAGCAAACTGATCGAAGCAAGAGAGAATTAATTAATATGATTAATAATGAGACTTACAGGCTTATCATGGGAGAATGTCATTAATTCTCGACCATCAAGCACAAGACACGGAAGCATTGTCCATTTGTTCCTCCGATTTCTTGACAAGATACTTGTCCTCACTGCATCCTTAACCGGTAAATTTGAAAAGATATATTCTATAATGTCATCTGGTCAGCTGCTGAGTCTTATCAATTTCCAGCCTCCTTTTGCTACTCGCCTTTGGATTCTGTTAACATTAATGAATTAGGAAATTAACTAGAATAGTACACACGAGTTCATTATAGAATTAAAACACAAAGTTCAAATCGTATCTACTGGGTGACTAAAAACATGACTTAGTATAGATTCTGGACATCAGAAACACAGCATCGGGGACCATACATGGAATTCATGATATTCATAAGTGAGCAGTTTATTTATGCCTTCACGAATTAATTAACTCAGCCTTGACTGATACACAATCTTCACACCTTGCCTAAGAGTAAAATTTTCTCTAAAGGCCGGCTTATAATTAAAATTCTCTTATTTTTTACAATAAAAAAATATGCATACTAAATTTTCATTGGCCAAATTGATACTTATACATAGGTAAAAAAAAAAAAATATATTTATTGGATTGGTGCAGGATATGAAACTAGGATCCCATGTTAGCATCTGCCGGCCACTTTTACGCACTTTTTGCCAGAAATGACTAATCGTGTAATTGGTGGTTTTGGCCTCATATTCCAGTATCTTTTCTTTTTTTTTCTTTCTTTCTTTGTTCCCCTGTTTTCTCGTCTAGAGCTGTAACATAGGAACTGCATGTGAAATCCCATAAAAATTGTTAAAAACAAATTAGTCTTTTGACACAGAACAAAAAAAAAAAAATTTGGGCGGATTTGGGTCTAGGTTCATTTGAACAAAAATGTAAGAAAAGTTTGAAAATTGGGATCAAAATGTAATTATTCAAGGGTATTTTTGAGAAGATTTTCAGAAAATTGGGTCCAAGTGCAAATAAGCAAAACAGTGCCTAATTAACCAGAAGTTGATACGTGGCGCTACTGTTACGAAAATTGCCCATAAATCCCTCCATTTTCCTATTCTTTTTCGATTTGGTCCCCGGAGAAAAACCCAATACCCGATTTCCGGCGAAACTCCATTGAGCCACCTCCGGCCATCGTTGCCCTACACCACTGACCGGCGTCAATGTCCGGCTACCGGACGAAGCTTTCGCCGCCAGAACCAGCCCCGTCAGAGTTGCCGATCGCCGAAAAAATGCAGAAAATGCCGCGGCTTCTTTTCCTCGCCGGAGCTGATTCCGGCCACCGTTCGCCACGAAATGGTCGCCGTGGACTCGTCTCCTCACGGGCAATCTAATAGTAGGTATCTCGTATCTCGATTTTGCTCCGTCTGATTTTAATTTCGTTGGACAGTTTTGTTGTAATTGGTTTTGAAATTGAGTTTTCGATCGGACCGTTAGATTTTGAAACTGATATCATTTTTGGAATCTACGTTGAAAATAGTGAAAAATGATATATATATTGACTATGTTCTGAAATGGGCCCGAAAAACGAGATCGGATGGCTCAGATTTTCCTCGATTAGCATGCCGTGGGGCCTGCATCCAAATTTGACATATTATATGTCTAACCTAGGGTTTTTGGATGCTCTGAATTCAGTGGTGAAGTTCGTTTCATGATATGAATCTCCGTTTGAAAATCAAGTTTTCAAACCAAGGAACTAAAGTTTCGAAAACGACGTCCGCTCTTCCAAATGACACCCAAACGACGCCAAACTTTCTCCATAGCCTTGTAACGCTAGTTGGATGCTCGATAGAGGTAGGGATTCGATTACTTGATTCTAAAATTAATTTAATTTATGAATTTTACATATTTTCAATAAATATAAAATTTCGTGAAATAATTTATAAAAATTGTGTTTATGTCCATATTTGACCTGATTTGAGATATAAACTGCTTGGGAGACACGTCACACTGGTTGGCATGTCATATATACTGTTTTGGATTGATTTCTGCAGAAAATTAGATTTTTGGGTTTTGATAGAAAATAGCTGTCGTAATGCCGAGATTTTTAGAAAATCCAAAATGGTTTGAGAACTCAGTTTTGAGGACTGGAAGTAATTTGATTAAAGAATACTGCATGGTTATTTTGAGATTCTGTGGAAATGGTCCTTATTATGTCATTTATAAAATATTTATATACATTCACACATTTACGATACCTACATCGGGTGATCGGACTTACGATGCCATACATCGGATGATCAGACATACGATGCCCCAAATTAGGTGATCGGATACATTGGGTGATCAGACATACGATGCCCTATATTGGGTGATCAGACATATGATGCCCCACATCGGGTGATCGAACTTACGACGCCTCTTTAGGTAGCTCGGACTTACGAGTGATCCATTAGAACACTTCGGACATCACGATTGCATACATAGATATATGTTGGCTTGAATGGATATGTACTAGTTTTGATGAATGTTACAATAGTTTGAAATGTTTGACCATTGGACTATGACTTTTACTTGAGTTTTGTGAACTATTTTGAATGGAATACTGACCATGCATGATCTTCAACATGAGTATATTTTACATATATGTAGGAACTTGTAATTGATTCTTTATTGGGCAATAGCTCTCCCATTTCTTCCCTTCAGGTGGCACTCAGTGTAATTTGGATTAGAAGAGATAAACTGAAGCATTTGCTGAACAACTAATTTATTTATATTTTGGTAATTTTCTACGAGATTTGTGAAATATTTAAACTTGAGTAGGAATTTGGATTTTATTAAACTTTACTAATTAGAATATGAAATCTAGACAGGGTTTGTATTACTTATGTCTGTGTTTGGGTGTGAGATGATCTGTGATGTACGACTATTAAAACAGTTGTTTTGTTTACGGTCTATGTTCAATGAGTGACGCATAACTGTGGGATTTTATTTTCATTTAAATATTTTGTTGAGGCCAGTTTTGAAAGGTTAGAGTCCCTGTGGCAAAATTTTGAATGAATTGAGTCTTTTTATTTAGTTCTTTTTAGTATTTCTAATTTATGAAATACTCATTCTGCCATTGACCCCAGCCTCGGGTCGTGACAGAAAATTTGATATCAGTGTATGGTTTTAAATTTAAAATACTCGGAGTGTGTCACTTATTAAACTAGATTGGACATTTTTTTTACATAAGTCGTGAAAATCATCATCTTACTAAAATGTTGGACATATTGAAATACAGATCAAGAAAATGCCTCCAAGAAGAAGAGTGCCTCAATCTGAGAGAGGACAAGATGTTTCTCCACAGCAAGACCCTCCTGCCTTTAATATTGTTGATGCTCTTCAACAAGTTATGCAGAGGATACCTGGTCTTATGACAAGGCCGACTGCTAAAAATGATCGATCTATAAGCTTCAGGGATTTTACTAAGCTGAACCCACCAAACTTTTATGGTGAACATGATCCTGCAACTGCATTGAGATGGCTTAGGGAAGTTCAGAAGAAATTTGATACTTTGGTAGTTCCAGCAGAGTTTAGAGTGAGCTTTGTAATGTATTTGCTTTAGGATACTGTTGATCATTGGTGGAACGCTATTAAGTTGACTCATGACACCACTACTATGACTTGGGAACAGTTTGATGAACTGTTCAGAGGACAGTATACCAATGACGACCATGTTAATGAAATGCTGAAACAGTACAATATCTTACGACAAGGTGGTATGACTGTTGATGAATACTATGCGAGGTTTGTGTAACTCTCCCAGTATGCTCATACATTGGGAAACCATTCGAAACTGCAAGTGGTTCATTTTAGAACCAACTTAAGGTCAGAGATTCACACTAGACTGGAGCCGTTTCCAATTACTACCCTTATCGAGGCTTATGGTACAGTTCAGAGAATTGAAGCTACACTGATTGGTGATAAAGGAACTACTGGTAGATATAAGGGAAAAGGTACAGACCAAAAAATGAAAAAGGGACGATGGCAAGGACAGGGTTCACAGAGTAGTAGACGCAGTGGCGGTTTTGTTTCAACAGGAAGTGGGCGTTTTACTCCGTATTCCTGCCACTACTATGGTCAACAGGGCCATTTTAGAAGAAATTGCCCCCAGCTTTTGCAGACTCCTTCACCAACCACCGGAGGACCACAAGGGAGTCAAGCAACTTCGATGCCCATTCCTAGTCAACAAACTAGTCCTGCTTATTTCCAGAGCTCAGCTCTGACTTTTAACTCTCCTGTTCAGCACCAATATCATCCTCTGGGTTCTACCTTCACCACAGGATGCCAGACACCTTAGGTATCTGGAACACAAGGAGGTTATGGACAGTTCCACAGTAGTACTTCTGGGTTTAGTAGTAGTCATCCAGGTAGAGATAGAGGAAACAAAGGAAAGGGAAAAGCTTAAACCTATGCAGTCACCGGGACAGAGAGATATGATCAGCCTAGAACTAGAGTGGTTGATGGTATGATCCTACTTTATCACTCTTGGGCTCATGTGTTATTTGATATCGGTGCATCACATTCCTTTATATCTATGTCATTTGCTAATATGTTGGGTTTAAAATTTGAAATCTTTGATCCTGCTTTGAATCTTGATACTCTTTTGGGAAATGTCAATGGTGTGTCTACTATATGCAACACTTGTTTTATCGTTATTGATGGATGTGAGTTATTAGTTAATTTGATTGTGATACCTATGAACCAATTTGATATGATTCTTGGTATGGATTGGTTGTCCAAATATAGAGCAATAGTGGATTGTCATAGAAGAAATGTGACTCTTCATACTGAAAATGGTTATTTAGTTGTGTATCAAGCTGGTTTGAATGCAATAAGCCTCAGTCCTCTCTTGAGAGCAATTATTGGTGGGAGAAAGAAATTGGAATGTTATGGAAGCCTATTCACCATTGATAGAGAAATAGGAACTACCAATAAATACCCATGGATATCAGTAGTTAGTGAATTTCCTGATGTCTTTCCAGAGGACTTACCTGGATTACCACCTGACAAAGAGGTTGAATTATGTATCGACTTAGTTTCTGGAACTCAACCAGTTTCTATTCCTGCTTATCGGATGGCCCCTGCAGAGATGACTAAATTAAGGGAACAACTAGATGACCTATTGTCAAAAGGGTTTATCAGGAGTAGTACTTCACCTTGGGGTGCTCCACTTCTCTTTGCCAAGAAAGCTTATGGTACACTTAGACTTTGTGTGGACTACAGAAAGCTAAACCAGCTTACAATAAAGAACAAATATCCTTTGCCAAGAATTGACGAGTTGTTTGACCAACCCAGTGGATCCAAATTCGTTTCAAAGATAGACCTGAGATCTGGGTATCTCCAACTGAAGATTCATAAAGAAGACATACCGAAAGCTGTATTCAGGACTCAATATGGTCATTTTGAGTTTCTGGTTATGCCTTTCGGATTGACGAATACACCTACAGCGTCTATGGACCTTATGAATAGAATCTTCAGGCCTTATTTAGATAGATTCGTGGTTGTGTTTATTGACGACATTTTGATTTATTCTAAGGCTCGGGAAGAACATGCTGAACATTTAAGGACCGTGCTTCAGACTTTGAGAGATCATCAGTTATATGCCAAGAGATCGAAATATGATTTCTGGATGACAGAAGTTAAATTCTTGGGCCATGTGATTTCTCAAAATGGTATCTCAGTTGATCCGTCTAAGATAGATTCTATTCTTGGGTGGGAAAGACTGAGAAATGTTACTGAGGTACAGAGTTTCCTTGGTCTAGCTGGTTATTATCATCGTTTTGTAGAAAATTTCTTGAGTATTGCTTTGCCTTTAACCAAGTTAACGAGAAAAGATGTCAAGTTTGCTTGGAATGATAAGTGTGAGACATTATTCATGAAATTGAAGGAAAAACTGACAACTGCACCTATTCTGATTGTCCCTGATAGTAGTGAACCATATGTGGTGTACACAGATGCTTCTGTTCTGGGATTGAGATGTGTTTTAATGCAAAATGGCCGGGTTGTAGCTTATGCTTCTCATCAATTGAAACCTCATGAAAAGAACTATCCTGCTCATGATCTGAATTGGCAGTTGTAATATTTGCTCTCAAGATCTAGAGATGTTACTTGTATGGTGTTAAGTTTGATATTTACTCCGATCACAAGAGTTTGAAATATCTCTTCAGTTAACGAGAATTGAATTTGAGATAGAGGAGATGGATTGAATATATGGAGGATTATGATTTCAATTTTCAGTATCATCCCGGAAAGGCAAATGTGGTAGCAGATGCCTTGAGCCGTAAATCTCATGATATACTTGCTTCCTTGATACTTGAAGAGTGGAAAAAATTCAGTCACTATTGGTGATTATAATGTGGAGTATTCCGAGACAAACAATATTGCTTGTATTAGCAATGAAGTGGCTACTCCTTCACTTCTTCAGATAGCTCAACAAAGTCAATGGCAAGATCAAGAATTAAAGAAAATTTGGAACCAACTTCAGAATGGTAAACAACTAGATAGTTGGAGTTCTAATAGAGAAGGATTGTACTATTTAATGGAAAGTTAGCTGTAGCTAATAATCCACACCTTCGAGAGACTATTTTGACTGAAGCTCACAAATCTAAGTTTGCAGTACATCCAGATAGTACTAAGATGTACCATGACTTAAAGAGACAGTATTGGTGGAAAGGCATGAAATGAGACGTAGTTACTTTTGTGGCTAAGTGTATAATCTATTAGTAAGTAAAAGCAGAACATCAAAGGCCAGCTGGATTACTTCAGCCATTGCCTATTCCAAAATAGAAATGGGATAAGATCACTATAGATTTTGTAACAGGATTGCGGAGAACTCAAAGGAAAAATGATGCAATTTGGGTAATTATTGATCGAATGATAAAAACTGCTCATTTTATACAGATTCGAATTGATTTTTCTCTCAACAGACTTAGTCGTTTTTATGTGGATCACATTGTTCGTTTATATAGAGTGCCTTCCAGCATAGTTTCTGATAGAGATCCAAGATTTACATCTAAGTTCTGGAGAGCTTTACAGAAAGCTTTTGAAACAGAACTAAATCTTAGTACAGCTCATCACCCATAAACAGATGGCCAATCTGAGAGAACAATTCAAGCTCTAGAGGATATGCTTCGCTCATGTATACTGGACTTTGGTGAAAGCTGGGATGATCATTTGTCGTTAGTGGAATTTGCATATAACAACAGCTACTAAACTAGTTTGGGTATGGCTCCATATGAGGTATTATATGGTAGACCATATAGGTCGCCTTTGTGTTGAGCTGACACAGAGGAGCAAGTTACTCTTGGGCCAGAATTGATACAAGAGACTACTGATAAGATCAACATGATAAGAGAAAGACTTAAGCTTGTTCAGAGTTGTCAAAAGAGTTATGCAGATCCCTTGAGACGAGAAGTAGAGTTTGATGTTGGTGACCAAGTATTTCTAAAGGTTATACCGAGGTGCAGAGTTACTAGATTTAGAGTTAAAGGAAAGTTAGCTCCAAAATATATTGGGTCATTTATAATTACTGCAAGAATTGGGCTAGTAGCATATCGACTGGACTTACCATCACAGTTGGGCCATATGCACAATGTCTTTCATGTTTCAATGCTGAGGAAATATGTTCCTGACCCATCTCATATAATTTGATATGTGGAGATAGCAATTCAAGAGGATGTTACTTATAAAGAGCAACCAATTCGAATAATGGAAAGAGAACTCAAAGTGCTTCGCAATAGAGAAATTCCACTTATCAAAATTCTTTGGAATTACCATAAGGAAGAGGAAGCCACTTGGGAACTCGAGACAGAGATGTATGAAAAATACCCTCACTTATTTAATTTTCAACTTGAAGTTGTATTTTGAGTGTATGCCTTGTACTTGAATTTCGGGACGAAATTCATTTAAGCAGGGAAACATATGAAATCCCATAAATTGTTAGGGCAAATTTGTCTTTTGACCCAGAAAAAAAAAAAAAAAAAAGAATTTGGACGGATTTGGGTCTAGGTTCATTTGGGCAAAAATGTAAGAAAAGTATGAAAATTAAGGTCAAAATGTAATTATTCAAAGGTATTTTTGAGAAGATTTTCAGAAAATTGGGTCCAAGTGCAAATAAGCAAAACAGTGCCCAATTAACCAGAAGTTGACACGTGGCACTACAGTTACGAAAATTGCCCATAAATCCCTCCATTTTCCCATTCTTTTTCGATTTGGTCCCCGAAGAAAAACCCAACACCCGATTTCTGGCGAAGCTCCGTTGAGCCACCTCCAGTCGTCGTTGCCATGCGCCACTGACCGGCATCGATGCCCAACTATCGGACGAAGCTTCCGCCGCTAGAACTAGCCCTGTTAGAGCTACCGATCTGCGGAAAAACGCAGAAAATGCCGCGGCTTCTTTTCCTCGCCGAAGCCGATTCCGGCCACTGTTCACCGCGAAACTGGTCGCCGTAGACTCGTCTCCTCACGGCCAATCTGATGGTAGGTATCTCGTGTCTCGATTTTACTCTGTTTGATTTTAATTTCGTTGGACAATTTTGTGTGTAATTGGTTTTAAAATTGAGTTTTCAATCGAACAGTTGGATTTTAAAACTGATATCATATTTTGGAATCTACGTTGAAAATGGTGAAAAATGATATATATATTGACTATGTTCTGAAACAGGCCCGAAAAACGAGATCAGACGGCTCAGATTTGCCTCGATTTGCGTGCTATGGGCCCCGCATCCAAATTTGACAAATTATATGTCTAACCTAGTATTTTTGGGTGCTCTGAATTCAATGGTGAAGTCTGTTTCATGATTTGAAGCTCCGTTTGATAATCAAGTTTTCAAACCAAGTAACTAAAGTTTCGAAAACGACGTCCGCTCTTCCAAACGACACCCAAATGACATCAAACTTTCTCCATAGCCTTGGAACGCTAGTTGGACGCTCGATAGAGGTAGGGATTCGATTACTTGATTCTAAAATTAATTTAATTTATGAATTTTACATATTTTCAATAAATATAGAATTTCGTGAAATAATTTATAAAAATTATGTTTATGTCCATTTTTGACCTGATTTGATATATAAACTGCCTGGGAGACACGTCGCACTGGTTGGCGTGTCATATATACTGTTTTGGATTGATTTCTGCAGGAAATTGGATTTTTGGGTTTTGATAGAAAATAATTGTTGTCATGCCGAAATTTTTAGAAAATACAAAATGGTTTGAAAACTCAGTTTTGAGGACTGGAAGTAATTTGATTAAGGAATACTGCATGGTTATTTTGAGATTCTGTGGAAATGGTGCATATCCTTATTATGTCATTTATAAAACATTTATATACATTCATACATTTACAATGTCCTACATTGGGTGATCAGACTTACGATACCCTACATCGGATGATCGGACTTACGATGCCCTGCATTGGGTGATCAGACTTATGTATTTTCGCAAGTCGCAGTTGAATGAATAGGTAATTTGAATATTGGAACTTCATAAAGCATCAATAAGCACTACAATTTTAAATATGAATGTTAAGGTAAATGATCAGATACAGAAAGAAAGAATTTGTATCGCCATAAAATTTAAGTACAAACTCCAGTTTCATTGATAGATGAAGAATCCAATACTTATCCATGTTTATACCATATTTGAACTAAAGGCATTCTATCATGACAATTTAAACTATTGTGTACTGTACCAAAGCATAAAAAGACAGTATGACAGCATCATGATTTAAACTATTGAATGCAACCGGAGAGTATTGTTCTCCGTTATGATAACTGCATCAAATTATGATAACATCCAAGACCAAGGTGGAGTGCATGTTAAGAATAACCTCCTCAATAAATAAACAATAGTGAAAGTGATAAATTAAATGCGAAAAATAATGCCGAAATAAAATAAATACAGGGCATACAAAATTATCGTGATTCATTAATTTCACTATGTTCACAGAGTTGCTTCAGTTCTTTACTATTGAGAGAAAATGAACTTTTAATTTTTACAAGTAGTTACACTCAATACTCTCAACTCACACTCTAGACTCTGAATATACCTAAGGAAAAATTTATATTTTTCTCTAACTCTCAAGAGTAAACTCACTCTCACTTTACTCATACAATACTTAGTGTTTCTCATACTCTAGGATGAGAAACTATGAGAAGTAAGGTTCCTATTTATAATGTATAGCTCACCAACCCTTACACGTTTTTTTCTTCAAGTTTCCTAATATATTACATGATTTTTACACGGTTTTTTATCATGTATTAGTTGGCCATTTACTTTTCTTTTCACCATGTATTAAACGCAGCTTGTACACAGAGCAATAAATACTCCTCTATTAACAATCTCCTACTTGAAGACTAATTTCAATTATGTCTTCACACTCGATCAACGCAGTAGCTCATCTTCTCTTCTTCATACTTGCAAGTCAACTGAAGCTGAACATAACTTCAGTTTGTCAATGTTCACAGTCTCCGTTAACATATTCATTGAGTTCTTTCTTCCTAAAATCTTCTATAACACCAAGACTCCATCTTCCAAAGCTAAGTGTATGAAGTGATACCGAATCTATATATGCTTTGTCCGAGCATAATATACAGGGTTCTTCGCCAGATGAATAGCACTTTGACTATCATAATGTAAAGTGTTCTTCCTATAATTATGACCCAGTTCCTCCGAGAAACTCTGCAATCATATCAACTCCTTGCTTGCTTCTATCACAGCAATATACTCTACTTCAGTAGTAGATAGAGCAACAATCTTTTGCAACTTTGAGATCCACCTAACCACTATACCACCTAATGTGAATATGTATCCAGTAGTACTCTTCATACCATCTACATCACCAGCCATGTCAGTATCTACATAGCCTTATAAACCCAAATTTGATTTTCTGAAGCACATGACCATGTTATTGGTACCTTTCAAGTACATAAGAATCCACTTCACCCCTTCCTAGTGTTGTTTTCCCAGATTGCTCATGTATCGACTCATAACTCCCACTGCATGTGCTATATCTGGTCTAGTACATATTATGGCATACATGAGGCTGCCAATAGTAGAGGAATAAGGCACCTTGGCCATATAAGCTTGTTCCTTCTCAGTTGAGGGCACCTATTTCTTAGTTAGTTTGAAGTAACTAGCTAGAAAGGTACTCATAAGCTTTGCTTCATCTATATTGAATTTGCTAAGCACCTTTTTTCACATACTCCTCCTGAGATAACTTCGAACTCCTATTCATCTTATCTTTAGAAATCCGCAACCTAATGATTTACTTTGCAGCTCCTAAATCCTTCATAGAAAACTCCATTGACAATTCTCTCTTGAGTTTATAAATTTTCTCTATATTAGCTCCAACAATTAACATATCATCTAAATACAGAAGTAGAATAATACAAAAATTGTCAAATCTCTTTACATAATAGTAGTGATCCGCCTGAAACTGCAAGTAACTATTGTTACTCATAAATACATCGAACTTCTTGTACTACTGTCTTGGAGCCTGTTTCAGGCCATACAGGCTCTTCTGAAATTTGGATACCATTTTTTTTCTTTGTATTTCAAAACCTTGTGGCTACTTCACATAGATTTCTTCCTCTTGATCACCATGAAGAAATGTCATCTTAACATCTAACTGTTTTAGATACAAGTCTTCTTTAACCACCAAAACAAGTACTGTTCTGATAGTGGTCAATTTAATCACTGGAGAGAAAATCACGGTGTAGTCGATACCTTCTTTCGGTTGAAAGCCTTTGATAACAAGCCTTCCCTTGTACTGCTTACTACCATCATATTCTTCTTTTATTCGATACACCTACTTATTGTGTAATGCCTTCGTTCCTTCTGGTAATTCTGCCAACTTCCATGTCTGATTGGACACTAATGAATTCATTTCATCTTTCAAGGCTAACTCCTACTAGGTTGACTCTTCATATTGCACCACTTCTTCATAAGTTTCTAGCTTATCTTTATCAGTTAATAGAATGTAATTCAGTACAAGAGAATATCTCTAAGGGGGTCGAATTGTTTTGGAAAATCTTCTAAGTTCACTCACTAGGGTTTGTAGGTCTACCGCTGGTGTTATAACTTCTTGATCTTTCTCGCCATCATTAATCTTCATTTCATCTACTAGGATCTCATTCAATGGTATTATCCTAATCTTTTTGAATTCAGGACATACACTATTAGCTCCAGTATCTAACCTGTTCTTGTACATCACCTCCTCATTGAATATAACATCTCTGCTTCTGATGATTTTTCGACTTTGGTTATCCCAGAAACGATAACCAAACTCAGTGTCACTATAAACTAATAAAGAAACATTTTTTCGACTTGGGATAAAGTTTACTTCTATTTGTAGGATTTATATGAACATAAGATAGACAACCAAATACTTTCAAAAAAGAAATATTTACCTTTTTACCATTCCAAACCTCCTCTAGTATTCTGTAATCCAATGGTATTGACAACCCTCTATTGATAAGATATGTAATGGTGTTAACTGTATCAGTCCAAAATATCTTTGGCAACCCTGTATACAATCTCATGTTCCTTGTATGTTCATTCAGAGTTTTATTTATTCTGTTAGTAACACCATTTTGTTGAGGTTTTCCTAGAATAGTTTTTTCGAACTTGATCCCATTAATAGCATATTATTTCTTGAAATCATTATCATTATCTTTTCCCCCATTATCAAAACACAAGTATTTCACTTTTAGATTCGTCTCATTCTCAACCATGGCTTTCATTTCTTAAAGATATCGTAAACATCAAATTTATTTTTCAAAAATTAAACTCATTCCTTTCTGCTCAAATCGTCAATGAATGTCACACAGTATCTTAGGCCTCCAAGGGATGTCATAGGAGATGGCTCTCACACATCTGTATACACTAGCTCTAACTTTGTTGCTTTCAGTTCTCTTCCACCTTTCGAAAAACTCATCCTTTTCTGCTTGCCAAAGATATAGTTTTCGCACAGACTATGCTCAATTAACTTTAGCTTTGGTAGTTTTTCTTTTGACAACATCACCTTCATTCCCTTTTTGCTTATATGCCTAAGTCTATAGTGCCATAGACTTGAATTAACTTTAGCATTGATAGTTGCCAAAGTATCTCTGTAACTGGAAATTATGTAGAGAGTTCTAATTTTGTTTCCTCGAGCAACAACCATGGCTTTTTTGCTAACCTTTCACGAGCTACTAGTAAAGGTCATATTGTGTCCTTCCTCATCAAGCTATCCCACTGATATAAGGTTCTGCATCAATCTAGGTACATGCCTTACTTTCTGGATTTTCCATATCAATCTGTTTGACATATTCAAATGAATATCACTTATACTAACAATATCTAAAAGTTCTCCATCGGTCGGATAAACCTTTCCGTATTCATAAGTAACGTAATTCTCTAATACCTCATCAATCATCATATTCGCATCATTTGTATTATTGACTTGCCTTGATGCTCTACAATTCCTTTTTATGTGGCCAGTTTTACCACAATTCTAGCATTTTAGTCTTCTTCTAGATCTGGACTTGTCTCTGTCATTCCTTGACTTGGACCTACCACGACCCCGGTTAGAATTCTTCTTACTGCTCCTGCCTCTGTTCTTGAGATTTAGGGCAGAACTCGATGATGCACTTTCACCTAAATCAATTCAGTGAACTTCTTCTGCCAAAATTCGATCTCTAATATCATTGAATTACAACTTTCTTGTGCCTACAAAATTGCTAACCACATCACTCATTAGTTTCAACTGGTTGGTAGAGACATTAAAAGAATTAGAGCATGAACTTTATCGTCAAAATTAATTTCGACAAACATCAACTGAGAAACGATCGTGTTGAACTCATTGATATGCATTACAACTGAAGTACCTTCTCTTATCTTTAAATAAAAACAAATTCTTCATCAGATGTACCTTATTGTTTGTTGATAGTTTCTTATACATGTCTGATAGGATGCTCATCATCTCTGTTATAGTTTTTTCCTCTGCCACATTATAAGCAACGTTCTTCGTTAGTGTCAATCGGATTATGCCTAATACTTGTTAATAAAGGAGTTCCCAGTCGTTATTCTCTATCTTCTCGAGGTTTTTCCCCGATAAAGACTGATGTAATTTTTTACTATGCAGATAATTATTAATATGCAATCTCTAATACAAGAAGTCTGTACTGTCGAACTTGTCAATTCTAGGTCCTGATCCTTCACCTCAGGCTATCGCTCTCACTAAATCGAACTTGAGCTCTGATACTAATTATTAGAGAATATCCTCCCCCAATAAACAAACAATAGTAGAAGTGATAAAATAAATGCGAAAATAATACTGAAATAAAATAAATACAGAACACACAAAATTATCGTAGTTCACTAATTTGGCTACGTCTACAAAACTGTTTCAGATCTTTACTATTAGGAGAAAAGAAACTTTTACAAAGTATTTACACTTAACACTCTCAACTAACACTCTAGATCCTGAATACACCCAAGTATTTTTCTTTTAACTTTCAAGAGTAAATTCACTCTAATTTTACTTACACAATACTTGGATTTCTCACGCTCTAAGACGAGAAACTACGAGAAAAAAAGTCCTATTAATAATGTATGTTTCACTGAGTCTTACGCGTTTTTTTCTTCAAGTTTCTTAATATATTACACGAATCTTACACGGTTTTTTATCATGGAATAGCTGGCAATTTACTTTTCTTTTAACCGTGTATTAAACACGGCTAGTACACGGAGCAATAAATGCTCCTTTATTAATAGTGCACTAGTTCACATTTAAAGCTTTAATTCAATTTGAATAGAACAAAAGTGTGGGATACTTGCTTCATACCAAGAAACATAAGAAGTAAAAAAACACGTCTTTGCAGGTGAGTAAAATTGTCTTAATTTTCCTATGGGGCCATAGTTTGAAACTAATTGGCACCTGCTTTAGCCGTTTTAGTTCTAATCCAAGTAAATCTTACTCCTACCGAAGCAAGCCTGACTTCCATCAACTTCGTTATAGTCTTGTTTTGTTCATCTTCATTAGTGTTTTCGATCCCAGCAATGAACTCTTCAAGTACGGGTGAAGCCGAGAGAATGGACCTTATGAAGTCCACGTCCGCTTTATACCCAGCCACACCTTTTACTTCCAAAACTCGCATTTCGTTGAATGGACTAAATGCGTTTTCAGCATCTTCAAATAAGACCAGATCATCGTCACCCTCGTAGTATTTCAAGAACTAGAATACATTATTAAAATTCTATCAGTATCAGAAGTCAGAACTTTCACGGCATGCAAATTGCAACTCATTATTTATTAACTAAAACGGAGTATTTACCGTAACATCTAGTTGTTGCAAAAAAGGTGCACATCTTAGAAGGAAAACAGATGCTGAAACCGAATCCAATGAGTCCAATCTTATTTCCAATGATAAATGACGGATGGAAGTATACTCAAGCGGCTCGTTTGGCAAGATGTCCAATGCCAAGTACTTTAAAATAAAGCATAAAACAACATGAGAATCCAAAAAGAAAAGGTAAAGAAAAAAAAAAAAAAAACGATGACCACAATATTCTTACCTCAACAGCTTCACAATTGAGTGTCAATCTTTCAATCCTAGGTAGGTTAGCGAAAAAGTGGAGTAGATTGCTAACACCATATGGATGAACTGCCATTCCTTGCTGCAAACATATATCAATAGCTTCCAATTGCGAGGTATTCTCAAATCTTATGGTAGCAAAGTTTCCATAAAATTCAAAACTCCTCAAATTTGGTGCATTTATTTCCAAGTGGTAAGTGTCAACCTCTAGGAGGACCAGTTTCACAAGCTTTGGGCATGAAGAAACTAGTATATTATACGAATCTTCATCAAACTCCACTCTTGTTAGGCGAAGACAATTCAAATGGCGGAAACCACCAAATGTTGAAGGCGGTCTCCAACTACATCTACTTAACTCCAAATCAGTCAAGTCTTGAAAAGAAAAAAAAGACAGGGGTATCCGAGAAGAATCGAGACTTAACTTCCTTATAGAAATTATGGATGGATACACCGAAACAAGATAATCCAATAAGCTTCCAAATTTACCAAACGCAAACTCCTCTTCTCGACCTATTGATGATAGGGGGCATGACACGTCCGCCAAAACAAGGTGTGGAATACTAGCCCATTTCAATCTCCAATCTGCTGAAAGGAGACTGGTCCGGACAGCCTCCCTTATCGATAAACGAGATATGATATTGCGTACAAGGTCATCTGGCAAATTGCTTATTCTATCTTGTCTAATGTCGTTAGACATGCTATCTGTTACAAAATACAACTCAGTGAGAATGTAAACAAGAATCCTTTTAATATACAGCATATAGCAGAAACAAAAATTGAACAGCTCACTGAATAAGTTAATTAACTTGTCTCGAACCTAAACCCAAAAGGACAAAAATTCTCCTAATCTAGAGCAGAAAACGGAAACAAAAATGTGAACATAACAAAAAGCAGAAACACATGTTTACATAAGATCAGAACAAAAAAATCCTCCCTGAAATTTTCAGCCATTCCTTAAGCTTTCCTCTCGTCTCTTCAAATTCAATAACTTTCAAGTTTACTTAACCATATTCTCCAAATTCTTTTTAATCAACAGTATTCTTTATAACCAGTCTACCTAATTAAAACAGCAGAGTGAATACAGATTGCTCTATCTCTATCACTTATTTCATGTATCAAAGGATACAAAGCATTATTAAAATTTTCAAACTATAATCCAAGCAAGCCCAAATTTTAGCACAGAGAACGTAAATGAGACTTGAAAACGCTAGAAAACGCCATCTCTCAAGCAATATTGGTTGCAAAGCAAGGCTACAAACATACTTGGAAAAAAATAATAATAAATAACAAAGTCCATAACTTTTTTAACCTTATGTACTAGAGCAGTAAGTCCAATAAGATAATCTTATAGATCTATCAAACAGGACAGAAAAAAAATTAAATAAAGGAAACTCGAAAAGCTATATTGTTTGATAATAGGAAAAAACTAACTTCATGTAGGTAAAAGAATCAAAAGGAGGAAAAAGAAAAAACAAGAACATGGGAAATGAACTGAATTTAAGAAGATTAATATAGAAAGAACTGACACACACATACCTGTCTTAGTCAGGAATCTTCCCGGAGAACGGTGGAGGCACAGACGGTGAGACAATGAAGATGGCCAACTAACGGACTCAATGACCAAGAGAGACAATTTGACTCGGGACAAATAAGCCAAAAATTTCAAAGTAGATCCCAAGCAAGCCTAATGTTAACACGGAGAACGGTAAATAAGACTTAGAATTTAAGACGATATCGTCTATCAAGAATTACTACATTACTTCGTAATATAAAGAAACGTCAAAGTCCCTGACTTTCCAAAACATGAACCCAAATCATTGAAGGAAAAAAAAATGAAAACAATGTAACCCTTTTCACATACTACCAATTGTGCAAGTCTCAGGTAAATTTACCTGAAAAATGTAAGAATTATAAGAATGGAAGATAATCTTAATCTTGGAAAGAACGCAAAACTCTGCAACATCACGTATCTATTAAGGTAAAAAAAAAAAAAAACCACGGCGACGGCATCCCACATGTGAGGAAAGCATTGAAAGAAATTGAAAAAAGTGAAACCCACATACCTTTCTTCCCGGAGAACAACGACGGCGACAAAGAAAGAAACCACGACGTTGACGGTGACGTCAACGACGAGAGTAATTGGGTGGCCAAGACTAACAACGTTCAAATTCAAAAGATCTTTCGGAGGGTTTAGACGTTGAGTGTCATTTTTACTTTCGGAGGGCAAGGTTTTCTTTTTATATACATTTCAAAAAAGAGAAAAAAAAAACAATTATATTCCTATTGATTGTTGAATGTTTGCTCTCTTTTTATTTCCTTTAAAAGCGATTAGTGCCAGTAAAATATCTATTTTGCCTTTTATAAATGTTATATGTTTAGACGTCAAAAAATTTTATACGTGACTTGCACATGTTCAATTTTATCAATTATATAACAACCATTGATAAAATGGATAAATTGTCAAAGTTTTTAAAACCTGAGTACCTAACTGCCAAAGCAAAACTCATAGAGCATCTTGCCATCCACGAAAGATATAGGGGGCAAACATGGCAAATCCATGAAAGGAAATACCAAATTTACAATATTAACATGGGCTTAAGTGTCCTAATATTATCCCTTTTTTTAAGTGTTGAAAAATAATTGTTTTGAAGTGTATCTATAAAATGTCAATAAAATATGGACATTATCATGAAAATGTCTGCGTCAATAGAATAGCAGTAAAGGGAGTTATATTTGTACCCAAATGATATAAAAGCACCTCTAATTTACTCTTATCCTATTAAAAATTATAAAAATTGTAATTTTAGTATTATCACCCCCTTTATCATTCCTAAAATAGTCAATCTCGCATCTCATCAATTTTGGCACCGCTAATGATATTCACACACCCTTTTTTTCCCAAAAAAAAAAAGTTACAAATGTTATCTTTAATAATCCAAAAATAATTTTAAATTAAGCAAACACCTTGATTCCATTTATGTTTTCCTACATTAAATAGATTGTCTCGTTTGATGCAAAACAAATTAAAGGGTGAGAATCTTCAATGAAGAAAACAACAAACTTTTCCAATTGATTATCCCCAAATTAAAAATAAAAATTAAAAAATTAAAACCTTGAAAAAACACAAGCATAAGCATGTTTTAGCAGGGGAAAAAAAACAAAGAGGAAAAAACAAATATTTGATTTAAACGCAAGATGTTGAGAATTAAACTGTACCTTTGAATATGAGATTTAAGGACTTTTAAGATTAATAAAATTTGAGTAATTATATAATAAATTAATAAATATTCATATATGAGGTTGAGAATTAGGATCTGTCTTTTCCAGTCCATAGAGATGATGTACCTTTTTTGATCACCTCAAAATTCATGCAATCAACCTGTGCTAGGTTTCTGTTGTCGCTTAAGGCATATGTCTGTGATTGTTTTTATTTTTTATTTTCAATAAACTATAATCACAATTCATCTTTATCAATAGGAACGGCCTAGTCAAAATTTAAATCTATCAAAGATCACAAAAATTCTACTTCGGCAGTCCATATGTGCGTTCCTCCTGACTCGCATACAATGTATATATATCAGACAAATAATATTATTACAATGTATGTACATTAGACAAAATAATATAAGCACATAATAGGTGTCTAAGTTTAACTTCTAACTATAATCCTTAAATGATGAAAAATTACCATTATCTTCCTTAATTGATAAAAAGAAATTAATACAAAATTGAATAAATAAAAAATTAAGAGCAAGTGTAGATATTTGTGAATAAAGTTTAAAGGAAATTTTTTACTTAAATACTTGTGATCTTCCTTATGACTCGCATACAATATCTATACATCAAATAAAATAATATAGTCTAAGTTTAACATTTTAATTATAATCTTTGAATAATGAAAAATTACCATTATCTTCCTCAATTGATGAAATAAAAACAATACAAAATTGAATAAATAAAAAATTAATAACAAGTGGAAATATTTGTGGATAAAGTTTATAGAAGGTTTTTCACTTAAATACTCATGATCTTACCAAAGCATATCTAATGTGAGATTTGAAGCATTATAATATCCACATGTTATGATCTTAGTGTCCTCTAAAGAGTTCACATTCAATAGCCTATATATAACTTTATAAGTGAGGTCTACATTCATTATGATTTCAGCCCGTAGCAACCTTCCCAGACTTACACAAGTATGGACTAGGCTACTTTTGATACCAAATATAATACAACTGTGCATCACTCAAAAGTATTAACTTGAAGGTACTTTTGGGCTCATAGACTACTATTTAAATACGCATAATCTTTCCAGAGTATATCTGATGTTGGACATAGCATATAATTATTAAGAGTAATTGAAAAGGTTATTATAATGGCATATTTTGGTCTTTTCACTTAAGGATAAATGTGTAATAAAAAATTAGGAAAAATTAGGGGACCTTTATACTATTTGGAGGTACAAATATAATCTCCTCATAAGTAAACAAAGGGCTAAATATTGAGATATAATCTTTTGCCATAAATGCCCTTGAATTTATTGTGATTTGGTAATTAGGCCTCTGTAAAAAAATTATTAGGAATTTTTTTTAAAAAAAATAGGGCTTAACTAATGACCCCTACTTATTATAAATTAAAGAAAAATATCTACTACTATCCAATCCCTACCCACCCTACTCCATTAGGGATAACAGGTTGTCACACCTACTCACGATGTGACTCAAACCTAGAATCGAGATTTCAAGCGAATTAAGTACTTGATTTTACAAAAATGTTGCAATTTACCACAAATCATTAATTGTTATTAAATTTGGATAAAGATGATCATGTGCAGGTAATGTGATCTATTGATAAAAGGTATAATTGGGAATTTTAGAAAGTGTAAAAGATTGAGATTAAAGAGTTTGAATTGTTTGTTTTAATTTAATTTAATGGTTAGCCAAAATTAATACAACATAACCTGGAAAACTTGAAGTTAATTACAATACTAAAATATCAAAACGTTTTAATTTTAATTGAAAGAATGAAAAAAAAAAAATGGGAAATTGGGTAAAATGCTCTTTCTAGATAGTTGATTTTGAGAAATACGCCCCATTAAAAATTTATTGGCTAGAATAACCTGTTTCAAATAGAGTGAGTTAGTTAATTTTTGTTTCAAAAAATAAAAAAGAAAAGGCTTAGAGAGCCTGAAATGAAAATATTGTAGTTAAATTAAAAAAAAAAAGAAATAAAAAAGGGAAAAAATGAAAAAGTTAGTTTAATATTTTTCCTCTCTTATTCTCAGACATAGGCATTGATCTCTCCCTCCCTCTTAGTTCATCTCAGTCGGACTCCATACCCACCCATGATGACTGTAGTCAAAGCCCACCTTCACTATGCCAAATTCCATCCAATCTCAACCCCAACACCTTAAAGTCCATCGTCGCTCAACCCCACTCTGCCCCAAATCACATTGAACCTAATCTACTCTACCAGGAACCCATCAACCCCAAAATGCCCATTCTTTCTTTATTAATATGAGTTTGATTTGTAGATTAAAAGTTATTTTCTAGTAGAGCTTGAAACTTTAGCAAAAAATAGAAATTTTTGGTCAATTTTTGAGCATGAAAAGTAATAAACTGGAAAATAAAATGTAAAACGGTGAGATTCACCGCAAAGAAAAAACCCAGATCGAGATAATTAGGAGTATCTAATTTCTAGATATAGGTGTCTAGAACTTGACAAATTGTACATATTGAGTACACTTGATATGATTATCGAGTCTTGTCTCTAATTGTTCATCTACACTATATTAACAATGCTAGACATAACTGTCGATCCATTGGTCAACCATTATCGTCTAGGTACTAGACATTATCTTGACTATGCTAGACATATTTTCTATCATTCTTGATAGTTCAGTTGATTGACCAGTCACTAGTGCTGAGATAATTTTTAGAGCATAAAAAGTTACTCGACAACACAGTTGTGTGACTCACATGGTGTGTAGAAAGGTCGACAATTATGTCTATACACTAGACACTATTGTCTAGTAACTAAAGATATATTTAACCATTAAAAATACATTTCTAGCAACTAAAGACACATGTCTAGTCATAAGAAACACATGTCAAACTTTATGTTAAAATTTTTGAAAGGCGATTATGTTAAAATTTTATGAGTTTCTAGTTAAATAAACAGTATTATAGATAATATAGGCGACTCAGTCAAGTTAATCGGCAGATATATCGAGTAGACCTACTGTTCAAGTTTATTGTATTATATAGCCAAGTTTATTATGTATTCAAAGTCATTGATTTTCACTAGATTTTGAGGACATTAGCTATTCGACATGATTTGTTTATCATCCGAGACAAGTTGTCTATTTGGTAGATATTATTATCTAGCTTTCTAGAAAAATTATTTATCTAGTATACATTATTGTCCAGCTTTCCAGATAAGTTGTCTATTTAGTAGACATGATTGTCTAATTTCTCAAATAGGTTATCTGTTTAATAGAAAATATTATATAGTTTCCTAAACAAGTTGTCTATTTGGTAGACACTCTTATCTAACTTCCCAGACAAGTTATTTATTTACTAGACACTAAGTATAATGGACTAAAATTTGACATAAATGATGAATGTGTATTTTACTCACCAATCAAGTATTCTCCAAGTTCAAATAATTATAAGTTCTCAAGTATTTGTGTTATTTTATTATATTTTGGTATTTTTATTATAGAAAGTAAGAAATTAAGGCTGAGTGTATATTTGGCACCAAAAAAGAGAAGTTTATGAAGCCGTTAGTAGTTGAAACAAGGTCTAGAGTATCAAAAAAAGTTAAAAAGCTTAATTAGACTAGCATCTAGGCGTCGTGGTGCCCAGAAATGAGCACTGGGTGCCTCAGCTCCAGGGCACTGGTGCCACGGTACCCAGAATATGGCACCATGGTGCTTCAACACCAGAAACACTGGCGCCGCAGTGCCAAAAATGGGCATTACAGTACCAGTTCATCTTTCAACACGCACATAAGACGCGTTTTCTCTATTTTGTAGCCACAAAATGGCAGAATTTAAGGACCATTTTAGGCCCTTGATCTAATACTAATGGATAGTCAGATTTTTCCCTTTCTTAGGATATCTTAGTGCCTTTTTAAATACATACTTTAGCCTCCATTTTAAGGTGTGTAGAGTTAGAAGAGGAGGCACACCTTTGAGAGCTGAAAATCTCACAGAGAGAAAGAGATTTAGAGTTGAAATTTGGAGAGGATGCTTGAGAGAGATACGTGAAGAATCGAAAGCTTGAAATTCTACCTCTATAAAAGAGTTTTCTCTTTCTCTTATTCATCCTAATCTCATTTAAATTTTGTATTGGGCATATTGTATAATTGTTTTTGGAATTATGAAATTTTTTATGAGTTTAGTCTTGAGTTCCACTATGCTTAGATTGATTCTCTATCTTAGGATTTGATGTACCTTTTTTAGACATTATTTTGTATATTTTGTTAATTGTTAGCTTATTTTCCATTGTCAATTCATTTATAATTCTCCTTGCTTATTCCCTCTAATTTATGTGACCAATGAATTAGTTGAACTTAGAATGTGATTTTGATACTTGAGAGAGTTTAATTTTATAAACTAGAATTGAAAAATATAGTTTAGATTATTATAAGACTAAGAAGAGATCAACACCTAGATAATCAAATTAGGAAGTTCTTAAGGGCTAAAACTTAATGAGTGCTTAGAAAATCAGATTTGGTAGAGATATCAACTTGGGTACTTAAGTATATTACCTCATTCGATACTCAAGAGAGGGAATAAGGTTAGATTAGGTCTCTTGATTAGTGAATTTAGTAGAATTAGTCTAATAATTACTTAATTTGATGAATTTAAGAATGATTAGGAGAAATCATATCCTTAGTACATTAGTGCATAGTAATTTCTACATTTTATTTACTTAATTCTTTTTATCTTTATTTTTATTCATTTTATTTTAAATTTATTTAGTTTTGATGCTTAGATAAAATTTAGTTACGATAATTTTGGTACTTAACAACTAATTTCAATTTCAATTTCTATGGATCGACCTTGCTTGCCACTATACTAGTTAATTCTAGGTTTTACTAGACTTACTAGATTAGTTAATATGAGATAATTATAAATATTAATTTAGTATTGGACGTTTATTTCCAATGACTAAATATTTTTCCATTATCAATAAACCAAATTAAATACAATATAATTATAAAATTAGTGAGTTTTGTAAACTTAGTCACTACTTTATTCATTATTATTAGAAACCTAGTCACTATATAATAAAAATATGTTACTATTACTATTAAAAACTTAGTCACAACTTTGTTCTTTATAATTACAAAGTCAATAACTAGGTATAATGCCTACTAAGGATATTATGTTAAATTACAAAACTAGCAAGTTTTGAATTATCATCACTATTATAATGAAAATATGTCACGATTACTAATGGAAACTTAGTCACAATTTTGAACTTTCCAAAAACGGAGTCTAGCTATTAGACAAGTATTATCTAACTCTCCAGACATATTGTTTATCTGATAGATACTTTTGTCTAACTTTCAAGACAAGTTTTCTATCAGGTAGATATTATTATCGAGCTTTCGAGACAAGCTGTCTATCGACTAGATACTAACTATAATAAAATAAAATTTGATATAAACTAAAATAAATACAATATATTTATAAAATTAGTGATTTTGTAAATGTACTCACTACTTTATTCATTAATATTAAAAACTCAGTCACTATATAATGAAATTATGTCACCACTACTATTAGAAACTTAGTTACAATTTTATTCTTTATAATTACAAACTCAATAATTAGGTTAATGTATAATAAGTATATTATATTAAATTATAAAGTTAGTAAGTTTTGAATTATTATCACTATTATAATGAAAATATGTCACTATTGCTACTGAAAACTGAGTCACAACTTTTTTCTAAATTACAAACTCAAAATCTATGTGTAATTAGTAATAAGTCTATTAAATTACAAAATTAGGGAGTTTTGAATTATCATCGCGACTCTAATGAGAATATGTTACTATTATGATTGGAAACTTCTTTTTTGTTGGGAATTACGATTGAAAACTTAATCACAACTTTGTTTTTTCCAAACAAAGAGTCTAACTATATTAGACATGAGTTGTCTGGTTCTCCATACATATTGTCACTTTTGTTTAGCTTTCCAGATAATCTGTCTATCAGGTAGACACTATTGTCTAGTTTTTCAGACATGTTGTCTATCTGTGAGACACCATTGTCGAGCATTCTAGACAAGCTATCTATCTATTGGACAATATTGCTAATCTTTCCAGACAAGCTATGTATCGACTAGATACTAACTATAATGAAATAAAATTTAAAATAAATAAAATTAAACACAATTTCAAATAAACTATAGTAAACCATAATCATAAAGACAAAAAGGACAATGATAATACTTAGGACACACTATGACCATTTGTTGAATACATCATAGAGTGTTTACATAAAGTTTTATTGTGTCCATAAATTCCACAATTTGAGCACTTTCTTATCTTTTTTGGTAGAATCTCGATAATCACAGTACATCTTGATCATTATCTCTCTCCATTCCAATTCTAAGAAGAACCATCGTTCTTTTCCTAAATGCCATTATATAGCATGATTGTGAGTACTGATAACATGCCTAAATAACAAATTAAAGGAAGAAATATATATTACTAAACATAAAATAAAAAATTTAGTTAGGTTTGACATGTGTTAGTGGCTAGAAATGTGTTTCTTATGATTAGATATGTGTCTTTAGTTGCTAGATATGTATTTCTAGTGGCTAGATATGTGTTCCTAATAGTTAGACATGCATTTCTAATAGTTAGACACATATCTCTAGTTACTATATAACAATATCTAGTATCTATAAATAACTTTTTTATACACAAAATCGGCTCGACATTAATGTCTACTCACTCGACAGAAGTGTTGATTATATAAACAGCGTGCCTAGCATAGTTGAGAGAGTGTCTAGCACTTAGATAACAATTACTAGTTTATGTCTCGATAATTGTATGTAACACTATTTATATAGTATCGATAGCATGGATGTTCAATTGTTCAGATAAGACTCAACAATACTATCAAATGAAGTCCATATGGTACAATTTCTTTCATTTTATACAATCTGTCTATAAATTAGACAGACCTATCTATCTAAATCTGTGTTTTTTCTTCGTAGCTTTTCAGATAAGACTTAGTAATACTGTCGAGTGGAGTCGATATTGTATAATTTCTCACCTTCTAGTTAGGTTATCTATAAATTAGATAGATCTGTTTATCTAGATATAGTTTTATTCTATGCAGTTTTCATACTAGACTTTATAATACTGTCTAGTAAAGACAATATCGTATAATTCAACCTTCTAGATAGTCTGTCTAGCAATTAGACAGATCTGTCTATCTAGATATGATTTTCTTCTATGTAGTTTTTCATACTAGACTTGACAATACTGTTTAGTGGAGTTGATATTGTATAATTCATCACTTTCTAGACAATTTGTCTAGCAATTAAACAGATATTGTCTATCCAGATCTGGGTTTTTTCTATGCAATTTTTCAAATAATACTCGACACTACTATCGAGTGGAATCAATACTATACAATTTCTCACCTTCTAAACATGCTGTCTAGAAATCAGTCTATCGAGATCTGGGTTTCGTCTTCGTAGCAGAGCTCGTTATTTTATAACTCAGCTTCTAGTTTACATGCTTTCAGGCTCAAAAATTGACCAAATAGTTTCTATTTTTCACTATAGTTTCAAGTCCTACTACAAAATAATTTCTAATTCACAATTCAAAGTCACATTCGCAAAGAAAGATTAATGGCAAAAAATATCTTCTACTTATTTTAACCTTCGAAATGGAGGACCATGTTTTTCTTCGTTACAGTATAAAAATTAATACTCCAAGCTTTCTGGGTGCTCCAAGCTTTCGGCTGAAATATGTTTATTAGTGACTCGCTTTTGCCAATAATGATGTGATAATGGTGAGGGAGGAGATACAGGAGAAAAAAATGGAAATAGGAAAAAATTTGAAAATGGGTTAGTCATAATAATAAACTTCAAAATAATTTCAAAGGGTATATTAGTCTTCCCAATCAAACTTTGACTTAAAAGTGTGCACACTCAAAAACTATGAAGATAGGTGTATTTCTACAAAATCACTATGTGAAAAGGGTATTCTTCAAAGGATCCAAAACAAAAGTTAATTTTAACTATAACAATGGTGTCCTCATCATGTCTCCAATTCTGTGCCTCTGTTGTGTCTCCTTTATCGCCAATAGTGGTGCTTCTAGTTGCTCTACTCAATCCAAGGTGTCGATCCTAACTCTTACGGTCTGAAACCATGGTCAGAACTCCACGATCGCTCTGCCTTTGCCAAGCCGAAGTCATTCTCTAAAGCCATTATCTGAATTTGTAAGAACTACCCCAATTTCAAGCTAACTACATGGGCATCATTGTCGAGGTTCTCGTGGTGTCTCTACTCACGAACCCAATCTCTTTTGTCCTCCAATCAGCTATTCCTCTACCTCTTCTACTCTTAAGATCAGTCGCTCGTCCTCTTTAGTTGTACACTCTCCAATATATAGACCATCCTAGGCTTGATTAAGCTCAGCATCTTCATCATTTTCCTCACCCAACGTATAACCCATCTTGATATCAACTCTCATGCTTAGATTTGTGATAGTTATTGCTCATGATATATTTAGCGTCTAGGGTTGTTATAAGGCCATTTAACTATATAGAGTCCCCCTTAAGTCTATTTTTTTAAAAAAATAGAGAATTTATTAATTTTGACCATCTTTTAAAACAAGTAATTAAAAAAACGACAGCCTAAAAACTATTTACAAAATTATGACTTTTATTATTATGTCATTTAATAAAAATTTCGGAGTTCCAAAATTTCTCCTAACTCGACCCTATTTGAAAATTTTCAACCAAAGTCAAAAAAGTCAAAAATAAAATAGGTGGCACTAGGAAAGTGGTCGACTATGTTTGACTTAGGTCGAAACTAAACAAACTAGTCGAATGTCGGTCGAAAATTTTTGATTGGTGGCTTCTACCCTAGTCGAAATCAAATGAAGCAACTGAGAGAGGCGGTAGAATAATTTTGACCACAGTCAAAAGTTTTTTACCTTAGTTGAGTAGCGGCACCGCTAGGGTTTGAGTCGAGATCGATAGTGGTGATAGGAGGTTTTTTAGGGAATAAGGTATCTAAGTATTTTTACATGTATAATATGGTAATAGGAGTTAGTTTTGAAAATATTTATAGGTGAGTTCAATTTTCAAAATTAGAATTTAGGTTTCCCAAAAAATACCTTTTTTAATTTTTTTTCTTTTCTTTTTTCTTTTCTTTTTTGCTAACATGGCCGATAAAAAGTTCAAAATGCCCTAATCGAGCTTAAGTGGGTCTAGTCTATCAAGGCCAGTAGATTTCTAGTTGTGATGCTTAGCTAGACTAATCGAGCTCAAAGGAAAAATTTTGCCAAAATACACAATTTCAAACTTCAAATCGATATTAAGTTGTTTATATATGGATTAAAATTTTATCTCAAAATCCCAATTTATACCAATATTTTAACTCACCAAAACATCAAAGTCTTTATTTTACGGAATTGAGTTGAGATTTTTGAAAATTTTTTAGCAAGGGCATTTCAAGAATTTAAAAGTTTCATTAAAGTGGAATCTACTAAATCTAAAAATGAACTTTGAAAGTATATGAAATTTTAACAAACTTGGTTATAAGTCTAAGTAACTAAATATCTTGGTGGATATATATGATAAGGAAAATCAATACGGATTTGGTTTATACAAATTTAGAACTTTTTGGATGGTGGATCTATAATCCTTTGATTTCTTTGTTGATATGGATTTGATATTGATACAATTTGTAACTTTTTTTTTGATAGATATATCGTTTTTTTTTCTTAAAGCATAAAAATATTTTCCAATCTAATAGGTATTGTTTTTAGTCGTTGGATCATTATCTAACTGTTATTGTAATTTGAGTAGTTAGGAAAAAATAATAAAAAAAATACGCATTATTTAATATTTTTTTCTCCACTTTTTACCGTACAAAAATATGTGATGAATTTTAATTAGACAAAATAATACCTATTAATAGGTAAAAAAAAAAAAGAAGAAAAATCAGACTAGATTAGTGCCTATATATATATATTTATATATATCATCTTCTTTATTCATTCTATACCCTACAATGTCTTTAATCATAGGTCTCAGTAAGTAGAATTTAATTTCAGATCTGGGCATTAGGTTTCATATACAAAGATCAAGCACTTAGATCCGCGTACAACTCAAATCTTGCTTTGATCATTTAATATTTTGTAATTAAATTAAATAGTTCAAAGTTTTTGAGTTTATTTTAGGTAATTATTAAATTAATGACAGATTTACTAAAGAGTAATATGAATGATACATAGGATAATGATTCTTATTCAAATATTTACCAAAATACGGAAAAAAAAATGTGTAGGACCTACACAAATTTATGAGAAGAGAATGAGAATACTTCCACATCAACCTCCTAAGAAATATAATTACCTATAAACACTCATTTTTCTTTTTTAATTATTAAAATTTTAAAATACAATTTCACCCCAAAAAATCTATATACTTTAAAACATGCATACATGTAAAAGTACAATTTAGTAAATCTAATATATTCTCATTATCTTTTCTGGGTTAAGTAAATAAATAATAGTATTCTAATGAATATGATTCTTTTTTCTATTAGTTTTAAGTAAACAACATAATAAATAATGATTCACATACCTTTCTATTTTATGAAAATATAGAATTCATAATAATTAGTCCCTAATTTCTTATACTTTATCAAATTCCTAATTATACCCCTTATTAACAAATCACATGATCTGTATATTATCATTCTTATCCAAAATATGGGGGAAATTGCAATACTTATGTAAATTCAAGAACTCAATTGCCCCAATTTTTCTTCAATGGACAAATTGCAAAATCACGATAAATTCAGGGACATTCATGCCAAAAATCCTATTAAGATATTCATAGATGTTATCATAAAAATATTAGTATCACATTGAAATTTTGATCAAAATGTCAAAAAAAAAAATGTTCTATAAGCCTTCTTTTATAAAACAAATGATAGAAAAAATAAAATCCAAGTTTCCTCTCCATAATGCATTAATAAAGTTTTTTTTTTTGAAGGATATATTAGTAAAGTTTTGGAACTAGCAGTATTTACAATTAGAATATTTGCAACTCATACAATTTATTGGAATTCCTGTAAAGCTAACAATCTTTTAAAATATTTGCAAAACTACTCAAATAAAATAACTAAGAAAAGATTTTGATAGGGCCCAATCAAGAAATTCTCTGATGATTTTCAGCCTTATAGAAACTCTTAATTTTTGGTATTAAGTAAATTTGAAATAGTCTATGTTATCATTAATTTTTAATTATTTTTATTGTAATTTAGAACTAGTTATAGATATTGGTAGGAAATATATTTTCAAATCAAATTACATGCCTTAACAGCATAATTTTTAATAATATCCTAATGAAAAATGTCAATACTTAGAGCTTTATGGATTTTCGTTTTGCCTATATTTATGATATTATGTTCTTGATATATCCATAAGAATAAACTATCAAAATATTGAGACCAATCTAAAATATTATAAGATTGTACTATTTAATCTCAAATAATATAGCTCATGAATATGAGGGTATTATTTATTTTATGATTAGATATATGTTCTTTGATAATAGTACTCATTTAAAGAAATATATTTCATGTTGTCCAGTTTAGTATACCTAAAGCACACTAGGATTTATATACAAAGTCAATACTTTAGTGAATTTAGACTCGTCACTTCCAATTGAAACAAAAAGAGCCTACAATTTTTATACTGGATAAAGAACTTGACTTCTATCCTTTGGATTGTAACACTATTCAGACTAAATGTAGAATTATGTTTACCATTATGGTTCTTTATGTGAATAATTTTATATTTAACTTCTATTCTTGGATCATTGATATATTTTAAATTTGATATATATAATTCTATATTGTGAATTATGCATGAATTAGATACAAAGCAAAAATGTCTTTATTAAATTCAAGTGTTATTATATGATCACATTTAAGCATCTCACACACTCTATATCGAATGCAGAATATCTTTTTAAAACTATCCATATCGTATGTGAGATTGTACTTATCTCGTAATGTAGTTTCTTTAAATCCACTTGTGCACATACGTCCAAGCTAGAGCTTTATCTTGACATATGCATACTCTAATTGTTAGAGTAATTTAAGGTAGACTTCTTCTAATTTAAATTGGACTTGTTATCCTTCTTAAACCTCTCAATTTCTTGACAAGTTTAAAATATTTAGGACTCGTTCTTATTCATAGAAAAAGTATTACATTCATCACACAATATTAAATATGTTTCTGGCAGTCCTACTCTTCATACGTTAGATTAATTAGGTTTACTTTCCTTAATCATTACCATGATGGTTTTATTGGATTTGCTACTTGTCCTTAACAATCTTGTTTGGATACTTGGTAATTATCATCCTCAATTAGCTAAGCTTTTTTTTATTAAATTAACCTCTATTAAATTTACTCAATTAATCACCTCCTACTTAATAATAGGCCTTATTATAACAAAAGGGATAAACACATTAATAGCTACTTGTTCATTTTTAAGTCAATGATCATACTTTCGTCTATTTTTAAGTCAATGATCGTACTTTACTATTTTTAAGTAAAGATACAAAGAATTGCTCACTATATTCTCCAATCATGGTTTCTTTCTGGAGTATCAACTACAAAACTTCTTGATGGGCTATGCATCGAAACAAGAATGTGGGTTGAAAGAGAGGTTGGTACCACTTATTTATACCAATTATCTATGGATGAAGCTTATCAGTTGCTAGAAGATATGGCAGATTTTGACTATTGAAATTGGAATGATCTAACAAGCCCCTCAGTTTGGGGATAATTCTTGCATTTTTTTTTCGCCATGGTTTGACATTCTGCATCACTAAGCAAAGTCTTTTCCTAACCATGAAGACTTTGTTGCCCAATGTTTAGAGGAGACAAGATTCTGTATAGAGAAGTTAGAGAGGATATAAACCATTCACAACCTTCAAGCCAATTCTCCAAATGATTCCTTTAAAGTCATGACAATAATAGTGGCAAAGGATGCACAAGATACATACAATTATAAAGGCCACCGAGAATGAGCACAAGTGAGAGGATCTTAGATTTATTCAACAATAGCTACTCAAGTGAGGAAGAGTGTCAAGATAATACTTGCTAGTCTCGAGCTTTTGAGGTCCAAGTCATTATGTCATTAGTCATTAAAGCTCACATCTATGACTATCCTGTATGACTAAACCCTCATCTACCACCTCTATAACTGTTTATTAAGGCTCACTATGTACATATACCATAGCCAAATCAAGTTTAGCATACGTGCTAAACATTATCATACATTGCCAAGCTTGAAGACGTTTGAAACGAAGACCTGTATGTTATATTATACAATGAGTACTATGGGCAGAAGTCATTCTTTGACGAGCTTCTTATTTGTACATAGTTAAGCTTAAAGATGCAAGGCATAGAGGAAAGTTCTTTCAAACCTAGTTAAAACTACTATTTGAGATATCACCTTCGTCAACCATATTAGGAGGTACGTTTTTTTATTCTTTGGTACTTAATTAGATTGAACTTTGTTGACTTTGAGTTTGGGATGGTAATATAGTTAATGAGTTATTTAATAGGTATTGGATTTGCTTATATATTTATTGCTATGACTTTTTCTTCCATGACGTGTGTTCTTTAATAAATACTTTATTTGCTTTTCTTAGTTTGTTTAAATAAATTGCAGGTTCTATTAAGATGATATAACTTTGTTATTGATGATGAGTATAGTCACTAAATATTTTTTAGGCCATTTTGAAATACAACTTATTGAATTATTTGTATACTTGACTCACATTGGTTGAACTTTACTCTTGATTCTTTGCATTTGAGCACCATAAATCATGATCAGTTGACTAGTTTAAGCTTTAAAGAACACTTTTGTGTATTAGTTAGACTTTGATATTATTGGTTATTATTAATAAAAAACATGATAAACTCAAAGATGAGCAGAAGCAAAGACAACAAAATTTTTCTAGATTATTGTTTTTCATAAAAACTTTTAGGATCTTTATTATAATCTAAATACATACAAGAGATTGTATACCTCAATTAGTGAGTCTTCCTTTCTATGCACTAAATTTATAACTACAGAGGTGAATGAGCACCTCGATCTTGATCAATCTCTAAGTGAGAATCTAAGAACTCCAATAGCCTCTAATGGTGGCTCTAAGAATTTCTCTCACTTTTCTCTCAGTTTTCTGTATAGCCGCTAAACTAATATTTCAGTTAAAACTAAATCGCAATACAACAATAAGGGAGGAGCCTTCCCTTAAGGGAAAATTCGACCACCCTTAGAAGAAATGGGCTGACCAAATTTCACAACTATTTTAGCAATACGGTTAGCCCCAATGGCCCATCCATCAGTCCAGTCTTTTTCTCCATTTTTGTATAATTGCCCAAAAAATTATTTGAGTCCAATTGATCTTATGTAGTCTAAGATGTTGGTATACATTGAAGACCCAAATAGACATATTTAATTCAAGCTCCAAAAGATGAAGGTCTAGTTCTAATTAACTTTTAACACAAGTGAGCTTGTACTATTAGTTATGGACTTATTTCACTAAAGGTCTAAACTACACTCTTGAATTAAATAAATATCACAAAATACTTTATAATTAAAATTACATCTATAAGATAATTAATATATGTATATGTATCGCTACATGAATACCGATAATTAGAGCTAAGTAAAATTACCGTTTTACCTCTTCAATGATATCTTTCAATTCTTTGATACAAAACTATATCTAATAAATGATCAGACTTATAGAAAGTATTTAATTAATAATTTGTCTAATTTTATTAATTACTTAACTAAGATTTAAATTATCCAAACTCCTATAATTGCGGTACTCACTTTTTTATATAATAAATTTGTGATATCTATAAGCATATATTCTCAATACCCATAGTAATATATTACCAAAATTTCAAGGTCTAGATCGTCAATTTCTTAATTTGTACTTATTTAACATCTTAAATAATATAAATTATGAATACAAGTTCATTACATATTTCAGGATTAAGAAAGACATGCATAAATTATAAAATTTGTGAGAATATGTTCTTGTGAACAACACTTATTACAAGAACATATTTCATATGATCTATGTTCAATATTTACATACCAAGAATTTTTGCACATAGTCACACTAATATAGATAAAGACATATTATAAATGCACAAAGTTTTGCAACACGATCTAACAGAAATGTTCAGCTTCTCTTATTAGTTGTGAACAAACTTATTTGATTTAATTTGAGAGAATATAGCTTAACTTTAATAAATAAATTTATTTAAATTTTTCTCTAATGAAAAAATCATGGAACTTTTTGATATTTACTATTGTACCAATAATCAAAACATTATCATAAATACTATGCATGAAATATCCTTTTATTAAATATCCAAAATATTCAATAAATATCCATAAATAATAAATACTTTTGGACATAATTCTAAAAGATATCTCAAGAACTTTTGAACTCATTTAAGTGTTGCTTTAGGTGAAATCCTAGGTTAAATGTTGTTGAAGAAAGCTTTTATGTAGTTCCTTAGATCGTTTGAGTATTTGAAGCTAACAATTGAAAAATTTATCCTTAGATAACCCCACTTGAGCCTATTTTACTTCTTTCATCACATTTATAGGTACATCTAAACTATCAAATTAATTACCATTTTTTTAAACTCATCACTAGTAAATATGATTACATTGCACCCTTGCATGATTCATTGAGTGCAAAGACAAGTTTAGGTTGTGTTTGGAGAATTATTAGTAGATTAGTTTGTTATAAATAAAAGAAAAATAAAAAGAGAGAACATTCTATTCTTTTCAATATTAGGATAATGCTGAGTTTGAGTTTAGGAGTAAGGTTTATGTTTCTCCTCTTTTATCGAAATCCTTATCTTATTTTCATTTAAAAGAAATCAAGAAAGAAAAAAAAATAAAAAAGTGAATAAAATATTGTGATTAGGTTTGTGTTTTTAGTGAATAAACTTGTTATGGGAATAATTGAAGAAAAATGAGTGATGTAATAGGAGATTAGTGAGTAAAATATTTCTTGGAAATAATGGAAGATCCTTGAGTTGTGATGCATCCCTAGGATGATTTGAGCTGAAAAGAATACTTCTTATCTACTCTTCCTCCCAGTACATTACAACCCTTGAAGGACCTTTTGATCTTCAATGATACTATCACCTACATTAGTGGACAACAATACAAAGAAGGACTTATAGTAGTTCTAAATTTCATTATTTAAAGATCACTCATAGTCTCTTAAGCATATAAGTCTATCCAGAATTTATTTGGTTGAGTAAGATGAATTGTATACACACTTAAACAAGAGGATTTTGAGTGGAGTAAAACCAATGTTTGACATTAAAATTCTAGATACTTTTGATGGTTGCATTTCATTCGAGCTTATAATATTTTATGACTTCGGAGAGACTTGTACGATTTTTGATTCGTAGCAAAACTCACATGTTTTCGTTTGTGTTTAGTATTTGATTTGTATTTTACTTTTTCTTTTTTTTTTTTGTTTTGTTTTGCTTGATAACATGCAAATATTTGAGTTTGGGGGTATTTCATGAGTTCGTTATTTACTGACAAAACAAGTATCTTTTAAGTTCAAATAGTTGTGTTTTCAAGCATTTTTATTAGTTTAATGTGTTTTTGTATATTTTTGTAGATTTTATGAATAGCTGAGAATCTAGATGATTTATGGCAAAAATAAGAGTTAAAAAGGATTTTGGAACAAGTTAAGACTCAATGAGGTGAGCTGATACGAGTAGAGAGTAAGAATGGTGCAAAACATTACCAAAAAGGGGTGAAAATCACCTATTAGGTAGAACCAATGGTGCAACTATGCCATATGGCAAAATGGGGCAGTTGTACCACCTTTATGTTATAATGGTGCATAGCTGCACCTTTCTTCGCTGAATTGTCAGTTTTTGCTCATTTTTCTTGATCTAATGACCAATATTCACCTACTTTTGGAGCTCTATATATACCCACTTAAGCCATAACTTCAGTGTGGAGAAATAGAGAGAAAAATATAAGAAAGAGGCACAAAATTCCTAGAAAGATAAAGTTTGGAGTTGAAGTTTTCTTAAAGAAGACTTGGGAGAGATTCTTGAAGATTTGAAGCTTATCTATACAAGAGTTTTTCTTTTCCTTGCTCTCTACCCTAATCTCTATAGAATTTGTATTTGAGATATTTTGTGACATATTTTCGTTTATAAATTTCTTAATGAGATTAGCCTTGGATTTTAATATGTTTGGTTAGATTTTCTAGTCTAAGATTTGATGTATCTTTATTATACTTTGTTAGGATTATTTTGATAATTATTGGTCTATTTTCTATTTTCAATTCGTTTATCTTTCCTTTTGCTTATTGCTTCTAATTTATTTGGCCAATAAATTAATTGAACTTTGATACTTGGGAGATATCGACTTCATAATCAGAATTGAGAAACATAATTTAACTTATTATGAGATTGGGAGGAGATTAACAACTAGATAATCACCTTAAGAGTTTGGGTTATTATAAGGTCAGGGATAAGTTATACCTTGACTTCCAACAAAGGAGCTCGAATTAATGAACACTTAAATAGACGAGTTAGATAGGAATATCAATTCGGGTAGTTATTTAGCACTCGAAAGAGGTAAGGAGGTTAGATTATATCTCTTCGTTAATGAGTTGAGTTGAATTAGACTAGTAATCAATTAATTTGATGAGTTTAGGAGTAATTTGGCAAAATCAAGTTCCTAGTAAATTCGGGCATAATATTATCTATATTTTATTCACTTATTTATTTTAATTTTATTTAGTTTGGATTTCCTAAATAAGGTTAGGTTTCAATAATTCTGGTATTTAATAACAATTTAACACTCAATCTTTGTGGGATCGACAACTCTTACTTTCTCTGTATTATTTGTCACGATCCATGCACTAACAAATTTTAATTCATACATTGTATGTGTGTGTATATGTAACAGGTTTACATATATAAAAGTTAAAAAAAATGAAAAAAAAATATTTATTCACACATAGCTTAGGAAGAAGGCATATAGTGTAGTTTCTCAATAAGGTAATTCCCTCACTTAGCCCCTAGTACAGGCCTAAAATTTGGATGTTGGAACTTTTAACAAACTAAAAAGTGCTTCACTTCATAATTTTTATCCTTAGCTTTCCGATTAAGTTATTAAACTTAATTAGGATTTATTAAAATCAACATAACATAGGGTTATAGGATTTCATCATCATATCCTTAATAAAGCCTACGACAAACCAATAAGAAAATTACAATTCATTGAAAATCTAGTCATGCTTATTTCTAAACTTAATTATTCTCAAGCTCCTCATTGGTCATTCTCAAAAATATTTAAGATCCTATAAGCCTAATCTCATTATAGAACCATAATTCTCTTTATTATGGTCCTTGTTTAACCTTAATTTAAGACAATTAGACCAATTCTGAATACATAGGAGTTTTAACTATTCTTAAGCATCTCCCTTAAACACCTTTAAGCGTTACATGTCACCTTGTGATTAATGAAATTTTCTCAAAATTTTTATTTGACAAATAGAATCGTCACCTTAAACAAAGTCATGTTGACTTGCTCTCCCGTAAGCAAATTTTGGACCAAAAAACGTGTAGATTGCATTTCAATATTTTCACTTCTATGCACTAATTGAAGTCCTAACATTATTATTATTGTTTTGGCTAAAATTAATGCCTTATCTATATTTCTCACACTTTTTTATTATTTCAGCACATCAAACACACTTTATGAAGAATTGACGTATCTCAAAACTTAGAATTCCATAATATAGTGGTTACATTTAGGGACTTCCATAAAAAAAACATTCTAATGTAAAAATACTAATGAAGTAAACATGCACATGTTATGTCTCATATATATATAATATATAAATATATTGGCCAATTAAGCTTGTGCAACTTTGTGTATTGCAGTATAAACAACATATTAAACCTTAAAACGAGGGTTGTTCTAATGTTTTAATGAACCAAGTAATTAACTCTAATTTACTAATAAACCAGGTATTTTCATACTTTTCCCTTTATAATTTTCTCTTTTCATGTATACTCGCATTGTTTAATCCACAATGTTCAACACAAATTAGTTCAAGCGAACAACGTGGTCTCCAAGATGCCTTTTTAACGAAATTGATGGGATCAAGCCGTAAAAATCTTAAAAGCAATGTTGGACAAGTTCACTGCATATTGATCAAAATTTAAATGCCAAATTTGAATGATTGCACCCATAGGCAAGTCGTCCACTTTATAAGTGCCAAATATGTTTATTATTTGATCGATTTCTTTATGTTTATCTGCTATATTCCTTGTTATTTTTAGGTTTTAAATTATGTTTTTATGCTTTTATAGGAGTTTTAGGGGGGAAAGGGTGAAAAGGAACTGGAACAAATTGAAAACGAAGTGAAATCATAAACCCGAATGGATTTAATGGCTCAATGTCACAGCACCAACTCTCAGAAGGACCAGGTAAATGCTCTAGATTTCGAGCGCCCCAGCACCGCAATTCTGGTGCCATAGCGCCAGATTGATGTATTTCCACTGAAGAGTTTTTAATATTTTCGACTCTGAAAATATGCAAAACTCTTCTAAATTTCTCCTAAAGTCAAACACACCATTAATATGGCATTCTAGGTCAGACTTTAGAGACTTTATACTCATATAAACTTATAATAACTCAGAGAATGAGAGAAAATTCAGAGGAGATTTGGAGTGCTTAGAGGCCGAAAGTCGTTTTGTGTAGAAGAGCTTCACGCCACAAACATCGACTAACGTTATTTCTCTTTAAATTCTTGTTATTATTAAGCTAGCATAATGAATTTGTTGAATATTTGTTTAAGCATGTTAGACTAGCATTTTTTTAGGTTAAGTTTAATTCTAAAGCCTTAGACATGACGTAAAATTGTTTTTTTTTTTATATATTTTATATATCAACCATTCATTCAAAATTGTTGGTATTCTTCTTTGCTTCGATGTTTATAATCTCCATCTTTGATTTATTTGGATGTGCAACTATGAAAACTTAATAGATTTTTATATCTAGGTTAAAATTCTAAATCCATAATTGTTCATATATTTTGATGATAAATAGTAAATTGTGATTAATCGAATTGAGATAATTAATTGGTTAGTTATGATAAAGAATATAGCCTAGGTTAAAAAAAATTATCTGAGCTTGTGTGATTGTTACCTAAAATTAGCTGATTTTTCCAGGTATAATGTGTTAATTAGATTAAACAAAGAGGGCTTATTTAAAGTTATCTAATTAATTGTAGAGCTTATTTTGTTTAGTGAAACTTAAGGAAAAATAGAAATAACAGAGCTTGTTATTATTTCTAATTGGTAACTTTGGTAAATACTTGAATGTAAAATTTGGCGATTAATTTGATACAATGTCTATGGTAGAGAATGAACATTTAACTAGCTTTATTTTGTTTTGATAAATTTAATTAAAACCCCCTTTAATTTTATACTAGATTAGTTAGGAAACAATTAATAATATAATACGAGATCTCTGTGGGTTCGACTCTTCTTTTCCATTATACTAAGTTAAGAATAAAAAGAAAAATAATTTAGCAGTTAATGACTCAACAACACTTTATTGTAAATTTGAAGGTGTTTAGTTTACTTTTTAGTTTGAATCTCTCTTCTTTAAGTAAAAAAGAAATACCAATTTCATAAGAATAGGGTCATAAATGCTAAGGCTATGTTTATAAGAGAGGAAAGAAAATAGAAAGAAAGAAAAAAATAAGAGAAAACGAAATTGTGTAGGATAGAAAGGAAAATATCTTTATCCCATAGTTATTTGATATGTAAAAAGGAAAGAAAATTAGACTAATTTAAAATGACTATTTCACCTTCTTTATTAAAATTTAAAATTATATACAAAGTCAATTTGGCAAATTCACTCTAAAACATTAGTAAAAAACTTTTGCTTCCCTTTCTCTCTCTATTTTTTAGGGAAAAATATTTGCGTAGTTCTCACTTTTTTTTTCTTCTCACTCTTTCTCCTATTTTCTCTTCTTTTCCTTTTTCTTTTCTACTAAACAAACTAAATTTTTAATTTCTCTCCACTTTTCTTTCAAAACTTTTCCATCCTCCCCGTTTTTTCTTCCTACCAAACATAACCTAGAGATGTAAAGTGAGCCGCCCTGCCCCACATTTGATAAGCCCAAATAGGCTTTGTACCATGCCTAGGCCTAACTTACTTGAATATGGGCTGGTCCACCTCGATCCATATTTTTATTAAGGAGCTCAGCATGACCTACAAGCCTAGCCCACATTTTATACAGGCCTAAGTAGGTCGTGTATATGTGGACCAAATATGAGCCTAATTTTGTTTTTGTTCTATGTTTTAAAATATCAAATATAGGCCTAAAGTCTATTCATATTCTTTTAAAATTTGAATAAATTAAAAAAAAAAGTAAATAAATAACATTAAAAGCATATAAATGAAAGTATTAAATTAAGATTTTTAAAATTTTGATTATAAATATATTTAAAATTATATATAGAATGACTAAATATGGGCTGATAGAAATGTGAGCCGGGCTGGGCCTATAATTGAGGCCTAACCCGACTCCTATTATATGTAATAAGCTAGCCCATGTGGGCCTAGGCCGAGTCGGTACTATACTTTTTTCTTTAGAATGTGGACTAGTTCACAAAGTTTAGCCTATATTGACATCTTTAATATAGTTTAAGATATGTTTACTAATACGTAATAGGAATGAGTGTAAAGGAAATAAAAGGGGGAAATGGAACATATGAGAATAAAAAATAATAAGGAGAAAATTATTATTTTCTTTTATGTGTAACTAATTCATTTCATTTTATGTATAATTAATCAGCATCAATTTTCTTTTCTTTTTCCATTTCGCCTCAGTTATTGATTAGAAATGGCATAAGCCTATGTTTGGTATAGAGGAAAGAAAATATGGGGGAAAGAAAAAATAAGAGAGAAAGAAAATATATAAGAAAGAAATGAAAGTATCTTTCCCTTATAATTGTTTGGTATGTAGGAAGGAAAAAAATTAGTATATTTTAAAATGACTATTTTATCGTTTATATTATTATTTTAAAAATTAGTACACAAGGGTAATTTAGTAAACTAAAATTTTTATTAACTAATTCTTTTTCCTTCCCTTTTTTCCTCCAATTTGGAGATAAAAATTTTTATGAGGCTTATATATTATTTTTCCTTCTCTTTTCCTTTCTCTTTCTTTTTCTTTCCTACCAAGCAATCTCATTTTTCATTTTCCCTTTACTTTTCCCTCAAACTCTTTCATTCCTCTCACTTTTCTCCCTCACCAAACATACCATAAGATAACAAAGGGTTAATGATACCATTAGTCCTCAACCTATTACTACTTTGGCATATTGGTCCTCAACCTATTTTTTGTGGCATGTAAGTACTAAACGTTTCTTTTTTTTGGCACCATTGATCTTTTTGGCATATTTCATCCAAGATTTCGTTAAAATATATTTAAATGAGAGAAATTTTATACCATTGATCTCGATTCTTCAATTGTTTAATAATTTGGTCTTTATTTTTATTTGTATTCATATTTTTGATTAACAATATTGCATCTGTAAATCTTTAGAAAATTAAAATTCAAAGACGAATATAATACAAATAGTACATTTAAAAACCAAATTCAAAAAAGAAAAAAAAAATTATACTAATAAATCTTAATTTATGTCAAATTATAGTAACTTTATGAATAAAAAATAATTATTTTACTATTTTTAAAACTAAAAAAAAATTTATATACACGTTTTTACACTAGTCAAATTTGACTCAAAATTTACTACATCCATTAAATGTTCATTTCTTTATGTAATTGCATCTGTCAATCTTTCAGAAAATTAAGTTTTTAGAATTTTAATTTTCTGAAAGATTGACAGATACAATATTGTTAATCAGAAATATGAATACAAAAAAATAGGGGATCAAACTGTTAAACAATTGAAAAATCAAGATTAATGGTACAAAATTTCTCTTATTCAAATGAATTTTAATGAAATCTTGAATAGAATATGCTAAAAGGACCAATAATGCTAAAAAGTAAAATATTTAATACTTAAATACCATAAAAAAAATTAAGGACTAATATACTAAAGTAGTAATAGGTTGGAGACCTATGTGCCATTAACCCAATAATAAAATGTATGGACTCCTAGGCTATATTTGGTAAGAATGAAAAAGAGAGGAAAGAAAAGTTTTGATGGAAAAATAGAAAGAAATAAATATTTTAGTTGTTTGGCAGAAAAGAAAAAGAAAATGAAGGCAAAAAAAATGGTGAAATTTACTTAAATATTTTCATTCAAAAAATACAGAAAAAAGATGAAGAAAATATTTTTACTCATGTTTTAAAAAGAATTTACCAAATTAACTTTATATATTATTTTTAAAATTTTAATAAAAAAACAAAATAATTATTTTAAAATATATTAATCTTCTTTACTCCCTAAATACTAAATAATAAATAATAATAGAGTAAAGAAATTTTCATTTGGCGTCAGGTATTTTCTTTCCCTTCTAATTATTCCTCCCTCTTACTTTCTCTCTCTCTGGCAAACATAACCGACCCAAACGAGAAGAAAGGGTTCCAACCATACCTAGAAACCAAACATAACAGAGCCTCATCTACCAATACTCTTAATCACGTCTTCTCCGTCTCCATTTTCTTAATCAAGTGCGATTTTAGATGCTGTCTATTTTTAGTCTTTTATTTTTATTTTCCCTTTGTTTATCTCTTTTTGTCGATTGAATCTCAGAGTGTACGAATATAATAGTTTCTTAATTTTACGTGCAGTTTCTTATGCTCCGTTTGGATTCTAGATTTTGCAGAGAAAAAAAAAAAAAAGGAACGGAAAATAGATTTTGCAATTTTAAAAATAGATCAATCGCAACTTGTTTATACCCATTTTTGAATTTGAATCATGAATCTACACTAGTGGCCTTTTGGTGGGATATGTTGTCCTTTTGAGACTTGAGTTTGGTATTCTACTAAATTTGTCAGAAATAAAGTAGTTATAACTATTTTGGAACATCGTATGGTTTTTGACTGTAGAATTTTATTATATTTTTGTACATGAACATGTTATCTGTATTCTGTATCCAAGTTTTTTTGGCATTATATATATATATATATATATATATATATTAAAACTTTTGATGTGTACTCAAACAGATGGAACAGTCTCTTTCTTCTCTCTCGTATAAAGGTTCCATATCTGCAGCAATTTCTGAAGCAAAGAAGCAGAGGAAACTTTTTGTTGTTTTTATTTCAGGTACTTACTCTTTTTGTATGATTATGTTTTGTATTCATCAGATACATAAAATTAACATGTATATTGTTGCCGGACCGTATGATTATGGTGAAATAGTGGATCCACTTTAGCTATTAGTTTACATGTTTTGAGGTATTTTATATACAAAAAAATGCGAACGTGTAGTTTGATAATTGTTTATGTCTATGCGGGTTTGGTATGCAGTTGGGTGACTTTGAACTGTATGTAGTATATGAATCAGGAATCTATTCAGTTTGTGGAATGCTTAAACATGATAGATTTTGTTTCTGATTTTGAATGGCCTTGATTGATCTTATTTTGTATCAAATTTTTGTTCTTATATTTGTGTGGCAATCTAGTGCTTGCGTTTTAAAATCATTGTAAATTTAATTATTTAATGCATTTATCATAATAGCAATTGTTTTGATCTTTAATTGTTGAGTGTCACTCGCTTGCGATCTTGGATGATGACTTTTTGTTGGTGAAAAGGAGCTATTACTTTTCTTTCGTTTAATTGACTTTAATAGACTTTATTCTTCTCATTCTTATAACCAAACAAGATGGGATGCATTAGTGGCCACACCGCTCCCTCCTCTTTTTTCTTTTTTTTTTTTTTTTTTATTCAATTTTTTTTCTTGGCCCCACCTATCATTGTAACGTCCATTTCATCATTGGATAATTTGGTAAGGGAAACCTCCTCCTGTAACAAGACTTTGGTTCATTTTCTGTCGAGTCTATGCATCATTAGCATGTATAGCATAGTTTTGAATCTTTTGATTTTGTTTTGATGATAAGTATACAATGTGATAATATAAAAACCGTTAGCACTTCATGATTGTTAAAGTTGTATCATTCCAAGGCTTCTCGGGGAAACGGATGCTGAACCTAGATTAACTTATTTTTCCTGCTTGAGTAACAATATTTGATTCTTGGCAAAAAGAAGTGACAGTGTTAGATGGTTGAAAGCCTTTAATCGTAGAAGTGTGTTTATAATTTTATTAATTGCTTGGGTAAGGGGCATCTTTGGTGGATTGGATTTGTTCATTTTCATGCATAATCTTTTGAAGTTTTCTCATATGTTGTAACTCATAATCTTACTATATTTTACAAAAAATAGCAAGCATTTGTTATTTTCCTGTGCTAACATATGCATATGTAACTGAACTTAATTTTTTATTGTACTTAAAGTTTGTGTTTTTACTTTAATATAAAGATGATCCAATGACTTAATCTCAATCAGTCTTATTCATACGTGTTCTATTTTGTGTTTTTTGTTTTTAATACTTTTAGATGAAGATGCTGAATCGAATCATTTGGAAAATTCCACATGGACTGATACAAGAGTATGAGTTCTTCTTAGTCTTTCTTTGGTTTATATTTCCTTGTAAATTTGTTCTCTGTCTTCATTTTTTTTTAAAATTTTATTATTTTTATTTTTATGTATTTTTTTTGAAGTAAAAACTGGCTATTCTTGTTATTCTTAAAACTTCATTCGTTTTATGTTCAGGTGGCAGAGTCAGTATTGAAGTACTGTATTCTATTGCATCTCTCTGAAGGAAGCAATGATGCTGCACAGTTTTCTGCAATATGTATCCTTCTATAGAAGGATCAGTTCATAAACAAAATTTCTTCTATTTTTGTGATACTGATGCTTACTATTGTCATTCTCTGTTGTGTTCATTAGAGAACTGAATATATATTTAGCATATGAAGTTGATGAAATTTATATACAGAAGATTCAAGCTAGATTTTTGCTGCTTTTTGTCTTTTTTTGGATAACACATAGCTTATGTACTTCCATTGTCTGGACATAGATGTGTATTGGCCTGCATTTTGGTCTTTCTAAATCAAAATTCCCTTTGGTCAGATAACAACCAAATCAAGAGTTACACTAGTGGGAATAAATAATCTTAATTTATGCACTTATTTTAGGTGTAATTGGTAAAGTGGTTATTTTTTGATCTTTTAGGAGTTTTATTATACGCGGAGAGTTTTGTTATTGTAGTCGTATTTTGAAGTCAGTTCTTAGTTGAGTTTGTTTTGATCTTTTAGGAGTTTTACTGTACAGGGAGAGTTTTGTTATTGTAGTTGTATTTTGAAGTCAGTTCTTTGTTGAGTTAGGAATGTATTTGTCTATCTATGTATAGGCCTAGCAATGTCAAACATTGTCAGACTTGTTTTATGAAGCTATCAGACATTCAGTGTTTCTCTGTCTCTCTAATGCTTCTATCTTCCTGACAAGCTTCCTGTGTTTAAGTTCATTTTATCTTATTTTGTTACTACTACAAAAGGTTTTTATGTCATGGGCTAGTTGGCATAGGATGTGTTGTTCAAATTTACTTGATTAATATGTATCTTATTTGAAATCTATTTATGTTTTCATTCTCTGGAAAGCAAGAAGTATCCTTTCATCAATTTGATGCAGACCCACACATATCTATTCCTTGTATAACAGCTGTTGGATATAACGGCATACAACTTTGGCAAAATGGTATAAAATTTCATTAGACCCGTCAGTTAAGCTTTTTAGGAAATTATGCAAGTAACATGCTGTTCATTCTAAGAGTTGTTTTTTTTCCCCCCATAAAACTTGTAGAGGGCTTTGTGAGTGCTGAAGTCCTAGCATCAAGTTTAGAGAAAGTGTGGTTGAGTCTTCATATACAGGTATGACATTATTGTGTTTCTCTTCTATTGAGTGCCTATTTCCAATTTGTAAATACACTGATGTTTGATGTGATTAACTCAACTTTGTTTTGACCTGTTCTGAAAATGCTATGCGAACAATCATGATTACTATTTAAATTCTGGTTTCAAGTTTGCATCCGGTATTTTTGCAATTAAAGGAAAGGAATATAATCACTCCCACTCTAAATCTAATCATTTAGAGCCCTAATTTAGGACATCTTTAAAAAATCTCCTTTCTCACATACTTCCTGTGCAAAATGACTTATTTACTTCTGGCTTGTAAATGAAAGGTCAAAGATTTTGTTGAATATAGCCATATTATTGGTCATGTGGCTTGAACGGAGTAAGAACATATTACAGTGTAATGGAGAAGACCTTTTTTTTTTTTTTTGGGATATCTGTGTGCTTCCTCTATTATGGTTACGAGGGATCGGGTTTTCTTCTTTTTTTTTTTTTGATTTGAGATTTATTTGTGTTTTTTTTTTATTTTTGAGATCTCTCATCTACTCTTGTTCTCTTTCTCTTTACTTATTTTTTTTTATAGAAGTAGCTTGTTCTGTTACAAGGAGAAAAGTATTGCTCTGCAGAACCAAAACCAACAAGTGAAAAAGTAGAATTTCCTTTTGACGGAGTGAAGTGTGATATCTTTATTTGAAAGACTTAAATGTAGGAAATGGGATAGATTAAGGGGATACATGATTTAATATTGTTCAGTTGGAGAGGGAGTGTGTGTTAGTAAAGAAAGACATAGCATTTAAGCTTAAGGAAAACTATGCTTAAGCAATGAAAATGGTGAAATTGCATTTGATCTTGTCCTGTCTTCATGCATGGGAAGTTCTCTTTGTATAGGGAGTTTGTACACTGCCTTGGTTGGTTTTCGGATACTCCTTTTGATTATATCTTGAGCAATTAGTTGGTACTTGTATTGTTGCGGCCCACCCTTATGTGCATAGTGTTTGAATCAATACTTTGGTTGGCGTTTACGTAGGTTCTTATGATTTATCATTTTGTCCTGCATCCCTTAGCTTATTGGTTTGGTCATGGGTGTGGAGATGCATTGTTAGGTGCTCCACTTTATTTTCCCATTAAGGTCAAACCTAAGTCTATACTAAAGGGAAGTTGTCCAGAGGGATGGAGCTGTATTGGGTCCTGTGGGGGGGCAAATGAAAAAATAATTATATATGTAGTGGCATTCTTCTTATTTTGATTTTTCCCCTAATAAAAGATAAAAATATAATTTAAATCCCTTATCATATACCTCATGAAACCACACGAATTAAAAACTCTCCCATTTTTCTAATGAAATTTACTTTGGCTTTATTCTTACATGCAAAAAATAAATTAAGAACGCCTAATTTCTCTTAAATTTGTATTAGAGTGGCTATTTTTTTTTTTTAAGAAGTTCACAATCTCTCTTCTAAATAGACTCTTCATTAAAGTTTAAAATTTTATTTATCTATTTTCAAACACCTTTTATATATTTTTATTTCCAAAATTAACCATTATGAAAATATTAAAAGAAATCTTCAACCTGCCATTTTTTGTTTACTTATTAGTTTTGAATGATTTATTCTTTTATTTTCTTCTTCCTCTATCTCTTTTTTTTTTTTTTTGGGTTGATGTTGTAGTTATTGATGCATAATGATAACATGAGATTTTTGTCTCCCTTTTGTCACTCATAAGTTCACTGTCTATTCATCATTCATTCTACAACTCAAATATGATTGGATTAGATTTTGAGTCTTAAAGTTTGATTAAGTTTATAACTTAATGATAAATGTTAATTTTGCGTTTTCTTTTCTTGTCCAGCCTTCTTTCTTGTCAGATATTTTAATGTACTTGAAAAATACACCAGTTAAGCTACAGAACATTACATATTAATAGAAGTGGTCGCACACCTATAAATTTGATGTGAATCCTATGCTTTTATTAGCCTACGACCCGTAACATTACTCAAAGAAATAAGGTTTTATGTAATGTCATATATTTTCATTTCTAATGTCACATATTTACATTTAAGTCTTTGAAATAGGGGTTTCTTTTGTAAGAAAAAAGATATTTAGTGTTATTATGTATCTTCGGAATTTTTCTTTGCTAAATTATGCCCCCACTAAAATCATATCCTAGCTTATTCCCTGGTTGCCCATGTTCTGAGAAGAGATTTCTTGATTAACAAGAAGAGAGGAGCTGTGTTGATCTCTCACGGTTGGCTCCAACGAGTGAATAGAATGTTGGATCCAAATTAGATCTCAATTGAATCTTGCTTATCTTTTTCCTTTAAACTTGGACCAGGTATTAGATAACTTGGACCAGGTATTAGATAGTTGTAGAAGAAAATCTTGACGGATAACTCTCACTCTGCATATATATAGAATTAACATGATAACGGTAAATAAAGTGATTTTTAAATATTCAAATATTGCTATTCAACTTGATGATAAATTGCAGGATACAACTGCTGCTGTCCTTAGTGCGGCACTTGCTTCTAAGACATCAGAACCATCCACTTCTGGTGTTTCTGGGACTCCATCTTCTGATGAAGGAAGTTCGAATTTAGCTGTGCAATCACCTTTGACAGACAAACATGATAAATCACCAGATTCTACAACGGAGGTTGGCTCTGACGAGGCAAATGAAGATAAAATTCATCTGTGCACTGTTGAGGTAGATAAAGAATTCGTACAATTGTGTCATTGAGTGTTTATTAAACGCAGTGTGCATGATATGGTTGCTTCCAAACCCCCCCCCCCCCCCCCCTTCTCTTTTTTTCCTTTTTATTGACAGAAGAAAATTTGTGAACTCGGAGAGGCAACGACTTCAAAATTATCTGATGCTGATGAATCAGGATGTGCGGATGAGGAGTCCAACTCATCCATACAAGTTGAAAAAGAATTACAGCATCCTACTGTTGTTGACCAGGATTCGACTGGGCCTGGTCATATGTCTTCTAGAGTTATAGCTGAATCTCATGCTCTGGAAAAAGTTACTGGTAATTATTTAGATGTTTCAGATGTAGGATCAAAGTCACTTAAAGTTATTGAAGTTGTGCCAGATGAAAAGGATGAAGCTGTAAATGATAAGAGGGATACTGAAGTCGATCGTTGTGCAACTGTCAACAAATCTAATGATGTGTACTTAAACATCCGAATGCCTAATGGTGGCAACTTGCAAGACAAGTTTTCGGTAACGAGCACTTTGAGACTGGTAAAAGAGTATGTCGATGGACATCAAGATGGTATCATTGGGTCTTATGATCTTGCCATTCCTTATCCACGCAAGATGTACGGTGACCAAGGTATGTACTGAATATTTAAATTTATTTAAGAGAATAGAAAAAAAGGAAAAAATTTTGGTACACTATATGGTTAAGTTAATTTGTTTTCATTTAGTCGACTGGTCGTTATGTTACCTAGTAACTTGTATCTTGATATTCTTGCTATAATAGAATAGTGTATTCATTTGTGCCTTTCATTGTCTGTTGTCGTCCTGTGTATTTAGGTACTTGCATGTGATGCAAGTGCATATGTGCTTGTTTTTACTTGTGGGATTGGACAAGTGTAAGAAATTGTTGAATTTTTAAATGAATATGACAACGACATTGATTACGACATTAAAAGAGGGGAAAACACCAGAACTATCTCCTAAGATTTAACGAATGGCATTTACCTCTGTGTTCTAGGCAATGCAAAATATACCCTTTGAGTTTTGTAAAATAATCCCATCTGAAGAGTGACAAGTATTACCAGTCTTGGAATAAATAAAGTGAATACCATATCTGCTTTGGAAAACTCAAGGGAATATTGGGTAAATCTCATATTTCATTAAATACCATACATTTTTTGTATTTTCCGTTAGAAGAGTGTTTGTGCATACGTTTTGTGGTGAAGTTGTCTAACTATATCTGCAAGCATACTTCTAGGTGACTGTTCCTGGGTTTTGGCATTATTGTTCAGTTGCATGCCTGATGATTGTTCAATGCTAGATCAACTTATGCATCTGTTGCCTACTGCTTACATATGAGGTTGCCTTGGTCATGTAAGCTATGTTTGTTGCTTAGATTGTACTTTCTATCAGCTTGACATCTGTTTAGCTTATGCTAGTAGAGTCTGCTGTTATTTGCACATTATCAATAGTATTTTACAATCCCTCCTGCCTCCTTCCACTGATCTCATGTTACATGATTTCTAAGATCCATCTGTGTTTGTCATGTTGTGAGTTCAGAGAGCAGAATTGCTAAACACAAATTGTTTTGGTGTCAATTCTGTTTATAGTTTGCTTTATATTACAGAATTATTCGTTAAGAGATTCTCACAGTGATTAGTTACTAATATTAAAGTTGCAGATCCTGTTCTTCTTCTTCCTTTTTGTGTGTATGTGTGTGTGTTGAAGAGAAGACAGATTAGGGTAACTTTTACTCTGTCTATGTTTCTTGATGTTTTCAGGTTATATGTATAGATATATCCACGATATATACATAAAAAAGAGCGATCCTTCATATAACATATACTAATTATGTTTTCAAATTATGGGAAATAATGTTGTGAATGAACTCTGTTCTAATTGTCTCAGCTTTGTGCAGATTTAGGCAAAAGCTTGTCAGAACTGGGTCTGTTTGATAGACAGGCATTGATTGTGGTTCCTCATCAACGAGCGACTGATCAGGCATGTTCAAGAAATATTGTTGAGTCCTCAAATGAGAGTAATGAGGGTTATCTTTCTTATGCAAAAAGAATGCTATCTTTCATAAATCCTCTCTCCTATTTTGGTGGTGGTTCTAGCTCAACAAGTCCTGGACAACAATCTGAACAAGGCATGTGGGAATATGGTCAGTTTTTCTTTTCTCTGCTGGGAATAGGAAATAACTTCTACTTATGAACTTCTGAGGTTCTTCCGAAGTTCAGTCAATTAATCAATGTTTGAGCGACAAAAGGTTGTAGTTGAAACTATTGCATACTTGTTCTTTCATTTGTTTGAGAAGCCTTTGAACCTTCACATTCAACTGATTCTTCGAGTCCTTTGATTGTTTTCACAGAAATTTTATTACATACTGTCTCTTCGATATTATATTCATTACTTTCTTCTCGACTGAACAAATACCATGATTGGATGGTTCATGAATATGAACTTTTCATCGTCTTTTCTCCGGAAATTCAAATAATCTTATTTAATCATATATCCTTGAAACTTACACTTGATACATAAAACTTGCTGATCAATTGCCTTTACTATCCGTAATTTTCTTTTGTGAAGCCATTTTCTGTTTGTTTTATGAAAATGGCTTCACAAAAATACCGTGAAATAAGTGCCGTGAATATTTTTTTATTTATTTTTATATATCTTGGGAAAATTACTGTGAAATAAATGCCGGTTTGAAATACAGGACTCACTTCAATTTGATTTTGTAGGTCCAAACTCTGCAATTCAGACCAACTTCCCCCAACAACAAAGATCTCACTCTGCCTCAACGCAAAGCCTTTCTGCGGGCAGCAGAAATGTGGGTAAAAGCACACGGCCAACGACGTCCCGATTTGGAAGCAATATTCACACATTGAAGCATGATGAAGATGACGGACGGTTCAACGACCGAAATTCCTTCTGGAACGGTAATTCTACGCAATATGGTGGTAATGACAATGGCAAATAACAGCTTTTGAGCTCTAATCTATTGGGTTCCACCTGCTTCCTGGTGTCTAGTGTCTGCTTCAAACTAAAATGGAAATTGATGGTTAAAGACTGTTAGTGTAGATCAGTTACCAATAAAGCTAAAATGTGCAAGGTGGTTACTTTGAGGTACTGTAGAATAAGGATTTCATATAGAGCTTGCTAACTTTATATATGCTTGAAAATGGATATATATACGCACTATTATGTTTACACAAAAATATTTGTAAATAACGCGTTCTGTTATAGCATCCATCATTTTCATTAATCGCATTTATCTACCCAAAGACTGGTTTTGATGGATGAATTATACACTGGTGCTAGACAGGTGGATTGAGAAATGAATATGAAATTAGTTAATTTGATTAGTTGTATCATGTACCAAGAATCAAAGTAGAATGACCTGCAAAGGGGGAAAAAAAAAAAAACCAAACAAAAAAAAGGAATGAAAGTAGAATTAGTTACTTTAGAATATAAAATTAAATGCGGTTAATTTTAAGTAAGAGTCTTTAATGAAAATTTGATCGAGTGAGCGCAGATATAATGAACTTGATTATTATGAATGCCAATTGCCTTTTTCAATTGGTGTTTAGATATTGACGGGCTGTGATTTTTACGACCCTGTCATTCTCTTTTAATATCTTGTCATTCTCTTTTAATTGGAAAATCACATTATTCTAAAATAAAAAGTATCTACTGGAACCCAAATTGAAAGGTGAAAAGTTAACATTCAGTCACAGATAGGGTTCGGATTCGGGATAAAAGGCTGTTTTCTTTTTTTAATTTTTTTTTTTTTTATGTAATAGGATTTCTAACACTTATACTAACAAAAATTGAAAACAATTACAAAAAACGGAAGTCTGGGCTTTTTTTTAACTTTTGCACGATTTTTATTAGGAAAATATCATGTTTTTAAAATATTTAGAAAAGTATTATTTTTAAAATAGTTACCACTTATTGATTTCTGGAAACTAGTTACTGGTTATCAGTTATAAATATATTTGGTTACAAGTTAATAGTTTCTAGAAACTGGTTACTAGAAACTAATCAATATTTTTAAAAATATTTTTTAAAAAACCATATTTTTTAATAAAATCCTAACCATACCTTAAAAGTTCAAAACCACCGTATTTTTCAAAATTTTTTTTGCTGAAATACCGAATATTGTCTAATTTCCTCTGTATAATAACCAAAGAAGTTCTCTGTCAAGCAAATCATCTCTGTAGCTCCATTCCCGTTCCCTACCGTATGAGTCCCCATTTCTGCCGTATTGAACATCATCCCTGCTTCCATAATGCTCATCTTCTTATCTATCTCCATATCCACCTGAACCGGGCCTATACATTCCGCCTGATGACGATGTGCTTCGAAATCTGTCCTCATATAACATTCATAAGCCTCATCCATTATATTTTCGTATGTAAGGATACTATTAGAAGTGTTCAAACATTGTACTATTCATCTTTCCTATAGTTAAAAATCTTTAAATATAATTGTTTAGAGACGGTAGAACTTTTGCGTGATCATAAGAACAGGAGGCTCAATTTTATCACAAATTGCATACATTAAAAGTATTTTGTAAAGGTTTATCATAAAGAATACCAAGAATGGTCTATTACCTTTTCGACATGGAATTACTTTTTCCAAATATCAGTGGCCTACAATACCCGAAGAAATAGGAACCTGAGAACGCTTTCCCATGCAAAAGTAGTGGCAAGCTCATATATAGGAAACTTAATACTAGACCATATATATGTTTTGCAGTAGGCAAGGTCGGCAAATATAAATCCAATCTTGGACTTGCACACCGGGAGGTTGTCAAGTAAATTGTAAAATATCCTTGTGCATCTTAGTGATAGTTTTGACACTATATGGGCTATATAGGTTATGAATTTCAATCAATATAGTGTTCGAGAAAATCAACTCTTAGGTATGTTTTTACATTGAGAGTAGAGTTATGAACTAAGAGATGCATAAAGTAGAGTTGTATGGTAGAGTCCAATGTAAAAGCTAAATATGTAACTGCAAAAAGAAGCTGTGTGGTTCCATAAATTCGTTGAAGACATTGAGGCGGTATGTACCATAACTAAATCTTTGCTACATCACTGTGACCACAGTAGAGCAGTAGCAATCGAAAGAACTAAGAAATTACAAGTCATAGAAACAAATAAAAAGGAAGTGCAAGTCATAAGATAATAGTGTAGAGACAACGTGCAAGGTTATCAAGATAGCATCGTATTACGCCCCGTTTATTTAGCTCTCCAAAATCCAAATGTTGCTGCTCATGGCTCTAAGATCATTTATATATATACTGCTCACCCTAAAGGATAGAGGAAGACCCTAAAACGTGGTGGACACTTCTAGAATAATTAAGAGAGGTCTTGGCCATGCTAGAAGACTCTAGATAGCATTACTAAGTCCTAGAAGACTCTAGACAAGGTTGGATGGTACTAGATGGGTTGAGACTGTCCTAGAAGCTCCTAGAATGACTTGGAAGAGTCAAGATGGTGAGTGAACCTTCTAAAAAGTTCTAGGCCATACTTGTTATTTCTCCATGTAAATATCTTTGTAGATATTACTACTTTATTTGGGAATATTCTAAACTCTTTATAAGATCATACCACTTGGCATGATCATAATCTTTAGTTGGTTTAGGCTTTGCATATATAAAGGACCTCTTGGGTTCATTTGTACATAAGTCCTATTTATGAGAGTTGTAAGCATTCTAATAGTAATATAAAACTTTCATTCACTCAAGCTTCTCCTTTGCTAATCTGTCTCAGAGCTTACTCTAAGTCCCTTTCTTGAGTGTTGGTAGGCTGACTTAGTGTGACAGACTGTACTAACTGCCATAGGACTGTCCAGTTTAAGGCTAGGATCATGACATCATGGTGTCAGAGCTTTGGTTGGTCATTATATCTTGGTGGTTCCATTGTCTATATGAAAACTATGGCTACAACTCCCGACCTTGTTGAAGTTGGTGTTTCTAAACGTGGGCATGATGAAGGGAAGAAGGGTACTACCCGCAGCAAGTCGAGGGACGTGGTGACTAGCTTGGAGGCTAGAGTGTTTCAACTAGAGTCCAACTTGGGCACGTTGGGCAAGCGATAGATGACCTAGATGGTCATTACGACGGTTTGGAGATCGAGGATGTGGAGATCCTCAGCGGCATCAAAGATGAGCTTGGTAGGCTAGAGGCCGACTTAAGGCAGGAGATCAAGTCTCTTCCTTCGGAGATTGCCAATGTATGAGATATCTTCCAAAGAGAACTCACTAATATTTTATTTAGAGTAGATAAGATGGATAGTGATCTTGCTTTGTGCAAGCGAGTGGTGGCCACGGGGGTGACCACCACAAAAACTATTGAGGCAAGGAAGGTCGAGGTGCCCAAACCAAAGACCTTCAACGGTACTCGAAATGCTCGGGAAGTTGAGAACTTCCTATGGGGACTCGAGCAATACTTCAAGACCACTGGTGTGACGAACGATGCCGATAATATTCGTAATATTGCTTTGTATCTAACTGATACTGTCATGCTATGGTAGAGGTGGAGACACGGAGAGATACAACCAGGGGTGTGCACCATAGCCACCTTTGATGATTTCAAGAGAGAGCTTAAGAGGCAATTCTTCCCCGAAAATGCTAAAAAGGAGGCAAGAGGCCGTCTTCACTGACTCAAACAATCTAACAGTATTAGAGACTATGTGAAAGAGTTTACCACACTCTTGCTCGAAGTCCCTGATACTTCAGATAAAGATGCCTTGTTCTTGTTCATGGATGGTCTTCAGAATTGGGCTAAGTTAGAGCTCAAGTATCGTGGTGTCCAGGACTTGGCCGATTCTATTGCGGTAACTGAGAGCCTTATTGATTACTCTATCAGTAAAGACCCTTCTAAGGCCAAAGACAAGAAGGTTAGTGGAGCAAAGAGTGGAGGAGAGCAAACAAAAGGAGGAAAATGGAACAAAGATAGTTCTTCCTACAAGCACAAGGACAAGGGTAAAGAGAAGGAAGATCATGACTTCTCCAAGCCAAGAGTCAAGTGCTTCCTTTATGATGGGCTACATTGGGCACAGAGTGTCCCAAGAAGAAAGTTCTCAATGCCTTAATTGCCTCCGAGCCAAGCCAAGAAAGAGGTGATAGAGAAGATGATGGTGCACGTATTGATTCCTTGCAACTCCTTAACGCCTTACGATCGGCTCCTAAGTCGCAAGATAAAGGCCTACTCTTTGTGGATGTAATAATCAATGGCAAGGCTATTAAAGCCTTAGTTGACACGGGTGCATCCCACAACTTCATCTCTATTGAGGAAGCTAGGTAGTTGGGCTTGACGATGTATAATGGAGAAGGTTCTCTCAAGGCAGTGAACTTAGCAACACATCCTATCCATGAGGTTGCTCATGATGTCAATCCTAGACTAGGTGCATGGGCTGGCCAGCTTGACCTATCAGTGGTGCCAATGGATGAGTTTGCAGTGGTACTTGGTTTAAAGTACCTTGATACAGTGCGAGCATTCCCTATTTCTTTTGCCAACTCTATGTACATCATGGATGGTTAAAAGACTTGTGTAGTATCAAAAGAGCGGTCCACGAAAGCGGGAAACAAAGTACTTTTTGTACTTCAATTCAAGAAAGGCTTAAGAGAGGAGGAGGAGAGTTACTTGGCCATCCTAAAGGAGTACGATGAGGAAGAGTTGGAACCTCAAGGTGACTTGTCCATGAAGGTGCAAGCTATCTTAGACAAATTTCAAGATGTGGTGTCTGATGCCCTACCCAAGAAACTTCCACCTAGGAGAGAGGTGGATCATGAAATTGATCCTGAGCTAGGCACGAAGCCACCCGCGTCTGGAGTTAGTAGAACTCTGGAAATAATTAGAGGAGTTGCTTAATATAGGTTTCATCAGACTCTCCAAAGCTTCTTTTAGTGCCCCAGTGCTGTTTTAGAAGAAGAAAGATGGCTCACTTAAGATGTGCATTAATTACCAAGCTCTTAACAAGGTGACGGTGAAGAACAAGTATCTCATCCCACTTATTGTAGACTTGTTCGATCAACTTGGGAACGTTAGATATTTCTCGAAGCTTAATCTGCACTCGGAGTACTACCAAGTGAGCATAGCAGAGGGAGATGAGCCTAAGACCATATGCATGACAAGATATGGTGCCTATGAGTTCTTAGTCATGCCATTTAGTCTTACTAATGCACCTGCTACTTTTTGCACCCTTATAAATAAGCTATTTCATCCCTACCACGATCAGTTTATTGTAGTCTATCTTGATGATATAGTCATCTATAGCAAGACCATGGAAGAACACCTAGAACATTTGAGGAAGGTGTTCGAGATCTTGAGGGAGAATCAACTATTCATCAAGACGGAGAAATGCTCCTTCACCCAAGAGGAAGTGATATTTCTATGGCATAAGATAAAGGATGGGATACTTATGATGGACGAAGCAAAAGTGCAAGCTATCCAAGAGTGGGAACCTCCTTTAAGATGCCGAAGTTGAGATCTTTCCTCGGACTTGTGAACTACTATAAGCAGTTCATCAAGTTCTACTCAGCAAGAGCAGCATCACTTACTAACCTGCTCAAGAAGAACAAGCCTTGGGAGTGGACACATGAGTGTCAAGGCTCATTCGAAGACTTGAAGAAGGCGGTAAGCGAAGAGCTAATTCTCAATTTGCCTGACCACTCTAAAACTTATAAACTACACACGGATATCTCTGACTTTGCTATTGGCGAAGTACTAATGCAAGAAGGGTGTCCAATTACTTATGAAAATCGCCAGCTTAATGATATCGAGAGACGCTACACGGTGCAAGAAAAAGAGATGACTGCCATTATCCATTGCCTAAAGGTATAGTGACATTACTTGCTAGACATTCACTTCACGATCATGACCGACAACTTAGCCACAAGTTGCTTTCAAACTCAGAAAAGTTGAGTCCCAAGCAAACTTAGTGGCAAGACTTCTTGGCAGAATTTGACTATAAACTTGAATACAAGCCTGGGAAGGCTAATGTGGTGGTGGATGCCCTAAGCAAAAAGATGGAGTTGGCCACCTTAAGTAGGCCCGATAGTATATTGATGGAGAAAATCAAGGAACGGCTAGAACACGATATTCTTGCAAAGTGCCCACTGCCCTAAGTGAAGGAAGGAAAGACGAGATACTTTTGGCTAAGCAACGAACTTCTCTACGCCAAAGGTGGCCTAAGTAGGGTAGCTTAAGGAAAAAGCTTATTAAAGAGTGCCACGATTCTTTGTAGACTGGTCACCCAAGTCAGAAATGCACTCTTGCTCTTATCAAAGCTATCTACTATTGGGCTCAGTTGAGGGATGATGTCAAGGCCTATATAATCTTGTGTGCCAACAAACAAGGTGGAATAACAATCACCGGACAGATTGTTGGAATCTCTCCCCATTCCTGAGAGGCCATGGGAGAGTGTCTCTATTGATTTTATCACTAGTCTGCCTAAGTCGAAAGGCTTTGGCAATATTATAGTGATAGTTGATCGCTTCAGCAAATATGCTACCTTTATACTTGCTTCACTCGATTGTCCCATTGATGAGACTATGCGGCTCTTTATGAAGTTTGTCGTCAAGCTCTGGAGAGTCCTGTCGAACATTGTAAGTGACCACGACCCTCGGTTAACGGGAAAGTTTTGCACAGAACTATTCAAGTTGATAGGTTAAGATTTGAACTTTTCTACTAGCCTCCACCCCCAAAGTGATGGCTAGACAGAAAGGGTAAATGCCTTGCTAGAGCTATACTTGAGGCACTTTATGAGTGCTAACCAAAAAGATTGTGCAAAATTACTTGATGTAGCCTATAACCTCCAAAGGAGCGAGTCTACGAGCAAGAGTCCCTTCGAAATAGTCATGGTTCAATAACTTATGATTCCACATGCCTTAGTAGCAAATTACGATGGGAAGAGTCCTGTGGCATTGGCATTCAAGTTTACTAAGGCATGGCATGAGAAAGCGGAGTTGGCTAAGGTATACTTAAACAAAGTTTCTAAAAGAATGAAAAAGTAGGCCAGCAAAAAGAAGAGGCACGTTGAGTACCAAGAGAGGGATTTAGTCCTTGTCAAACTGTTGCCCCAATAATTTAAAATCTTAAGGAAGGTGCATAAAGGGTTGGTGCACAAGTATGAAGGTCAATTTCTGGTACTCAAGTGTATGGGTAAGGTCTCTTATAAGCTTTAACTTCTTACTAAGTTAAAGATTTTTCTTGTCTTTTATGTTAGCATGCTAAAACCCTACCATAGAGGTAAGGAAGATCCTTCAAGGCTTTGAGTCCAAAAGGGCTCCTACTGCAGTGGTAATCTCTTTTGATAGAGAGGTGGAGTATATTCTGGCCGATCACTTGATCCGCCGATGTGATGTGCCTAATTATCAAGAATACCTAGTAAAATAGAAGAATTTTCCTGAGGCTGAGGCTAGCTAGGAGCATGAGGATGCCTTATGGTAATTCAAAAACTATATCGAGCGGTTCAAAGTTGATGGCACGACGGATGGCATGACGGATGGCATGACAGATGGCACGATGGGGACATCGCGAACTTGACTGGGGGAGGGTGTTATGCTCCACTCATTTGGCTCTCCAAAATCTAAATGTTGCTGCTTATAGCTCTAAGATCCTCTATATATATACTGCTCACCCAAAAGGATAGAGAAAGACCTCAGAACGTGGTGGATAATTCTAGAATGATCAAGAGAGGTCTTGGCTATGCTAGAAGACTCTAAATGGTGCTACTAAGTCCTAGAAGGCTCTAGACAAGGTTGGATGGTGCTAAAGAGGTTGGGACGGTCCTAGAAGCTCCTAGAATGACTTAGAAGAGCCAATATAGTGAGTGAACCTCCTAAAAGGATCTAGGCCATACTTATGCTAGATTTCTTTATGTAAATATCTTTGTAGATATTACTACTTTATTTGGGAATATTCTAGATCTTTTGTAAGATCATGCTACTTGGCATGATTATAACCTTTAGTTGGTTTAGGCTTTGCCTATATAAAGGACCCATTGGGTATATTTATGCATAAGTCCTATTTGTGAGAGTTGTAAGCATTCTAAGTGTAATACAAAACTTTCATTCACTCAAACTCTCTTCTCCTTTGCTAATCTGTCTCAAAGCTTACTCTAAGTTCCTTTTTTGAGTGTTGGTAAGCTGACTTGGTACGACGGACTGTACTAAGTGCCGCACGATTGTCTACTTTAAAGATAGAGCCATGACAATCGGCTAATAATCTTGTAGACTTTTCACAAAAGCCTTAATAAAAACGACTTTGGACAAGCACTTACGAGCCGTTTGTTATGGGGAGTTCTAAATTTTCATATTAATAGGAAAGTTGTGGAGAATAATGTGATTGTCTGAAAATCTGAATTGCCGTACTTGGTTACGCATTGGACTCTTGTTCATAATTCCTGAGAATATGAGATAGCTATATTTAGTTTTGCAAAGTAATGTACTAAATTTAATATTTTGATACTACCTTAAATGATCACTTTTTTGGTCACAACCAGAATTCCAAAAACATGACTTTTAGTAATTTATAGTTGAAATAGTGGTAAACAATGATTTTTTTCTAAAATTTCAGAAATCGAGTGCTTGAAATTTTAAACTGTAGTCCTTAAAAGTAAGTAAAACTCAAATTTAAAAAAACCTCACATTTTTTTTTAAAAAAAAACCCTCATTAATATTGATTTTTCAAGAAAATACTTCACTTAAAGTTTAGAAAATTCTAATTAATTTATTTAGATGTTTTTTGATGAATCATAAAGTTCGATAAAGAGAGTTTAGTTTTAAATCTTAGGCTCAATGTCTAAATAATTTTATATAAAATCATTTGTATTTCTAAGGTGCTCAACACGATAGCTTTTTTTCTCGGGAGCACCATTTCTTTGTTTTAGCTCCGTTTGCCTGATTTTCGTTGCGTTGTATTTGTATCGAACTCAACTTTAATTCCAAATGGTTGATTATCCAAACTTCTCACCAATTTTACCTAGTTCTCATTTATTCAGAAGAACTACAAAAACAAAGCAAAAACATATCAAACTAACAAAAATACTAGAGAACTTATAATTATTTGAGTTGAATGATATTTGATTTATGAGTTAATTAATCACTCATCGGAGATGCATAAAGTAAAGTCGTATGGTAAAGTCCACTCTAGAATCTAAATATGTAACTTAGAAGACATTGAGGTGATATTGCTTCCAAATCCAGAAAGAGTTGTAGCACTCAAAAGAAATGAGAAATTATAAGTCATAGAAACAAATAAAAAGAAAGTGCATGTCATAAGATATAGTGCAGGGACAACATGCGAAAAAAATAGCATTAGCTAATAATCTTGTTAATGTTTCACAAAACCCTTAACAAGAACGAATTTCGCTTTCATTTAATTGGAAATTCTTGCTTTAGTTACAAAATTATCTAAAAAGTTCCCAATTTATATAAAAGATTCATTTTGAAAGGTCTTAGAATTCCAATTATTGGGCCAATTCTATAGTAGAGTTGCAAAAATCGAGCCGCCTGACCTAGCCAAAACGAGTTGGAAAAGAGAAGTGGGTCAGGCTGACCTTGCCTAAACTTTAAAAGAGAAGGCCTAATCTAACTCATGACCTGCTTGGCCAAAAGGATGTGTTGGGCTAGCCCGGCCCGTCCTAATCCTAACCTATTTTTTAACTGAAAAATTATGTTTTTAATTTTTTTTAAATAATTAGTCCGTCGGGCCGCGCTCAAACCTCTTGCCTGCCCCAACCTAGCCTTGGGGTCAAGATAAGATAGGGCCATTATATTTTAGTGTCAGACTTGCCTATTTTTTTTTAATAAGTGCATATTTGATTTATTATTTGATATATTCTTCTACACTAATTTTGTTTGTTTTCTTGTAATCCTTAGATTTTTTATGTTAATTTTATGTTTTGTAGGTGTTTTGGAGATAAATGATTAAAATTGAGCTGAAATATGCTAAAAATCAAAGTACTAAGCTGAAAGGGATAAAAATCCAAAACTAGGCTGAAAAAGTAGTACTTCTGCAAAAATCAAGAAAAGTTGAAACAGGGGCTAGCGTCGATGTGCTAGCCCTTAGATCCAAAGTGAATTTTGAGCAAAATTGTGGCACTATCTTAGCACCGTAGAGCCAAAAAATCAAGAAAATGCCTTTTTTAGAGTTTTTCATCCTCCAACTTTGGGAAACCTCTTAAACACGACTATAAGACCTCCTATACTATAAAAAGGCCTCTCTAGCTTAGAGTTTTTATTCTCAGATACACATAAATACTTAGAAGCTAGAGACAGAGAATCAAGAGGAGAAAAAGATTTTGGAAGCCATTTTCAGTGTTTCTTCATCATTTCTCCTTCCTTCTTCTTTTGTTTAGTTATCCTAGCATAATTTTCTTATTATTTATCCTTGTTTATATGCTAGTCTAGGTTTTTTTTAGGTTAAGGGTAATTTCAAAGCTCTAGATATGTAATTAAATTGATTATTCTAAGTTTTCATATATGTCAATCAATTATTTATATTCGTCTATATTCTTGTGTGCTTGATGATTAATATGTTTATTATTTATTGTTAAATGGCCGGCTAGATGATTTATAATGAAATAATATTGCTACAATTAGGAATTAAATCTGTAATTGTCTAGTTTCTAATAAAGTTAATATGATTATAGTTAGATATGATTGCATAATTATGTTTAACTATGATGAAAAATATGACCTAGGCTAAAGGATTCTGAGCTAGTAAGGTGACTTGTCTATTTTAGTATATTTTTCTAGCCTTAATGCATTAACTAGATTAATGAGCTAGTAAGGTGACTTGTCTATTTTAATATATTTTTCTAGTCCTAATACATTAATTAGATTAATTGAGAGAGCTCGTTCGATATTGTCCAATTGATAGACTTAGATAAAGAGCTTATTTTGTTTAATGAATTTAGAAAGAAGTTAGAGATAGTAAAGCTTGTTACTATCTCTAGCTAAAGAATTTGAATGTTGATTGATATGAGACTTGGTAATTAATTTCTTAAAGTATTTAGTAGTGGCAAATGAACTTTTAACCTATCAATTTTGTTCTTGCTTTCTTTTTATTTTGAGTTTAAATTGGTTTATATTTAGTTAAGAATAAAACCCCCTATAATCATAGGATTAATAGCTTATTAGTTAGATCAATTCTTCATGGGATTGACTCTTACTACTATTATACTAGATTAAACTAGGATAGAAAATTGGAAGGTTTAATTTACTGTATAATGACCACATCATAGTTGTACAGCTCTGCTTTTAGTCATGTATTCATCACCAAACATAAGAAAACTATAATTTATTTTAAGTCAATACATCATCTTCATCACATGAGTACTTGGTACTAGTATGGTATATAGGTTTGAAGACATAATCATAAAGTAGTATTCTTGGATTAATACTAATAAGTTTTACTTAATCCTAACCAAAACATACGCCCAACTCTCAATCCAAAGTTGTAAGCATTATCGGAAGAAAAAAATGAGCTACTAATTGAATAGCCTCCTTATCAACTTATTAATCATTATTGACTTAATTACACTCAACACTATCCGAAGAAGGAAAAAAAGAGGGAAATAAGTATAAAATACCAGTAAGATACATAGTCATCTTTTTTATAAAAATATTTAATTTTAAAAATACTTGCATATTTAGTTATTCTGAAAAATAGTTTATAAAACATCTTAATAATCCAAACCAATCATGTTTTGTGAACATCACAATAAAAAATCATAATACATATCTCATAAATTAAACCATCCTATAAGCTCTCACTCTCATATCCCGACTTAGAGTAACTCGTACTAAGGATACTAAGTACTCTCTACCTAAACGCTGAGGGGTTCCTAATGCCTACACTTGTCGAATGGAAGTGATCTTAACACACCGCATCAGTTTATACTGAGGATAAGGGTAATGCTGCTTACTAAATATGTGATGCCTAAGATAAACCTTATGTATAATCCTATATTATGTGAAGTATATAATGAGGTACAAACAACTATGCAATGAATAAATATCCTAGATGTGTTATGATTTTCATTTAAAAACCATTTTATGCTTTAGAATATTTGGCAACAAAACGATTGTATTTTAATTAAACACAAAAATCAAACTTGTACAAAACCATACAAAAAATTATGTATCCACAATATTCCACAGTATCATAATTCATCAAAATTATAATTCAAAATAATTCAATCCAATATAATTCAAGGATAATGCTTGAGGTGCCAACTTTTATACTAAATTTTTAATACCAACACACATAGCATGTAATTTATCACTACTTAATTAGTGATAATATTTAATCTATTTTGGTAAGTTTTAACACACCAATTAGTTAGTGACAAGTTGTTAGCTATTGTTAGCCCAAGATTGACAACCCAAGAGGGGGGTAAATGGGTTTTAAAATGTTTTAAGAAACTTTTCATCTATTCAAAACCATAGATCACTATTTTAAAACTTTTTAGCTAAATTAACAATAATGCCAAACATATAGCAATAATAATAAGTATATTAAGCATACTAAATATCAAACACTCAATTAAATAGTTTACAATAAAGTAAAGAGTGTAGGGATAGAGAAAATACAAACTCGGCTTTTGCGAGGTTCGACAAACACGACGGTTTGCCTACGTCCCCGGCTCTCGGTAACTTGCTTTGAGCTTTCCATTATCAAATCAAGATTATGGACTTGACCAACCCTTTTACAAACGGAGTGAATTCTTCTTAGGTACACCGTAGCCTTTACAATAGTCTTGACTCCGGCTCTATCACGCCTAACCTTAGATTGTTTAGACAATGGTGCCAATCTCACCAACTCACGGGTTATTTATGACTCTGATGGCAACCTCACCTAAATCTGATTGTTTATGAATCCGGCAGCTATCTCACCTCACACTCAATGGTTTTTCAATAAACAAGAGTGAACACTCACTCACAAATTCTCCTCACAAAGTAGTTAATACAATTTTGGCTTAGAAGATTTGAGAACAATGCACTATAGATGCTCTAAGAATGGCTCAATTTGATTTGAAAGTTAAAGTTGAGTAAAAGAAAGCTTTTGCACTTAGAAACTAATTGGGTATCAATGTAGGTCAATATTCTCTTGTTCTAAGTCATCAAACTTGGCTCTATTTAAAGGCATCTTCAAAAACTAACCATTTTCGACCGTTAGTAACTTGCTGCCAAAATTTTGGTCGACTAGAAATAATTTTAGTCGACTAAAAACTAGCCGTTGGAGTCTGACACGCCAGTTCAGCTCCAGCGGTCATTTTTTGTCGTTATTTTGGTCGACCAACCTATTTTTGGTTTCTTTGAACCAATTTTTGGTCACTCTTAAAACTTTCTTTTTCAAATCATTTTTAACATTAAAAAATATATTTTTGAGAATTTTTGGGCTAGATTAGAAATGATATTCATTTTCAAACAATTAAGAATTAGTATATTTAAAGTTTAGCTAATTCTTTGAAGATTTATTTGAAAATTCATTTGAAAGATTTTTGAGCCATATCAAAGAGAATTTATGTGCAATGAACTAAATCAAATGCAAGAATAAATATGAAATATACCCTATCTAAGTATGGTCTTGTATCTTGATTGTCCATCTTCAAGCTTGATTCTAATAAGTCCATAAGTATCTATTTTTAAGTTTGATTCCTTGATTAACTTGAGCTAGAACTTTAAAACTATTTTACTACACACTCAAGTTAAATCATTAGTACTAAACCAAATATTTGTTATCTTCAAAATAAGAATGAGTAAGATTGAAACCTTAATTTCTCAACACAAGTTACATGGCACATGTGTTGGTATAAAAAATTTGATACAAAAGTTGAAATATATAGTGTTATCCATAATTCGATCCCTTATCCACCGGATAGGTAAACGTAGCTCTTGGGGGCTAGAGTCCATAAATAGTCCTTCTTGAATGCAAGTAGTACTAGTAAACAAATTACAATCAATTAAACTATTGTAAGAGAAAACTAGCCCAATAAGCTTCTCCTTATTCCCGCCGATTACTCCAGCCACTAAATGCGAAATAAACAACACCATCACGATCGATGAGTGGAGTAAAATGGTTTCCACCCAAGAGCCATCCTTAATTATTATTTTTTATTATTTTTTGATTTGGATAAAACAATTACAATACAAGGAAAGGAGCATTGGGCTCATATAATAACATCCCAACCGATTTGGTTGGTTTATAGAGCCCAACCCAACAGTATTTTAATTAGTTGGGTTTAATTGATACATTAATAAATTTGATTAGGGGTGTTCAAAATAACTGACAAACTATAAAAACTGCCCAAACTGAATTGAATCATAAAATTTCTACTTTTAAACGACCGATTATGGATTATAAAATGTAAAAACTAACCGGTTTGGTTCGGTTCTCAGTTTAGAAAAAAATTAGTCGGTTTCAAACCGAATTGGTCAGTAATTTGTATATATAGGTATTTTTGAATTTTAATACACATATGATATATATCTATTAGTTTAAATTTTAAGCCCAGATGAGCCACTTAGTCTACCCAGCCCAACTTAGCCCATTAGCCCATAACATGTAAGGTGTCCTCTTTTCTGGCTCACTCTCACTGTCTCACTCTCTATATCATTGACTCTCGTCGCTGCTCTACCCCAACTTCCTCTCAGGTTTGGATTCGCATATCTCATCCATTTGTTTAACTTCGTAGTGTATAAAAAAATTTCTAAGAGCTTTGTTATGTAATGTTTGGAAATATATATGCATATATATATATATGTATATATAATCTGTTGAAGAATTCTTATTGATACGTGTCCTCCTACTAAACCACACAACCTTACTCTGTTGAAGTATTTTTAAGAATATAGGATACGATCTAATTAATGTAGTGAAATTAAAAATTTTGAAGTTTATCTATCATTTTATTTTTCTATCTTATTTGTTTATAACGGAAGCTTGATGATAGAGAAGAAGAAAATTATTCACTGTTAGAACCAGGAAGCTCTATGGGTGGAGATTAAATACTTATATATATATATATATATATATGACCTTTAATTGCTCCATTTCACATAAATTCAACACATATTAATTAATAGATTTTTTAGATGTACAAGGTATAATAACCAACAATACTAATCTGATTTTTCATGGACTATTTTATGAAATAATTTTAATTATTATGTGTAATACATATGTGTAAAAGAATTGTCAATATTTTTTATGGACTAGTTATTTTTGGCTTGTGCTTTTTAGTCTTGTAAATATAATAATTTATAATTTTTATATTTGTTAGATGGATGGTGATAAAGGCAGTGTAGTACCTTCTGTTAAAAATGATATCGAAGTGACCGATTCAACTAGTGGCTCTAAAAAAAAGCCTTCCTTGCCTCCCAGAAGCAAGAATTCAAAAAAGAAAATTAGGCATGTATCAAAAGTTTGGGATCATTTTATTAGAAATGAGGATGACCCTAGTGACCATAGGGCTATATGCAACTATTGTGATAAAGACTATGCTAGTGATACTAGGAGAAATGGGACTAGTATTCTTTGAAATCACTTGAACCATCAATGTAAGAAATATCCATTTCGATTAGAGGATAAAAATCAAAAGTTCTTGTCTTTCCAAAAGAAAGGTGAAGAAAGTATTGGAGGTACTAGTAGTCTTTTAGCTGTGGGATTTAGTCAAGCAACATGTAGGCTTTCCTATGTAAAAATGATTATCATTGATGAGTTGCCCATTAAGTTTGTGGAGAATGAGGGTTTTAGATTATTTTGTGGTCTTGCATGCCAAAAATTTGATCTTCCATCATGAATTATAATTGCTAGAGATATCATAAATCTTTACAATGATGAGAAGAAAAAGTTGAGATCTTACTTTGTCAAGAATTCACAAAGAGTCTCTCTTGCCACCGATACATAGACTTCTATTCAGAATATTAACTATATGGTATTGATGATAAAAAAAAGGATCTTGAATTTTTTTAAAATTCCTAATTATAAGGAAGAGATAATAGGTAAAACAATTGAGGCATACTTAAAACAATAAAATATTGAGAGGGTATTTACAATCATTGTTGACAATGCCGCTTCTAACAATGGGGCTATTAGTCACATAAATAAAAGACTACAAATTTGGAAAAGTGTTGTTTGTGATGGAGAGTTTTTACATGTGAGATGTTCAGCTCATATCCTAAACTTGACACAATGGGACAATTCTATTGTGGTTGTTCATAATACCATTAGGTATGTTAGAGCTTCTTCTTTAAGGTTGATAAGATTCGAAGGTTGTGCGAAAAATACCTGTAAAGAGGAAAAGGCTCTTGTATGCTTGGATGTGCCAACTAGGTGGAACTCCACATATTTGATGTTAGAAGATACTTTGAGATATGTTGATGCTTTTAAATTGTTGGAAGAAGATGATGGTTTTTATTTGCAATATTTTTATGAGGAAGATAAATATAGGAAAAATCTATTGGACCACCAACGAGTAGAGATTTGGAGAATTATGCCAAATTTTGTAAGTTTTTGAAGACGTTTTATGAACGTACACTAAAGTTTAGTGTTTCTTTGTATGTTACTTTAAATACTTATTTCAATGAGATTTCAGTAGTGTATGGAAAACTAATTAAATAGTGTTTGAGCAAGGAATCAATTTTGATAGATTTGGCTTCTAGGATGAAGGTGAAATTTGATAAGTATTGGGGTAACATTGAAAAAACAAAATATGCTTCTTTATGTGATTGTTGTTCTTGATCCTAGGCACAAATTGAAATATGTGCTATTTTATTTGAAAAAACTCTACAGTGAAGATGAAGTTAAGGTTATTATGGCTACCATTAAAAGTTGCATAACAAAGTCAGTTGATCACTATGCAACATATGAAGTCAAAGTACAACAACAAACTGAGAGTAGTCAAGATGATGAGACATCTTCTCAAGAGAACATGAGTTTGGTAGATTCTGATGATGAGGATTCTTTTGATATGGATTCTGGATTTGATAAAGAATATATTGAAGATGAGTCATTTGACTTAAAAAAAAGAGTTTGATAGATACCTTGCTGAACATACTGAGGACAGGAAGAATACGAACTTTGATATTTTGGAATGGTGGAAAGTGATTTCATCAAAGTTTTCGATCCTTGATGCTCGAGATATTCTCTCAATCTAAGTTTAATAGTAGCTTCGGAGTCTGCTTTTAACACTAGAGGTAGGGTACTTAATAGCTTTCGGAGTTTATTAAGTCTAACTATGGCAGAAGCATTGATTTGTTGCCAAAATTGGTTCAGATCTCAATCCTTATCATTGGACATGGTTTCAATTTTAGAAGATCTTGTAACTTATGAAGGCGTTGAAGCAGGTAATGAATTCTTCTTTATACTAACCATGTTAATTTTATGTATTATATCATAATATCATTGTCTAACTTTTCTTCTTCTTCTTCTTCTTTTTTTTTTTTTTGATTTTGTAGAGAAATCAACCTTGACATTCGAAGTGGTAAACCTTGATTAGGTTTGATGGTATATCTTGCAGGTTGAAGCTGAGGTTGAATTTGGAAACCTTGTTTGTTATTTGTGTTGTAATGTGTTTATTTTAGACTTTAGGTCTACTCTACAATTTGGATTAGTTGTAACAATTAACTATATTATGGTTGCATTGATCTTTGAAATATAGATTTTAGATAACTTATCTAACTATATTTCTCATGCTTAATTGGTTATTCTAATCTATATCTTACATTTTCCAGCAAAAAAAAAAAAAACCTTAAGTTTTCAAACTGCAAGAACCGTCCAGACTAACCGTAAAATATAAATACAGTCTGGCCAGTTTGAATCAACCAATACAAACTGTACAGAGTAATGGATTGGGCAAATTATACATACAAATTAGTTTATAGATTAGCGGTTTAGACCGCCAAACAGCCATTAACACCCCTAAATTTGATTGGCGAAAATTTTTTATACGCAGCCGACAGAGGAATAAATAAATACCAGCAATTATAATTATTCATCTCATCACACGACAGTGCCAAATTGCAACAATAATATATAGATTTCATCATAATGCATTTTTCCAGAATTATGAGAACAAATAAAAGTGTCGTTGACTTTTCTAGCCTGATTGGTGTCCAATTTGGCCCGATACACGTTTTTTGAATTTAAAATCAGGAAAACAAGGAATGCACGAAATATTAGTTAGGTGCAAAGCTTTTCTGAACTTTTCTTGGACACACGGTAGGAAATACTTTTGTAATTTATGTAAGCGAAAAATTATTACCATTTTCCATTTTTTCTCTTTTGAACAGAAAGATTGATATAGAGAACGAAGTTGTGTTTAAACAATATAAGGACGAATTATTTGAAACGGTTGTTTTGTGCTAAATCGACGATCCTGGGTGGGTAAGCAGGGAGTTGCTATTGATGATTCCAGTGATTTTCCAATACAAGCCATTTAGATTAAAGGCAGATCACTGGCTTTAATAGGAAGATAGATATGGAGATGTAGAAAAAGAAAAAGGCTACTTGCCTAAAAAGCTATTGGAAGCACAGCATTGAGATCAAAATTTGTCTGATGCTGTTAGATCAAGAGTACATTGTATCGTATTCCTTCACTGTATATTCAAAGTTGATGAGACAATATCTATAACACATAAATGTTGCTATCATCTATTGGAAAAGTAAACAGCTGTAGGAAAAAAAAATATATACATATTTTAACAATACTAAGATTCTAATTAGCTGCTTTGACAATATTCTAACAAATTATAATATGTTCACACTAGATTAAATTATAAAAACAGTTTGTATTTGAACTTACATAACATTATCACAAAAATAATCCAAGTTTATATGAAACTGAGAAAGAAACTAAAGTAGAGGAAAAGACATAATCACCCAGATCATTGTCCATATTACAACCAAAGTACTCTGAAACGAAGAAACTACAACTTAGCTCGCAGTGAGTACCTCACTTGTTTGACATCATTGTAATAATATTCATAAAATAACTTCTTAAACACTTCCATTTGTTCATGCTGCAAAGCTAAGATCAGTAATAAGCTCCCATCCTTATTAGCAGTCGGAATAAAAAATGCCTTTCCCTCGTACATCACAGCAGCAGGCCCCACGTAAAAGGGCCGACCCCAACCAAAATTAGCTTCATAGAGTGGCATCTTCATCCAACTAGTAACTCTAAAATTTGGAGATTCATAAAAATGAGCACCGTCACGCTTAGTATCAGGAAAAAACTCTAAATAATCAATGGCTGATCTTAAATAATCATCGTCCATTCGAACTAAAGTCTCACGAATACGACTTGCAGCATACCATAACGGTTTAGATTGAAGATCACTTGCCACAACCGCTGACGTCGCCACGAAAACCGCAGTGCCAAAATAACCAGGTTGAGGCCGCGGCTTCAGTCTTAAGTTTCTTCCATTGGCAGCAAAATGTAACCGAGTTTCTTGACTATTCGGAATTGCGCGTGCTATGGATGCACATTTCCAAAAGTAGCCAGCCAAAATCTCATATGTGCTATAGTTGACTATATTACTATCATCCTTAGCTTTGGCCTTCAAGACGTTAAGTTGCTCGATGGTAATTTCGAAAACTGAAACAGTTGGGCTCGTAACGCCAGATTGAGAGTTGGTACTAGTAATACTGCTCTGTTGAGAAGTTTTCGTACCTGGAGTGAGTTGGTATTCGAAGTGGTTGAATACCACTTGTGGTGGGTTACGGGAACAAAATATTGTTCTATCGAAAACTGGTGGGATTGCAAGTTTAAGACCGCGAGCAATATTAGACCATTCGTTCACAAAATGGAAAGCCGCAGGCCCATCTACTACACGATGTTCCACACCAACACCAAGTGATACTCCACCACATTTGAAGTAAGTAACCTGTAGAACAAATATTAATTTCCATTCCATGTATATTGATACACAAAATCACAAATAATATTGGTTTGAGTGTTTAGATATGTAAGTTACGGCTGTAAAATAAGCTCGTTTAGTATAAAATTTAAATTTTATTCTACTAATTCAGAATTAACTTTCATAGAAAGTTGATAGGATTAAACATTTATTCTAATAATAATTTATATGGAAGTTGTTTCTAAATTTATAAAATAGTATTTGAATCCTTTGTGGGCATAAAATAAATCAAATTAACTATGCTTTTAATGAATTCCATGTGGGCATTGAGATCTTGTGAAAGGAATATTTCCTGCAACATAATGAAAAATTAATTTATAGCTTAAAGGAAAATATTGTCCAAAATTAGAATACTTGATATAGTAAACAAAATAAGGGTTTCTAACACAGAGGTCAGTTTTTTTTTTATTTTTCTGTTTTTATTAGGGAAAAAAACAAATTTACTTTTAAAAACACTTAGAAAGCTATCATTTTTAAAATAATTAAAAGTTATCCCTTTCTGAAGACTGGATCGGTTACCGGTTATAGATATTTTGATTACTAATTGCCAATACTCAGAATTGTTTACCAATTATTATTTTAAAAATAATATTCTTTTAAATATATTTTAGAAAATAACATTTTTCTAATAAAAATTGTACAGATCTAAAAAAATAGATACCACCTTTTTTTTCTAACTTTTTTTTCCCCCCTAAAAATGCCTAATAAGGCCTAATTGTCATAACAATATTTATTTAAAAAAAAACCATAATAAGAGAAGGAAAGAGACCAGTAGAACAACATCCCGACTAAATTGGGTGGGTTGGCACTCAGCTACTGTACGTTAATTAGTTTGGTTTAATTGATACACTAATCAATTTGATTAGGCAAAACTTTGTATGAAAGGACATTAAATTAAGATCAACAATTATAGTTATTCATCATGATGAATATTAAAAAAATAGTAATATATTTTTCCAAAAAATAAAAATTTGACAAACTAGAAATCTATGTATATACCTGTAACACCAAGAAGGGATATGAAGAAATGCCACCAGAGTAGTCAACGGCAGGAACGAGTTTCCGCATATCCGGCGTGGGAGTGAAATCTCCAAAGTCGCCAATGACAGAGCTGCTTTCGGCAACGACGAAGAGGGCACCCTCGTCGTTGCATTCGATCTCGAGGCGGCCACTGCTGTCGAGGCTGAAGCGGCCAGCCATTGGATAGAAGGAGACCAGAACCTTGCTGAGGGCTTCCTTGAGGACAGCAGGGTTGAAAAAATCGGAGGCTCCGTTTGGTTTGTAGAAATAGACAAATGGACTGTGAACATCACTGTTCATCAGGTCCAACCCAGACAACCATACAGTTCGCCGATGCGTCTTTGCCGCCGGCTTTATCATTGTCATCTCCTTCACCTTAATTTTGGCCATCTCTCTCCTTCTCGTTTTGATTTATTTCGAGTCCTAACTATTGGTTTCGAGGTTTTATCCTTTTGTTATTCTTTTTCTTTGCGCAGTGACAGTAACGGTGTCTAAATATAATATGTCATGACCACTCTTGTATTTAAGCATAACATGTCAGAAAAGATCATATACAATATACTTGGGACCCACAATACCTCAAGCCACCGCACATCATTAATTAACCCGCTCGGGTTCCAATATTGACACCGTCGTGGAGTGAAATCCTCCATCGCAGCTCTCTATAGTCTAACCCAAAGCCTGTCTCGATGCCCCCAAATAGTGCTACGTAGTAATATCACGTGCTAAGGGTGTGACATGCAATTTAATGTAAGGACCCAAATGTAGGTAGAAATTTTATTAATATGCTCCATGGCTCTTGCCTGATCCTTCTCTCTTTCTCCCTTAGAAGGCGCGTTCTACCTCTAGCCGCCCAGTTCATTTCCTCTCCTCTTCTCTAAAACTATATTGAGTCTTTTTTTATACTTTGTTGTATTTAGTCTTTCCACTTTTGTAAAGGTTTTGTACAATAGATCTTGTTTTATGGTGTTTTTTTGTCTCACTTAATTTTAGATATGTG
>JXTB01000026.1:748361-812223 GCA_002914805.1 Parasponia andersonii
ATATAGACTAATACCGCACCAAAAATCATTAGAACTTCACTAAGTTTGTATCGTATGACAAAGGTAACGATAAGATAAAAGTCATTTTTTGCGCCTCAAATCACCACCCTAAGTACCTATCTTATTCTTAGATCTTTATTTTTCCTTTCCCTGAACATTCTCAGTAGCATGTCCAAACTTATTATTATTATTATTATTATTATTTTATTTTTGTCTTCAATCATTTCCTTCACTCTATTCATTCTTTTCTTTTTCTTTTTTTCGTTGAAATACTATACACCCCCGAACTTATGATTTTTCAATCTTTGCTTTTTTTACACATTTTTTTTCTTTTATTGCATAAGAGTAAAGTACTTTAACCTCTTTTTTTCATTATGCCTAAAAAAGATTATTCTCACAATACCATCCTTCCTCTTATATTATCATATAACTCAAAATATACTCAACAAACATCATATGTGTTTATAAGGCGCAAGATAAAACGTTAGAAAATGTTTAGAAGCTAGGCTAAAAATATGATTATTAAAGAAAAGATCAACATAGGCTCAATGAGGAGAACTAAAGATATAAGTATCAAAAATAGGCTTAAAATGCTTAAATAATCCAAAGATAGTCTAAATCATATCTCTAATACAACGTAGTCTAGGATTTCTCTTCAAGTCATAATCAAATAAATTCTAGAGTTTATTAATGAGATTTAAGAAATTATTTAGTCCATATAAACCTTCTTTTAAGTAAGCAAAATAATTAAATGCATCTATTTATGTACTCAAAATATTGATTTAAGAAATTATTTAGTCCATATAAACCTTCTTTAAGTATGCAAAATAATTAAATACAACTATTTATGTACTCAAAATATTCAAAGAATCATACGCAAAATCAAAATCAAACTAACACAGAATCAAGCACACAGAAAATAATAATATTTATTCTTTTCCTAAGAACTTTTTAAAATTAAATTAAGTCCTTATCATCGGTATTTGATCATCAAACTAGGTCGTAAAAACAATTTTATTTCAAAATTTTTTCAATTTGTTTGTCAGTTTTTTTTTACATCCTGCTCCCAAACTTAAAATTAACAATGTCTTCAATGTTAAAAATAAAAAGGAAAAGAAAAAGAAGTCTTCCTTAGATTTTCACGTGCATGTGGAGGTTTCTAGTTGAGTCATTGTAGTCCATATTTGTTGACCCCCAAACTTGTGTAAGAACCTGAGATACACAAAAATAAAACAAATAAAACATAAAAAAGAAAAGAAACCTAAAAATTCAAAATTAAAGAAAAATAATAGTTCATGAGTTACCTCCTAAGAAATCTTGATCTTAACATCGTCGGCCATGATGACACTTTCAAATCATGTGGAATTTAGGCAGCTCTAATTTACCTTCAATATATGCTTTTAATCGCTGGCCTTTTATTTTGAAATTCCTATAATTACTTTGAATCTCAACAGCTCCATGTAGAGATACTTGAACTACTGTGAATGTTCTAGACCACTGAGAAAAAAGCTTTCTAGGAAATAAAGGTAAATGAGAGTTAAACATCAATACTTGCTAATCAAGGACAAAATCATGCTTCGAATGTGCTTATCATGCCACTGCTTCATACATTATTTGTAAATCTTGGCATTTTCATAAGCATCTTGGCGAAATTCATTCATCTTATTTAGTTGCAAAGGTCACTTTTTTACCAGTGATTTGATTGTCAAAATTCAGCTTCTTTATCACCCAATATGCACGATGTTCCAATTAGTGTTTTAAAAGCTGTTCAGTAGGCTCAGAGTACAACATCTAATTTTCTCAACTAATCTTTCCTAGATTCATTCACTGTCTTTTCCAGAATCCATTTTAATTTTATGTTAGAAATCTTAACCTGTCCACTCATCTAGGAAAGATAGAATGTTGCTATCTTGTGTGTTACTCCATACTTGGCTAAAAGAGTGGTAAGCTACTTATTATAGAAATGTTTTCCATCGTCGTTAATGATTACCTTTGAAGTTCCAGTGTGGGTGAAAATAATTTTGGAAAGAAAGTTTATTGCCACTTTGGAATCAATGAAGCTTATTTCCACTTTGGAATCATTGATAGGTAAAGTTGGTACTTCAACCCATTTCGAGACATAGACAACCGCCACAGGTATATAGACGTTATTATATGAATGCGAGAATAGCCCTATAAAATTGATTCCCTAAACATCGAATAAACTTCAACCTTTACCCACTCTATAGTGAAAGTGGGACAAGATCATAACGGACTTTGTGACTGGTTTGCCAAACACTTTGAGAAAAAACGATGCAATTTGGGTGATAGTCGATTGATTAACTAAGAGTCTTCACTTTATACCGATCAAGATTGACTATTTATTAACCAAGCTCAGCAAGCTTTATGTGGAGAATATTATGTGGTTACATAGTGTTCCTTCCAATATAGTTTTTGACAAAAACTCAAGATTTACTTCTATGTTCTAAAGAGGCTAACAAAAAGCCTTACAAATTTTGAGGGATATTTGGGTCCTTTTGCTCCCTCATTATTTCCTATTCACTTGTGGCCACTTGAGCCCCTAGCCTACTCACTCTCCTCTCTCTCTCTCTCTCTCTCTCTCTCTCTCTCTCTCTCTCTCATTCTCCTCTTTCCCTTAGCCGATCGAAACTAGTTGAACCCTTCCATTATTTCTGACCAAAATGACGATCCTTCGGCTAGACTCAGCCACCTCTGACTACCTAGAAAGACTCGCGGCCCCTCAAAATGCTCCCTACCATTACTAGGTACTTTCCATTACTAAAAGGTTTTTAAATAGGATAATTATTTGTCTACTAGATATCGCATGCTTACTCTCTTACCTTCCTTCTTCAGGTGGTGTCCAATGCAATTTAGGTGACTAGGTGATTAATAAGAAGCCTATCTCTTCAAGTAGATCGTATCTAATTAATGCTCAGAATTTTGGATTTAAGTATAGTATTCATGTTATTATCTTTGGATTAACTAGACTGTGTAGTATTAACCAAGAAAACCATTTTGAATTAAATTTGTAAATTTTATATATGCTATATTAGTTTTTGACACATTGTAGTGGATGATGATGCATAGATTTATATATGATTATGGTTTTTAAATCATTATTTAGTCTATGTTTAATGGTGAATACGAATTGAGAGATAGGTACACTAGTTGGAAACCCAAACGCATTTTAAAATGAATTATTTTATAAAATTTAAATTCTTCAAACATTGTTATAACAAATCAAAGAATTTTTAATTTAAGTAAAATTCTTATTCTACCACTAACCCTAGATTTGGGTTGCGAAAATATGTTTCCAGTATTATTATGCCAATCTCAGCAAGATGATTTTCTCTTTTAATTTGTTCGGGAATAGAGGGAGAAGAATATTCAACGAACAATTCCGTGCATGATTATTACGAAAAATCGAGATAAACCGTAAATCAAATTAAAACGAGAAGGTCTCGTTCTTTAAATTGAGCTTTCACGTAAATCTAATTAAAACAATAAAAATTGACAATAGTGTAGAAATATGTGACACCAGTCACATAATCATTGGGAGCAGGACCCACAAATCTTAATTTATTAGTTCGAAGCTCTACAATTTGAACGAGTAAATAAAAGTGTCGATGACTTTTTCAGGTCAACATGATGAATAAAAATCTAAATTGGACTTCTCTAACCTATTTGATGTCCAATTCAGACACACATTTTTTAAAATAGAAAATCATGAAAACATTGAATTCACAAAATATTTATTTGGTACAAACTTTTTCTAAACTTTAATTTCTTTGGACATAAAGGTAGAAAATTCTTTTATATTTTACGGAAACCAAAAAATACCATTATCTTTTTTCTATTTTAAAGATAAAAATTTGTCACGATCTGAGATCGGGGTCAATACCAGAATGGGTATTTCATAAAATAAAAATACTAGAAAATATTTTTAAAATAATTCAAGACTTTAATTTTTCAAAATGGCCTCGATAAAATATTTAATTGAAATAAAACCCCACAATTATACATTGTTCATTAAACATAGATTGTAAATTAAATATATGTTCAATAGTCATGCATTGAACAATCATCTCACTTCCAAACATAAACATAGGTTATACAAATCATATCTAAATTCCACAAATAAGCTTATTCAGTTATAATTAAATCTAAATTTCTACTCAAACTTATAACTCACAACTCTCGTAGGAATTTACCAAAATAAAAACAAACTAATAAGCCTACAATGCTATGATTTAGATCTTCCGGTTTAAATCATACTAAGTGCTACCTGAGGGGAAGAAGAGAGGTGAGCTAATACCTAGCAGAGAATCGATTACGAGTTTTTATATATAAGAAATATACTCATGTGAAGATCCTACATGGTTAGTAGTTCATTCAAAATAGTTCATAAAATCTAAGTGGGAGTCACAGTCCAAATATTCAAATATTCCAAACTATTGTAAAATATCTATCAAAACCAATACATATCTACTCAACCCAACATATAACTATGTATGTAATCATGATGTCCGAGGTATCCTAGTAGGTAACTCATAAGTTCGAGTTATCTATAAAAGCGACGGTAAGTCTAAGGACTCAATATGGGGTATTGTAAGTCCGACGACCGCATAAGTGTGTAAACACATGCAAATGCTATATGAATGATAGAATAAGAATATGCACTATTTCCACAAAATCACAAAATAACCGTATTATTCTTTAATCAAACAACATTTAGTCTTCAAAACTGAGTTTTCAAATCATTTTGGATTTTCTAAAAAATTCGGCAACATAATAACCATTTTTTTAATAAAAGCCCCAAAATCTAATTTGTTGTAGAAAACAGTTCAAAACAGTATATATGACATATCAACCAGTATGACATATCTCTCAAGCAATTTATATATCAAATTAGGTCAAAAATAGATATAAACACAATTTTTACATATTAAATCACGAAATTCTATATTTATAAAAATATGTAAATTCACAAATTAAACTAATTTTAGAATCAAATAATGGAATTTTTACCTTAATTGAGTTTCTAGATAGCATTACAGTATTATGGAGAGCATTTGACATTATCTGGTGGTCGTTCGGAGGATCGAGCGTCATTTTCGAATTTTTGATCAATTGGTATGAAAATTTGATCTTTAAATGAAGCAAATAACTTGTCCTATTTGGGCTCGAGCCGAATCCGGGCCTATGACACACAAAACGAGATAAGTCTGAGCCGTCGAATTTCATTTTTTGTGCCCAATTCAAAACATAGTCAATATATATCTCATTTTTTTTATTATTTTCTATGTAGATTCCAAAAATAATATTAGTTTTGTAATCTAACGGTCTGATAAAAAAGTCAATTCTGAAACTAAATATATATAAAATTGTCCAATGAGATCGAAATTAGATGGGACAAAATCGAGCTGCAAGACATCTACGAGGAGATTGCCCGTGAAGAGATGAGTCAGACGAGAATCATTTCGAGGTCTGTCGTTGTCGAAATTCTCATCGACAAATAATTGAGTCCACGACAGTTTTGTTGCAATTTCCGATGATAGGAGCTCCTGGCAGCACTGAGACTGGCAGCTGGATGTTCGTCTAGTGATGAAGTGTTGATGCCAATCAATGGTTAGTGTCAATGGCAATAGGAACAGATTTGTCAGAGCTTGGCTGGTTTTCGCAGAGAGAAGGTCGAGAAGGAGGAGAAAGAAAATGGAGAGGGGAAAGAGAGGGTGACACGTGGGTATCACTAAATGGGTTGTGCAATTTTAAAAAATTGCACATAAGTCTCTATTTTCTGATTTTTTTAATTAAATTCTTAAATTTTACAATTTAGTCCTTGATTCAAAAATCTTCACACTTTAACCCTAAATTCGAAATGTAACTTTTTTATTTTATTTTGTTTTTTTTTAAATTAGGTTAAAAGATCACAATGCCCTTATAAAAATTAAGGGGGTTTTATATCCTTCCCTCATTAAAAAAATTTCATCTGGAACTTCAAGTACAAGGCGTAAATTCAAAGTACAACCTCAAGTTGAAAATTAAATAAATGAGGATATTTTTCATACATTTCTATCTCGAGTTCCCAAGTGGTTTCTTCTTCCTTGTGGTGATTCCAAAGAACTTTGATAAGTAAAATTTCTCTATTACGAAGTACTTTGAGTTCTCTTTCCAATATTCAAACTAGTTAATCTTTATAAGCTATGTCCTCTTGAGTTAGTATTTCTACATACTGAATCACATGGGATGTGTTAGAAACTTATTTTCTCAGCATTGAAATATGAAAGACATTGTGTACATAACTTAACTATGGTGGTAAGTCAAATCGAAATGCTACTGGCTCAATTATTTCAGTAATCATAAATAGCCTAATATAGCTTGGCGTTAACTTTTTTTCAACTCCAAATCTAGTGACTCCGTACCTTGGTGTGACCTTTAGGAATACTTGATCACCAACATCAAACTCTACTTCTCATCTTAAGGGATCCACATAGCTTTTTGGATAAATCTGGATAACTTAAGTCTTTCTTTTATCATATTAACCTTCTCAGCATTCTTTTATATCAATTTTAGTCCAAGAGTAACTTGCTTTTCTATGTCAGTCCAATATAAGGACAACTTGTGTGTTCTCCTATATAACAACTTATATGGAGTTATACCCAGACTAATTTAGTAACTGTTGTTGTAAGCAAATTCTATTAATAAAAACTGATCATCACAGTATCTACCAAAATCCAATATATATGAGCGAAGCATATCCTGTAGAATCTAAATTGTTCTTTCAGATTGGCCATCTGTTTGTAGGTGATGAGGTGTACTAAGATTTAGTTCTATTCCCAAAATTTTCTGCCAAGCTTTCTAGAATTTGGATGTAAATCTTAGATCTCTATTAGAAATTATGCTGGAAGGCATTCCATGTAAATGAATAATGTTATCCACATAAAGACGACTGAGTTTGTTAAGAGAAAAGTCAATCCGAATTAGTATAAGGTCGGCAGTTTAGTCATTCAATCAACAATCACCCAAACTACATTATTTTTCTTTTGAGTCCTACGTAATCTCATTACAAAATCCATAGTAATCTTATCTTGTTTCCATCATGGGATTGGCAATGGCTGAAGTAATCCAACTAGTCTTTGATGTTCTACTTTAACTTATTGACAGGTCATACACTTAGGCACAAAAGTAGCTACGTTATGTTTCATGCCTTTCCACCAATACTACCTCTTTAAGTCCTGGTATATCTTAGTACTACTAGATGTACTGCAAACTTAGATTTGTGAGCTTCAGTCAAGATAATCTCTCGAAGGTGCGGATCATTAGCCATAGTTAACTTTCTATTGAAAAGTACAAATCTTTCTCTATAAGTGCTTCAACTATCTAGTTGCTCACTAGTCTGGAGTTTGTTCAAGATTTTTCACAATTCTTAATGTTGCCATTGACTTTGCTGAACTATCTAAAGAAGTGAGGGAGTACCCATTATATTACTAACATAAGCAACATCATTTTTCTTGTAGTACTCTAAATTATAATCACCAATAATGACTGAATTTTTCCACTCCTCAAGTATTAAAGAAGCAAGTATACTATGGGGTGTATAGCTCAAAGCATCTGCTACTATATTTGCCTTTCTAGGATGATATTGAAGATTGACATCATAGTCCTTTATATACTCAATTCATCTCCTCTATCTCAAGTTCAAGTTCCATTGACTGAAGAGATATTTCAAGCTTTTGTAATTGGAGTAGATATTGAACTTAACACCATACAAGTAACATCTCCAAATCTTAAGGGCAAAGATCATAGCTGCCAATTCTAAATCATGAGCAAGGTAGTTCTTTTCATATAATTTCAACTAGCGAGAAGCATAGGCTACAACTTTACCATTCTGCATTAAAATATATCACAACCCTGAACCAGAAGTATCTATGTACATTACATAACACTTATTACTATCAGCGATAATAAGAATAGGTGTAGTCATCAGTTTCTCTTTCACTTTCATGAATGCTATCTTACACTCGTCATTCCAAGTAAACTTAACATCTTTCCTAGTTAACTTGGTTAAAGGCAATGCAATGCTCGAGAAGTTCTCCATAAAACAACGATAATATCTTATAAACCAAGGAAACTCCGCACCTTGGTACATTTCTCGGTCTCTTCCACCCTAGAATAGGCTTTATCTTGGACGGGTCAACTGAGGTACCATCTTGAGAAATCATATGCCCCAAGAATTTAACTTCTGTCATCTAAAATTCGCATTTAGATCTCTTGGCATATAACTAATGATCTCTCAAAATCTAAAGCACGATCCTTAAGTGTTTAGCATATTATTCCTGAGTCTCATAATAGAATAGGATATCGTCAATGAACATTACCATAAATCTATCCAAGTAAGGCCTAAAGATCCTACTCATAAGATCCATGAACACTGCAGGTACATTTGTCACTTCAAAAGGCATAACTTAAACTAAAAATGAACATATCAAGTCCTGAATGATGTGTTTAGTATATCCTCTTCACGAATTTTCAGTTGGTGGTATCCAGATCTCAAGTCTATCTTGGAAAATAATGTAAATTCATCGAATTGGTTAAATAATTCGTCAATCCTTGGTAGTAGATATTTATTCTTTACTGTAAGCTAGTTTAGTTATTTGTAGTCCACACGAAATCTGAGCGTACCATCAGCTTTCTTTATAAAGAGAATTGGAGGACCCCAAGGAGAAGTATTACTTTTGACAATAGGTCATCTAGTTGTTCCCTTAGTTCAGTTATCTCTACAGAAGCCATTCGCTAAACGAGAATAGAAACTAGTTGAGTTCCAGAAACTATGTCAATACAAAATTAAATCTCTCTATCAGGTGGTAATCTAGGTAAATCTTTTGGAAAAACATCTGGAAATTCATTGATCACCAATATCCACAGATAATCTACGGTTCCAATCTTACCATCAAAGGTAAATATACTTCCATAATATTCCAATTTCTTTCTCCCACCAATACACGCTCTCAAAATAGGACTGGTTTTCATTGGATTCAAACTAGCACGATACATAACTGAATTCCTATCTTTAGAATGAAGAGTTACTTTCCTTTTATGATAATATACTATAGCATGATATTTGGACAACTAGTATATACTAAGAATCATATCAAATTGATCAATAGGTATCACAATCAGATCAGCCAATAATTCATAATCATCAATGACGATAGAATAAGAGTTGCATATATTAGACATACTATATACATTTCCCAAAGGAGTATCAAGGTTCAAAGGAAGATCAAAAGTTTCAAATTTCAAACCCAACATACTAGCAAATAATATAGATATGAAAGAATACGATGTGCTGGTATCAAACAACATAGTGCCCAAGAGTAATAAAGTAATATTATACCGTCAACCATTCTAGGTCTAAGTTGATCATATCTCTATATTCTAGTGACTGTATAGGCTTGAGTTTTTCCTTTTCTTTTTGTTCCTCTGCTCTTCCCAGATGGCTATTGCTAGATTTAAGAGTACTATTGTTAGAATGACCATAATCTCCTTGTGTTCCCAATGCATGAGGAGTCTGATGCCCTATGGTATAGATAGAACCTTGAGGATGACATTGGTGTTGAACATGAAAGTTGAAAGTCAGAGTTGAGCTTAGGAAATGAATAGGCCTAGTTTTCTGACTAAGGATAGGTAGTCAGTGGAAAATTCTACAAAAGCTATGGACAATTTCTTCTAAAATGGCCCTATTGGCTACATTTGTGCTAGGAATACGGAGCAAAGCGTCCATTTTCTGATGAACCAAAACTACCATTGCATCCACTACTCAGTGAGCCTTGTCCTTGCCATTGGCTCTTTCTCATTTTTTCGTCATTACCTTTCCCTTTATTTCCACCAACAATTCCTTTATCACTAATCAATGTAGCCTCAATCCTCTGAGCTTGCCATATACCTTAATAAGTGTAGTGACTGGAAATGGTTCAAGTCTACTACAAATTTCTAGCCTCAAATTGGTTCTGAACTAAATCACTTGAAGTCTTGAATAGGTTCCTAGTATATAGATATATTGAGAAAATTCCATAAATCTCACATAATATTCATCAATAGTCATATTCCCTTGGTACAGATTGTTATACTATTTCAACATCTCATTCACATGATCATCATTAGCATACTGTCCTCTAAATACTTCATTAAACTATTCCCAAGTCATGGTGGTAGTGTCTTGAGTCAATTTTAGAGTATTCTACCAGTGATCAGCTACATCCTGGAGTAAGTACATTACAAAGCTCACTCTATACTCTACTAACACTATTGAGATATCAAATTTATTTTAAACTTTCCTAAGTCATCTCAGTACAACTATGGGGTCATGTCTTTCATAAACTTTCGATGAGTTCACCTTACAAAAGTCTTTTAACAAATGGTAAATTATTAATTACAAAGTTTCATTCTTTGTTAGCTCTGTATTACCAATTAAACATAAGTACTTATTGATTGGATATTGTATGTGCCTATTGATGAGTGTGTATTGTACTCACAAATCAAGTATTCTTCAAGTTCAAATAATTGTAAGTTTTCAAGAATTTGTATTGTTTTAATGTTATTTTTTATTTTTATTATAGAAAATAAAAAATTGAGGCTTAGTATATATTTGCACCAAAAAGAAGAAGTTTATGAAGTTATTAGTAGCCGAAACGAGATGCATAGCATCGAAAAGAGCTAAAAAGCTCAATTGAACCTGTAGTTAGGCACCGTGGTACCCAGAAATGGGCAGCAGTGCCTCAGCTCCAGGGCAATGGCATTATGGTGTCGAAAAAGTGGCACCGTGGTGCCTCAACACCAGCAACACTAGCATTGTGATGCCAAAAAAGGGTACCACAGTGCCAGTATATTTTTCAGTACGTGTACAAGTCGTATTTTCTCCATTTTGCAGCCATATGTCCATTTGTTTTTGGCAAATTTTGAGGGCCATGTTTGGCCCTTGATCTAACACCATTAGATGGTCATATTTCTCCCGTTCTTAGACCATCTTAGTGCTTTTTAAATATACACTTTAACCTCCATTTCAAGGTATGGAGAGATGGAGAGGAGGCATAGTTTTGAGAACTGAAAAATCCTAGAGAGAGAGAGAGAGAGAGCACTTTAGAGCTGAAATTTGAAGAGGATGCTTAAAGAATTGAAGGAAGTTCTATCTTCACAAAAGAGTTTTCTCTTCTTCTTTCTCACTCTAATCTCATTTGAATTTTGTATTAAGAATATTGTATAGTTTATTTGGAATTATGAAATTCTTTGGAATTATGAAATTCTTTATGAAATTAGCCATAGATTCTACTATACTTGGATTGATTCTCTATCTTAGGATTTTATGTTTCCCTTTTATACTTTGTTTTGCATATTTTGTTAATTGTTGACTTATTTTCTATTGTCAATTCACTTATATTTCTCTTTGCTTATTACCTCTAATTTATATGGCCAATGAATTAGTTGAACTTAAGTAGTGATTTTGATACGAGAGAGAGTTTGATTTCATAAAATAGAATTGAGAAATATAGTTTAAGTTATTATGAGACCGAGAGGAAATCAACACCTAGATAATCAGATTAGGAAGTTTTTAATGGCTAAAACCTAATGAGTGCTTTGAGAAGCAGGTTAGATAGAGATATCAACTAATATATGTTGGCATATTGTCTCATTCGATACTCAGAGAGGGAATGAGGTTAGATCAGGTCTCTTGATTAGTGAATTTAATAGAATTAGGATAATAATTATCTAATTTGATGAATTTAGGAGTAGTTAGGAGAAATCATATCCTTAGTACATTAATGCATAGTAATTTCTATATTTTATTTATGCATTATTCTTTTTATCTTTATTTTTATTCGTTTTATTTTAAATTTACTTAGTTTTGATGTCTAGATAAAATTAGGTTATGATAATTTTAGTATTTAACAACTAATTTAAAATCTAATCTCTGAGAGATCGACCCTTCTTACCACTTTACTAGTTAATTCTAAGTTTTACTAAACTTGTTAGATTAGTTTATAGGAAGTAATTATAAATATTAATTTGGTATTGAATTATTTTCAACGACTAAACGTTTTTCTATTACCACCTATGACTAAACGTTTTTCTATTACCACCTATAAATTGAAGACACTTATTCTCTACAAAAACATCATCCTCTAGTCTCAATATAGTAGTCAAAAATTAATAGTATCAATTCAAGTATGACTCAATCTACATTACAAACTTTGTTGATTGCACTATTATGTTTTCATCTCTACTTACAAGCACCGCAACCGAGAGTTAGCAACACTGTTAAAGGAGTCTATTTGGTGCTCCCAAAACCATAGTCTCCATTCTTAATGCGGTACTAGAAAATCTAGACCTTACAGTTCATTACAAGTCCGTGGACGACAATCAAGAGTACATTGCCCTGTATTCCTTCACTGTATATTCAAAATTGATGAGACAATACGTGTAACACACACACACACATAAATGTTGCTATCATTTATTGGAAGCGTAACAGCTGTACGAAAAAAAAAGAAAAGAAAAAAACTCGTACACATAATTTAACACTACTAAAATTCTAATTCGCTACTCCGACAATATTCTGAAAAAATTATAAACCATAAAGACAGTTTATATTTGAACTTACATAACATTCTCACAAAAATAATCCAAGTATATTGAAACTGAGAAAGAAAAGAAATTAAAGGAAAAGACATAATCACCCGTATCATTGTCCATGTTATTACAACCAAGATATTCTAAAACGAAGAAACTACAAATTAGCTCGTAATGAGTACCTCACTTGTTTTACATCATTGTAATAATATTCATAAAACAACTTCTTAAACACTTCCATTTGTTCATGTTGCAAAGCTAAGATCAGTAATAAGCTCCCATCCTTATTAGCAGTTGGAATAAAAAATGCCTTTCCCTCGTACATGACAGCAGCAGGCCCCGCGTAAAAGGGCCGACCCCAACCAAAATTAGCTTCATAGAGTGGCATCTTCATCCAACTAGTAACTCTAAAATTTGGAGATTCATAAAATTGAGCACCGTCACGCTTAGTATCAGGAAAATACTCTAAATAATCAATGGCTGATCTTAAATAATCATCGTCCATTCGAACTAGAGTCTCACGAATACGACTTGCAGCATACCATAACGGTTTAGATTGAAGATCACTTGCCACAACCGTTGACGTCGCCACGAAAACCGCGGTGCCAAAATAGCCAGGTTGGGGCCGCGGTTTCAGTCTTAAGTTTCTTCCATTGGCAGCAAAATATAACCGAGTTTCTTGACTATTCGGAATTGCGCGTGCTATGGATGCACATTTCCAAAAGTAGCCAGCCAAAATCTCATATGTGCTATAGTTGACTATATTACTATCATCCTTAGCTTTGGCCTTCAAGACGTTAAGTTGCTCGATGGTAATTTCGAAAACTGAAACAGTTGGGCTCGTAACGCCAGATTGAGAGTTGGTACTAGTAGTACTGCTCTGTTGAGAAGTTTTCGTACCTGGAGTGAGTTGGTATTCGAAGTGGTTGAATACCACTTGTGGTGGGTTACGGGAACAAAATATTGTTCTATCGAAAACTGGTGGGATTGCAAGTTTAAGACCGCGAGCAATATTAGACCATTCGTTCACAAAATGGAAAGCCGCAGGCCCATCTACTACACGATGTTCCACACCAACACCAAGTGATACTCCACCACATTTGAAGTAAGTAACCTGTAGAATAAATATTAATTTCCATTCCTTGTAGATCGACAGACAAAATCACATCTAATATTGTTTTGAGTGTTTGGATATGTAAAGTTTTTAAAGTAATTAGTCTTTGATTGTGGGCAGACAAAAAAAATCAAATTTAATGATGTCTTTGATGAATTCCGCGTGGGCTTTGAGATCTTGTGAAAAGGAATATTTCATGCAACATAATAAAAAATTAATTTATAACTTAAACGAAAATATTGCCGACTAACGCTTTTCGGGATTAAAGTACATGATGTATTAAAAAAAAATGATGAAAGTACTAAATTAGGCTTTTTTTTTTTTCTCTCCCTTAAATAAAACCATAATAAGGGAAGAAGGCACCCAACTGTACGTTAATTAGTTGGGTTTAATTGATATACTAGTCAATTTAATTAGGCAAGATTTTTAATACCCTGCTGAGAAAGGAACATTAGATAAAGATTAACATTTAGAGTTATTCAAGAAAAAAGAATGTTGTAAAAGTAGTAATATTTTCTAGAAAAATTAGAATTTGACGAGCTATAGCTAGAAATGTGCGTATACATAAGAAGTTTCACCTGTAGCACCAAGAAGGGATATGAGGAAATGCCACCAGAGTAGTCAATGGCAGGAATGAGTTCCCGCAGCTCAGGCGTGGGAGCGAAATCTCCGAAGTCATCAACGACAGTGCTGCTCTCGGCAACGACGAAGAGGGCACCCTCGTCGTTGCATTCGATCTCAAGGCGGCCGCTGCTGTCGCGGCTGAAGCGGCCAGCCATGGGATAGAAGGAGACCAGAACCTTGCTGAGGGCTTCCTTGAGGACAGCAGGGTTAAAAAAATTGGAGGCTCCGTCTGGTCTGTAGAAATAGATAAATGGAGTGTGAACATCACTGTTCATCAGGTCCAACCCACACAACCACACGGTTCGCTGATCCGTCTTTTCTGCCGGCTTTACCATTGTCGTCTCCTTCACCTTAATTTTGGCCATCTTCACTTGTTGTTTTGATATATTTTACTTCCAAATTAGTATATATGGTCAATCCTAACTATTGGTTTTTTTTTTTTTCCCTTCTTTTCGGTTCTTCTTTGCAAACTCTACGAGTCTAATTATAATATGTCATGAGTACTCTGCAGTCAAGAATAACATCTTAGAAAAGTCATAAACAATATATTAGGAACCCACAACACCTTAAGCCAACTTACCTCGTTGAATTAACAGGCTCGTGTTCTATCGACTTTTTCATTGGTTTAGGAGAGATGACAGAATTTGAGACGATTAGATAGTGATTGGCTAATGAGTCATCTGGCCTACAATTTACGTATAAGGCAAGTTAACGAAAGGGACAGAGAAAAAAACCTTAATGGAATTACCTTTTCACACTTTGCACTTCACACCTCTAATATTTTTCTAGGAAATAATGCTACATACTCAAATTGATTTATCAAAATTTTTGCGCCATACGATCAATAAATTATCATTATTTAATTAGTGTATTTAAAATTTATAGTGGATAGATTTATCATTTATCAATTAAATAATGACAAATTATATATATTATTATTAAAAATTTTAAAAATTATTTGAAATGTACCGCGTTATCTTTTTTTAGTACACTTTTTTGCCCACTCTCCTTTTATGTAGTTGACATGTGTCCTCACTTTTTGCTTTTTTAAAAAAACAAATACTCTAACTTAAAAATAGTTATTACTTTTACCAAATATTACACAATTGCCATTTAGAAGGTACATTACTTTCTTTGCTCAATCTCTCTGGCAGAAACATGAAAAAGCTATCTATCAACCCAAAATCTCAAATGTAACTTTACCAATTTCAATCTGATTCTCTTTTGAGGCTTTTCACAAACTCAAACTCCTTGTATTGTTAAGTCAAGTTACTTCAATATCTCATCAGATTTTTCAAATTTGCAATAACTTAAAGTAATAAACAGAAATCAAGAATAGAAATCAAGAATAGAGAAAGAGAGGGATATAAGATTTTATCATAGTTCAATACAATTACATTGTACCTACATTCACAGGACCTAGTCAAGTTATTAATAAATCACTAGAAGCAAAATCGAAACACAAGTATGGTCTTATATAATGAATTCTAGAACTTCCTTCTAGTTGCTGCCAATTTCTGCTTCAGTATCCTTTGTGAAATTACTCTTCAATCTGGTCCTAAACTCCTTTCAATTGTTTGGCTTGAGCTTCCCAGCTCCAGCACACAAGATACCACTCGTGCCGAGGTCAATCACAAGCTTCCGTAAGTGAAATGGTCGCCGAAATCTCTTCAGCTCTTACTATTGCCAGACTCCCTTCAGCTTCAATTGCTACACAAGATCTCTCTTGTGTTTAAGCCACCATATAACTCTCTTTAATAGTGACTGAGTAGCCCAGGATGAACAAAATGAACTTAGAGTAAAAATCACCTAAACTCTAACAATTCTTACTTAAAGAGCAAGAAGCTACAAGAAACCTTTCTTTGGACAGGTAATGGGTGTGAAATGCATAGTTCCATCAGAAAAAAACTTCCTATTTATGTAAAAAAGTACAAAGGGACTAAAATGTATATCAAGGATATCCTGAAATAACGAAAAAGACCTAAAGGGCCATCTTAACAAAATAATCAAAGATCCTGATAAGGCAAACCTAACAATGGGATTTACGAACTCAGATTTATAGGTATCATCTTGACAAAATATTATGAAAGAATTGATTTGACAATGAAACAATGAATTTAGGCCAAATAAGAGAAAAGTTATACTCCTATAGATAAAACAAATTGAGCTATTGATCTCACACTGATACAATCTTCAATTTTCTAAACAGTTCAATATTATAACATTGTGCCAGCATATTGAGACGTCCAGTAGGGAATAACAATTACAAAAAACTATTTAATACACTTGATATTCAAAATATTCATTACATTCCAAAGGATCATAGGATGCCAATCACTAAATATATAAACATAACATATACTAGTTTTTTTTTATTATTTTTATATATGTTAGATTTGATTTGATTATTAGAAAATGGAAGATAGTGACTATGCTTGAAATATTCATCCAATTGAACTATTCAGTTGAAGTTTAGGATTTAAAAGGGAAAGAGTTTCTTTTTCTCTTTCAGTTCAAATATGAGAACATATGTGAATAACTTCATGGGTTAAAAAAATATTATGAGGTTTAGGTCTTCTGTAATTTAAACCCTATAATTTGGATTTTACAAAATAATACAACGAGATAAAAAATATCTGAAAATTAATATCTTGAGTTGACTTTTTGAATAATTTTAACTGATAAAAACAATAATATCCTCAAAATTAAGGAGAACAATAAGAATAAATCTAGTTTTAATAGAGGATATTATTGTTTTTTTTTTTGTTACTAAAATTAGGCAAAAGTCAGTCTAAGGTATTAATTTTTAGAAATTTTTAATAATATTATTCTATAGAAATCCAAATTTTAGGATTTAAATTATAGAGCACTCAAACTTGAGGGTATTTTTTGCGGTTCACCTTCTTACATATTATGGACCCATTTGTCAATATAGTAATTGCATGGTACATCTTTTTCCTTATTATTGGTGTAATCCACTTCATTACCAACATGCCATCTTTAATATGAACCCATAATTCTTATAATAAAACAGATCTGTTGTTATAAATGGTATGTGCGTGATACATGGCATACATAGTTAGACCTCTTATCACAGGCAAGAAAATTATTCGATATACCAAGGGTTTTAGGCAACTTCTTTTTCTCCACTCTTAATTTTTCCCTTTAAAAGAAAAAAAAATTCCTATTAGGATATTATAATCCTAGTTAAGAAAAACAGCTTCTAGAAGTCTTTTTGTTTTTCGAAAATTATACTCCTAATTTTGGTCGACAAAAGGGAAAAATAAAAATCGACGAGTAAATAAACAAGGTTACACTTTCATGTAATTTCATAATTTGTATACATACAAAAAATTGTGTGATTTTATTGGTCTATAAAGTTCTAATTGGCTTGGAATGATCATATAGTTGTGTGCTTTGTTCGATAAGCTACTATAAATAATTTTTCAAAGTTGAATGTCATTTTTTTAAATATAAAAAAAAAAATTGAACTTTGTTTTCTCTATATTTGATGGGTACTGAATCTTAAATTTGTCAAAATTTTGTTAATCTCTTTCTTATAGATAATTATGATTTTGAAAATCGACTTAAATTCGAACTTTGATGGATGCAAAAAGGTGCTTGCGGATATAAAAACTATTGCCAATGATAAAGGTGACGGCAATTTTGAACTTTATAATGGTATGGAATTTGATTCACATCAAGAGGCATATTAATGTTACTTAAAATATGCTAATTCCGTTGGATTTGGTATCTCAACAAAATCAATTTGTCGGTCGAAGGCATCTAGAGAATTTATTGATGCAAAGTTTGTTTGTACTAGATATGGAATGAAAAAAAAAAAAAATCTAATGTATCTAACCGACGTCCTTGTTTAAAAATAGATTGTAAAGCTCTATTACATATTAAAAGAAAACTAGATGAGAAATGGTATGTTCACAATTTCATTAAAGAACATAACTACGAACATTATCCTGCTCATGCTCATTATTTTACATGTCACCGAAATAGTAGTTCTCCTTACAAACACAGTATTGACACTTTCACTACTGGCATGGGCATACATAAGATTTTATCTGCATTGGCCAAGAAATATGTTGGATATGAGAACATTGGATGATTAGAAAAGAACGATATCTAGTATTAGACATAGGTGATGCTAAAGCTATGCTTGAGCATTTTATGCAGATACAGGATGAAAATCCCAATTTTTTTCTATGCAATTGAGTTAGATGAAGAATAATGTTTGAGAAATATTTTTTGGGTGAACGTAAAAAGTTGGGAAGATTACAAAATTTTTGGGGATATTATATCATTTGACCCAGAATATATTACAAACAAGTATAAGATCCTTTTCCTCCATTTATTGGTGTAAATAATCATTAACATTCTGTTTTGCTTGGATGTGTACCTCTGTTTGGCTAATGCAAACTTGAGCTAGAGCGATGAGTGGAAAAGCCCTAACTGCCATTTTAACTGATCAAGACAAAGCTATGAAAGTAGCTATTACAAGAGTTTTTCCGAACACTCCATATCGGTTTTGTTTGTGGCATATTATGAGAAAACTTCTTGAAAAGCTTGGACATGTAATAAAGAAAAATGAGAGTTTTATGAAAATATTGAACCAATGTATTTATGATTCATGGGCAGAAGAAGAGTTTGAAAAGAGATGGTTGGATATAATTGAGAAGTTTGAAGTTGAAAAAAAACGACTGGCTTCAATCTGTTGTGCGGTCTAAAACCTATATATTGGTCAATGCCAAAAAGGGAAAGTTAGCAACCAAGTTGGACGCGTCAGGTCGCATGAGAATTTTTCTGATCGAAGTGCGACCTCCTCCGAATGAGTTAAGTGCGACCAGTATGAAAAGGAAACTAGATCAAGCTTCATTAAGTCGGTAATCTACAAAAAAAGGGAAATAAAGTTTCTCTTTAAAGATCAACCAATCGTTCCATTTAAGTTATTACCCAATTATATTGTTATTCAAATTGTATTTTCTGATTACACACTTACACGTTTTATAATTGGGAAACATTGAGTTACTCTCACCTATATAAAGAGAGCTTAGGGTTGCTGGGAAGGACTTCTTTTTTCGAGACGACATTCTGTATTTTTAGCTCTTAGAATACTAACCTTGAGACTTAACAAAACTCTTGTAATTCTCTTGAAAATAGTGAAAAACAGTGGACGTAGGCTCATCTTTTTTGGGGCTGAACTACTATAAAATTCTCGTTTCTTTACTTGCTTTGATTTATCAACCCTTTCACATACAAGCCACATCTTGCAATTTCCTAAATTTATTATTGACAAAACCTCCGTCAACAATTGACGCTAGAAGGAGGGCTATTCCAGCAAAAACAAATTGTCAATTTCGCTTCTTTAACAATGACAAACACCAGAAACACCGGAACTAGCCAAAACCAACCCCAAAGCACTGCTGTTGCATAAGTAGATCCTGCTCAGGATCAGCCTACCGTGACCGCACCAAAAAATATTGTCCAGAGATAGGATCGCATGGAGGAGGCACTGGTGAACCTTCAACAAGTCACTAATCAGATTAATGACTCTCTACGACGACTTGCTGAGGGACAGATGGTGACTCCACCACAGCACCAACATCCCAGAGAACGTCCTGCTCAACTACCTGAGAGAGGAATTCAGATCCTAGTGATAGGGAACCGCGACCAACATAAAGCTCAGCAAAAACGTCATGGAGATCGCACCTCCAAGGGAAAAGGCAAGGTTGCAGACTTGCCTCTAGAATCTGGTACTGAAAGTTTGAGCACTGATCATGATCGTGGACAACCTTCTCGGAGAGCAACCATCAATTGTGATTGTCTAAACAATGAGAACAAACGTTAATCGAGGAGCATCTTTGAAAGGATTAGTAGGGAGTCTCGAGAGAATCTTGCATACCTGAGACAACATTTAGAATAGCGACGTAGTCATGAGTGATCCACATCGCATCATAATGACCGAAGTCGATCTCGTCGCACTATTTCATTGGAATCCCTACAAAGGTTGCAGCAGACCCTAGCTGACCAACCTGCCTTATATCGTGATAACGATCAAAGGCCACCCCTACCACCAGTAAGAGATATTGTTCTCCCTCCGTACATCGATGTTCATAATTTGAGGATCGCATTAGACGCACTTGCTGGCTGAGACGATGAGCTCACTGATAGGTGTCGTCAATCACCATTCAACAAGTAGGTTCGAGCTGCTGCCTTATCTGCTAGATTCAAACTTCCCACCATAAACACTTTTGATGGAAAAACTGATCCACAAGACCATATAGATCACTTCAGTGAACTGATGGAACTTCATCGTGTCGATGATCTCGCAAGTTGCAGATGTTTTTTTGTAACTCTCACAGGAGCAGTAAAGAAGTGATTCTGAGGACTCAAGTTTGGTTCAATCTCGTCCTGGAAACAACTTTAGACTGTATTCTTGAGGCAATTCCAGGCTGCAAAGAATTTTACTGTTCCACTTGTCAGTCTATCTACTATTCGGTAAGGTCCGGAGGAAACTCTACGATCTTACCTTAATTGCTTTACCTCAGAGTTGGCAAAGGTCAACAATCCACCTGAATAGGGAGTTTTAACTCTAATGATGGTTAGGGTGTGACCAGAGACTAAACTCTGGGAAGAATTACTTGAGTGAGAATACAGAACCCTTGAAGACTTCTATTAAAGAGTTGGTCGGCATCTGAGAGTGGAATCTTTATGCGAGAATCTTCATAAGACGAAGAAAGAAGGAGGAAAAGATGCTGCTAAAGATTCAACCACGACCAATAATAATAATAACAAGAAGTCAAACAAAAGAAGTAATGAACAATCGACTGAGAAGCAGCCCAAACAGAAAAAGTAAGAGATTTCAAGAGCTCCCATGAGATTCGATAATTATACTGAACTGAATAGACCCATAGATCATATATATGCGGTCACAAACTAACAGAAGCGATATCGTCAACCAGAAGTGATAAAAAGGGATAGAGCGAGGTGTGATACCAACAAGTTCTGCCAGTATCACAATGACATTAGACACGAAACCAATAACTACTTTGCCTTAAAAGATGAAATCGAAAGATTAATTAAAGAAGGGCGGCTGTGGCACTACACTAGACAGAACAATGAAAGGCGAGAAGAAAACCGACAGCGACCTTTGGAAATTCAACGAGATGTGCGAACTATTTTTAGATGACCGCACGTTGGTGGAGATTCGAAGAGGGCACAAGATAGGTACGCACAAGAAGCACGACAGCAACCATTGACCAATGTCATACATCTTGAACAGTGACCATGAAAGCTTCAACGAGTACCGAATATAGATATTACTTTCATAGAGCAGGATGCAAGGGAGGTCCATTACCTGCATAATGATGCGTTGGTCATAAAATCAACTGTGGAAGCACACAGCTATGGTGAGTATTAGTCGATAATGGAAGTATCGTCGACATCCTGTACTATGACGTCTTCAAGAAGATGGGGTTGAGTGAAAGCGACCTAAAGCCCGCTGTCACTCCACTTTACGGATTTACTGGTAATAGCATAATGCCTAGGGGCATGATTGAATTAATGGTCAATGTTGGAACTTATCCTAGGGTTTCAACAGTAATGACCCAATTTGTCCCTCTGCATTTAATGCTGTAATAGGAAGACCAACACTGAGGGAACTTCAAGCAACTACTTCAATCTACCACCTCGCTATGAAGTTCCCAACTCAATATAGAGTAGGCGAAGTGCGAGGCAACTAATATGATGCACGGACTTGTTATGATAATTCTTTAAAGCTTGCAGCAAAAGATATGGCACCTCGCATAATGATGGTCCAGCTACAAGGTGAGGCATCAAATGAAGCATCAGGTGAAGCATCAAGTGAAGCGTCAAGCAAAATGTCAATCAAAGACCTCGACATTCAAGAAGTCGATAAAGAGGTCGACTGGACCTATAGAAGGCTTAGAAGATTTGCCGATTGATAGGTCTTCAAAGGTTCTAAAAATCAGAGCGAAGCTTCAAGAACCCATGCGAGCTTCATTGGTTGCTTTTCTGAAATCAAACTTGGATATCTTCACATAGCAACATTCGGATATGGTGGGGATTGATTCGAATATCATGTGTCATCGCCTTAATATAGATACAACAAAGAAGCCTGTATGACCAAAAAGAAGAGCCATGAATCCAGAACGCTACGTCACATTGAAAGAAGATGTAGAGAAGTTGCTCAAAATTGGATTCATCAGGGAATCTTTCTACCCGAACTAGCTTGCAAACCCAGTTTTAGTAAAGAAACCCAACGGGAAGTGGAGAACTTGCATCGATTTCACCAACCTCAACAAAGTATGCCCGAAGGATAGTTTTCCCCTTCCAAGAATCGACCAGCTTATAGATGCGACATCGGGGCACAAACTCTTAAGCTTTATGGATGCGTATTCTGAATACAATCAAATCCCCATGTACAAGCTAGATGAAGAGCATACCTCATTCATCACTGATTGAGGATTGTACTGTTACAAGAAAATGCCCTTTGGACTCATCAATGCAGGAGCGACTTATCAGTGTCTTGTCAATATGATGTTTGCAAAACAAATTGGCAAGACAATGGAGGTATATGTTGATGACATGTTAGTAAAGTCGAAGAAAGCTGAAGATCACGTCAAGCACCTTGATAAGATGTTCAAAATTCTTCGAAAATATCAGATGAAGCTGAACCCCCAGAAGTGCGTATTCAGAGAAGGATCCGGAAAATTCCCGGGGTTCATGGTTCATCAGCGAGGCATCGAAGCTATCCCTCAGAAGATACAAGCACTAATTGATATGCAATCCCCTCGCAAACCCAAAGATGTGCAGAGCCTGGCGGGAAGAGTAGCTACACCAAGTCGATTTGTATCTAGGTCAACTGATAAATGCCAACTATTCTTTGAAGTATTAAAGGGTTCGAAGAAGTTCGAGTGGACGGAAGAATGCGAGCAGACATTTCAAGAATTAAAAACACACTTAGGTTCTCCTCTACTCTTGTCGAAGCCAAACCTGGGAGAAGAGTTATACTTGTATCTCGTTGTTTCCAAATATGTGACAAGTGCTGCATTAATTCGAGAAGAAGAAAAAATACAGCGACCTGTATATTACATAAGTAAAAGATTGCTTGATGCCGAAACGAGATATCCAGAGATGGAAAAATTGGCATTAGTACTCATCGTCGCATCCAGGAAGCTTTGACCTTATTTTCATGTGCACTCCATCAAAATTTTCATGAATTTTCCATTAAAGCAGGTTCTGCAAAAACCTGAGACTTCAGGACGACTACTTAAATGCGCCGTTGAGTTGAGTCAATTTGATATCAGTTTTCAACCTCGTACTGCGATTAAGGGTCAAGCTCTCACAGATTTTATTACAGAGTTCACGTATGATGTCAATCTTCCCACAGAAGTGATTGAAAAACTTGCTATAGATTTTCAAGATTATGGAAACTTTACATCGATGGATCGTCAAACAAGAATGGAGTCGGTGCGGGCTTAGTACTAATTAGTCCTAAAGGGCATAATATTCATTATGCACTTCACTTCAAAGTTCCAGTGTCGAATAATGAGGCAGAATATGAAGCACTGATAGCTGGGCTAAAGCTCACACAAGAAATGAAAGCCGAGATGATTGAGGTATACAGTGATTCCCAACTGGTCGTTTGTCAAGTGATCGGCGATTATCAAGCAAGAGAAGAAAGAATGATGGCTAGATTGTTCTTGACATATACTGCTTATAGCATTCAACTTCTTCCTCGCATTAAGAATACTCAGGCAGATGCTCTAGCTAAACTCGTCTCAACAAAAGATGTCAAATTATTAAAGGTGGTTCCTGTTGAATTTCTTGCGAAACCAAGTATCAAAGTAGAGTCCCAAGTAACCATGCCGGTTGACAAAAGACCATCGTGGATGGATCCTATAATAATGTATCTACAAAATGGCGATCTCCCTGAAAGCAAAGACGATGTAAAGCGACTTCGAATGAAGGCAGCTCGCTATATCATCTATGATGGGAAGCTTTATCGAAGAAGTTTTAGCTCGCCGCTATTATTATGTGTTGATGAAGAAAAAGCACACTACAATATGAGGGAAATTCACGAAGGAATATGTGGAAACCATTCAGGGGGCAGGCACTTACGAATAAGGTTCTCAGACGAGGGTATTTTTGGCCAACTATGAAGAAGGATTCAATGGAATTTGCTAGGAGGTGTGACAAATGTCAACAATTTGCGATTGTTCCTAGAATGCCATATGTTCTTCTAACTCCAATGACTAATCCATGGCCATTTGTAGTATGGAGAATTGATATTATCAGAATGCTTCCATTAGCATGAGGTGGATTGAAATATGCAGTGATCGCAGTCGATTATTTCACCAAGTGGACAGAAGCTGAAGCCTTGATACCATTTCCGGAAAGAAGATGATAGATTTTGTTTACAAATCTATAATCTGTCGTTATGGTATACCACATACTATAATTTCTAATAATGGGAAACAATTTGACTGCGATGAGTCTCATAACTTCTGCGACAACTTAGGTATCAAGAAGTGTTTCTCTGCTGTTGTTCATTCACAAGCCAATGGGCAGGTCGAAGCTATGAATAAGATACTTAAACAGAACCTAAAGACAAAATTGGAAGAGCACAAAGGAGCTTGGCCCGATATACTTCCTGAAATATTATGGGCTTATCGCACCGCTCAACGAACCACTACTGGAGAAAGTCCATTCTCTTTAGCTTATGGATACGAAGAAATAGTGCTAGTAGAAATTGGTGCGAGCTCTTTACAACGATCTATCTATAAGTAAGATCAGAATAATGCACTAATGAGGATTGAGCTCGATCTTTTAGAAGAAAGGCTCGAGCAATCTCAGCTTCGGATCGCATTATATCAACAACGCACTACCCGATATTATAACTCTAAAGTCAGAAGCAGGGGATTTGAAGTTAGTGATTTTGTTCTTCGACAAGTTCTACCTAATAATAAAAAGCACGGTGCTGGTGTATTTGGACCCTCTTGGGAAGGACTATATGTTATTGATGCCATCATTTGAACTGGGACATACAAGCTAGCTCGCACTGGTGGACAAAATATCAAGCATGCTTAAAATGCATAACAATTTTGTCGCTATTATCAGTAAATCTTCATGTATATCTTTGTGTATTTTCAACGACCTGGGGTGCATCTTGTATTCGTCATTCATCATTCGTCGTCATTCATCAATAAAGATATTTTCTTGTTATTCATCATTCGTCGTCATTTATCAATAAAAATGTCTTTTTCTTCGGTTATTCAATTTTATTTGGTTAATCTTTTATAGTTTTATGGCAGTCTTCGAACACTATAAAACTCAGAGGGCAGTGGGATCAGAATGTTAGCTCCTACTTGCTTCCTAAGGGACTATGTAAACGTTCATTTAGAGGGGTGGAATTTTAGATCACCGAATTTCTAAAATTTCTTAAAATCTTAGGATTTTCTCCTTGCTTCATGTCATAGCATGTTGTATTACGTAATTTTCCTCCTCGAACAACAAAGTAACTAAGCAAAACAATCATTGTTCGATGTGATATATTGCTATATTTTATTTTGCCATAGAACTTTTGAAAAACAGTATTTAGTTCGCATCACTCATAGTTGTTGTTTTCTTAAGCGACCTAACTTATCCTAACATTTAAAACCCATTTTAAGTTAGTTGGATTCGAATCGTAATAGTGTACTAATCAGTCACCTAGTGATTGACTATTTGGTTAAATTTTGCATCTTTATATTATAATGCAATGTGTTTTAATTGTTTTATAGGGATAAACATAAAAAAAAATATAATGATTATGCAGATGTGCTCGCTCCACTGTTTTTAGTTTTTGTTACAGCTTCAGTTTCCTTCCAGCTCTGGACAAGCTCGACTACATCTTTACCAAGGATCGAAAAGTCGAAATCCAGATGCTCACAGAAAATATTATATATTATGGTCGATGAGGCAATATCACTGGCCTTTTTTCCGAGCTCCTTACCTTCAGTGGCCCTGGACTCTTCTACAGCCTTGCGAGCCACCTCTGCTGTCGCCGCCTTTAGAACATCCAGATGCTCGGAGAGGGTTTTCTCAAGTTCTTTAATTTTTTCCTCGAGCTTCTCCTTTTCAAGCTTTTCCTTGACCAGATCCTCACGCAGCTGCTGCTTCTCCAACTTGAAGGAATTTCTCTCTTCCTCGCGAATCCTCTCCAAGTCCCCGAATGCTTGGGTCATTTCTTCAACCTTTTCACCCTTCTCCATGCATTCTATGACCGGGTCATACATCAAAACAGTAGCTGTAGCGGTCTGAAAATATAACACACATCAATACAAGAAAAGAGCGTCGAAGAGTGAAGATAGAAGATACTTACATATGCCAACATCATCATTGCAGCAGTAAAAGTGACCTTTACTGGTCGTCGCTTCATCCTCTCCCAACCATACTCAGTAGTGAAACGGTCGAAGAAGGTCGCACTCAGGCCAGCTTTTCCTGGCAGTTGGCGAAGGAGTATGAAAAGTTCCTCGTCCTTGTCAGCCTTGCTCAGTCCCTCGGAAGAAGTGGCTATTTCCTTGGATAGCTCAGGATGGCTCACAATTTTAGTAGGTTGAGCAAGAGGCGAGCTTATAGGGATATCCTCAAAGGCAACTTTTCGCTTCTTTGAGGTGTTGGCCTTCTCTTTCCCTTTCATCGAGGAGGAAGGTGTGTTATCTGATGTCTTGGACTTTGCCATTGACCCCAGTGTTGAAAGTAGTGCTCGTAGTCCACTGCCAATTGCTATTTCTGTACAAATATGATTAGTTAGCATGTGAGGTATGTAATGCGACAAAGAGAAGGAATAATAGAAAAATTTACCTTCTTGCTGCTGAGGAATTAGTGACGATAGAGCTTTTGGAGATGATGGTTCTAGAATAGTAGGAATGGCAAGTGCTTTTCGTTCCTGGGTTTAGAAGAAGAGGCACCCACTTCCTTTTGTTTCCTCTGCTTCTTCTTCGAGCTCGAGAGTTTAGTCAGACAATTGGCAGAATCTGGAAGAGCGGCTCCCTTTGAGAACAGTCTGCAAGCAACTAAGTTCTTAGTTTTCTCAAACTTCTTCCAATCAAACTCTTCAATTGGAAGGTTGTTTATTTTATACACCCTTGCGAGCTGCTATTTGGAGAGTCCTAGACGCTCCCTACATCTGCGATGACATACATATGCAATCAAATTAATATATTTATATAGAGAAATCAATAAGTTGAAAGTTACCTACCACATAGTTAAAGTGAAAAAATAGATTTTTCCATTTTCCCATGTTGTTACGGACTCTTTGGATGGTTTTTATTGCTTAATTCGACCACTTGCTTATATAGAAGAAGCCTAAATCTGATTGGTTTGATTTTACTTGATAGAACCAAGCAAACTCTTCAGGAGTGGAGGACTCTAGACCTAATTTATAGTATAGTATGTACAAACCTACCATATATCTATATGTATTTAGGGTTAGTTGAAAGGGGACAACTCCATAATAGTTGACGATCGATTTTATATATGGATGAAGTGGGAGGTGGACACGACATCTGAGAATTGCATCTGAGAATGAGGCAAAGCCGCGAAGAGGTGTGTGTGGTCGATTGAACTCTGTAGGTAGGCGAAGTGAGACATCGATTTTGTAGTTACATACGATCTTTTTAGCTTGTTTGTTGTGCAACTCGTCCTTATATTGGTACATGACCAATCTCCTTCTACATAGTGATAACCCATTGGAAATAAAGGGACATCCTTAATATGCTGAGGCCATTGGTCTTGAGGGAGGTCTCCTATATGAGGACTACTTTGCCTGATCCCGGTTATTTCTACTTCAGGTTCTAGCTGAAGATAGTCTTCAAGATTTATAGAGCCAATGCTTGTATTGAAGGATGATTCTCTTGAGAATGCATTCCCCTCCCTAAGTTCCTTATTACTAGACATCTGAAAGAAGAAATATGGGATCGGTTTAGTCCTATGTGAGCATCAGGTATCCTTGCTATATGCGAGCAATTTGGGGCCACAAATCCTAGGATTGCATCGACAACAAGCTGTTCATCGAATTTTTTCTAATCAATCTATGGATTCATCAAAAATTGTTCAAGCAACTCTTCAATAATTCGTCACTCGACTGATTTTGGTTTTCAAATGTCAAGATTTCAGATCCTAAATTTCTTCTATGGGTTCATCTATTAATCATCTAAAAGTAATTTATTAGATAAATTAATGGAGAGATTCTGAGATATTCCTATTTTTTCAGTCCATCTGAATATGGGGATGGGTTTATGTTCAGGGCATTTAGGCTCTACGATTTGTCTTTCTATTTCTAGAAATAAGCTCTGTAAATAAGAGTTTCTGAAAATCGAAGAACAATAAGAGGGAGAGAATATATGCTAACCTTTTTTCGGAGACTGAAGTACCGAGATGTCGTCTGAAAGATTGTGATGATGACTTCGTCAGAAAAGATGATGAATTTGTGCGAGCTGAAAAATAAAAAAGGACACCAAGAGAATTTGTCTTATGGACGCTTCAGGTTTCAGAAGAAATGAAAGAGGAATAGGAGGCAATAGGGTACGAGTTTTGAAGAGGAGGCAGATGGATTTTCGATATATATATATATCTCAAGCATCATCAAATCACAGCCATAGATCAAGACCTTTAATTTTCAGATCTAATAGCCGAAGTTCACGCGGGAGTTAATTTTCGAAATTAAAAGAGTATTTTTTCAAAATTTGAAACGTCTCGATTTGACACAATAGCTAGCGTCATCGCTATCATCGCGTCTGCTTGAAAGACAGAGAAGACTCCTCGAGTTTTGCTATTCTCCTGAGAAAAGATAACACGTGGTTGTGTTTGTCAGAATAAAGTACGCATTTCAGATAGGATTTGAGAACTGGTGATTCTTCGAAGATTTCAAGATTATGTCTTAATGTCGCATTTTTAAGCTCGCACTTATCAGAGAATGAAGCTTTATTTTGTCCTAAAGAACTAATGGATTTGGGAGTAATTGTTGTGTAGTCTAAAACCTATATGTTGGTCAATGCCAAAAAGGGAAAGTTAGTGACCAAGTTGGACGCATCAGATCGTATGAGAATTTTTCTAATCGAAGTGCGACCTCCTCCGAATGAGTTAAGTGCGACCAGTACGAAAAGGAAACTAGATCAAACTTTATCAAGCAGGTAATCTACAAAGAAAGGGAAACAAAGTTTCTCTTTAAAGATCGATCAATCATTCCATTTAAGTTATTACCCAATTATATTGTTACTCAAATTGTATTTTTTGATTACATACTTACCCATTTTTACAATTGGGAAACATGGAGCTACCCTCACCTATATAAGGGGAGCTTAGGGTTACTAGGAAGGACTTCTTTTTTCCGGACGACACTCTGTATTTTTAGCTCTTAGAATTCTAACTTTGAGACTTAATGAAACTCTTGTAATTCTCCAGAAAATAGTGAAAAACAGTGGACATAGGCTCATCTTTTTTGGGACTGAACCACAATAAAATTCTCGTCTCTTTACTTGCTTTGATTTATCAACATTTTTCACACACAAGCCACACTTGCAATTTCCTAAATTTATTGTTGACAAACCTCCGTCAACACAATCTTTATTTGAGGATCATAGATATTGGGAATCAACTTATATGAAAGATATTTTCTTTGCTGGAATGTCTACAACTCAATAATTAGAAAGTATCAATTTTTTTTTGATAAGTATGTGAGCAAGAAAAACAGCATTGAAAGAATTTGTTGAACAATATCAAGTAGCCTTGCAAGATATAAATTAAAAGGAAGTTCAAGCAGATTTTACTACATCGCACAATAGGCTAGTGCTAAAATCTCCATCCCTTTTTTGAAACAAATGTCAACAATCAATACACATGAAACATTTAAGAAGTTACAAACTGAATTTTTGGGGGTGGCTATTCTTAAATGTAAAAGAGAATGGTATTATTAATGTTCAGGATTTTGTGACAAATACAGAATTCATCATGATAACTTGGGATGAAAGGCAACATATTACATGTTCATGTGGAATGTTTAAGTACTAAGAATGCAAATACTCCAACTTAAAAATAGACATTATTTTTGCAAAATATTACACAATTGGCCTAGAAGATACATCACACAATTCCATCCTCCCTTGTTATTCCTTCTCTTGCTTTTACCAGCGTTTTTTTTTTTTACTATCTCTTACAATCCTCAGACCACCAATTTGTTTTCAACATTTATGCAAATGACTTGGAAAAGAATCCAGGTCACCCATAATTTTAGAGCAATGCTATGGTGCACCAGTGGTTCATGTCTGTCTGTCACTCAATAATTTAATTAATAAATTGAGTCCTATATAGGCTCTATTTGAATTATAATTATGATTAACTACTGATAGACTGATATATTGTTGTAGTGCTAGGTACCACTGGTATCCATAACATTATTCATAACTTTATATGGTAGTTGGCTCACTAGCTATAATACGTTCAAAGCTACCAGTGATAGTAGTCACTATATATTAATACGTTATTTGTCCAATGTCACATGTACATTAATAATTTAATTAGAAACAATTTTGTGTGGAATAAAATCGTTTATCAATTAATTAATTTAGAAAGATACTAGTGTTACTAAAGAATAATAAAAACTAAGAGAAACTATTTGACTATTACTTTATTTATTTATTTTTTTGAACTTTTTAAAAACCAAAATTTTGTATTTTCTTTTTTGGAAGAAAGACCATAGATCTATGGTGTCAACTTCATATAAGTTATAAGAGTTTCTAAAATTACTCTCACAAAGAAAAAATCCAACATTACAAAGTGCCTTCAAATTTCGAAATATTGCATCATGTGGTCATCATATCTATAAATATGAGCTTATTTGAACCTACAATAAACAAATAATTTTTAGTTGATTATACTCGTAAAATAAATAAAACATAGATCATTCCAAGTTTAAAAATTTAGTTATATGAGAATAAACTATTTATATTCTAATGCATCTCTTTCTTTACACTATGATGATCATTGAGGTAAAAATCCAGATTTAAAGAGGACAATTTGGGAATTTTAATAATTTTTGGATTAAACAAAAGGAAGACTTATTTACAAAAGCTTTTGGAAGCGGAGACAAAAATGCACATTTTTGGAGGACTAAAATGAAAGAAGTTTGAAAAATGGGGGACCAAAGTGTAGTTTCAAAAGATTGCATAGCCCTTTTGACCAGACCCACATGGCCCCCTATCCATTTCCTTTCCTTCTTCCTTCTCTCTCTCTCCCCATGATCTCTATCTCTTTTCTTCTCTCTTTGACCAAACACCACCACCACCACCAAGTGTCACCAATGCATCTTTGGCATCTGATGACCACCACCATTACCTGGTGTCGACTTCTCATACCGACAGCAACAACTGGAGTTTCACCACTATTGAAGCCACTATTTGCTGGAAAATACTATTTTTGGCAACATAAGTATTTGAATTTTTGACGAGTTTTTCAGTTGTTTCAAAGGGTGTACTTGGGCTCATTGAATTTGTCTCATCGTGAAGAATCTCCATTTATATATTTTATGATTGTATTTTACCCGAATTAAAAGTTTTCATTGTTGGTTATTTATGGAAGTTTTGAGTTCGGAGTTGACTTTTTGATTTGACAATTGGGATCTCGTTTTTAATGTCATTTTGGAATGTACTCGTGAAATGGTGAAGTTTGATATGTATATATATATATTAACTATGTTTAGTGACCGGCATAAAAAATAATATTGGATGGTTCAGATTTTATCTCGTTTTGTATATCATAAGTCCGGTTACAGCTCAGACCTGAATTGGATGAATTATGTGTCTAATCTAGCTATTTTGTGTACTAAAAATTCAATAGAGAGGTCCGCTTATTGATTTAAAGCTCGTTGAGAAGTTGGGTTTTCTTAAGAGAGCAATCGATGGCTTGGAATCGATATCTGACCCTCCGAATAATCGTCCAAGAATACCCCGAAGTTTTAATAGCATGGTATCACTATTCTAGTAAGGAAGGGATTCAGTTACCTCTGTTTTATATATTTTTTGAATAAAACTTACTTTATGTTACATATGATAAAAAACGTGATTTTAGAATTATTTTGGATATTTGTGATGGAATTAGATTTTATGATATATATTGGATTACTCTGAGACTTTTTTGAATGCACGTCTTTTTTTAATATGCTAAAATAGGGTCGTTATGCTGCCTATGTTCTATAAAATTTAATTAACTATTTTATTAAAAAAACAGAGCATCACTTGAACTTAAATTACTACATAGTTATTTCTACACATTAATTCAAAGTACACGTGTCATAGAATTATACATGAGCACCAGGCATCATAAAATTTTACAGTATAGCGCTACAACCCCACCAACAGTGCAGAGTCTGTGAACAAATATAGGACTTTTTTCTAATTACCTCCCTATTTTGGCAAGTATAGGTGAGTTGGTTGGCCCTCAAGGTTGGTAGGTATAGGTAAGTCGGTTGCCCCTCTAGGTTGGTAGATGTAGGTGAGGTGTTCACCCTCTAGGTTTGATAGGGAAGACACAGGTGTCTTCTCCAGGTATGGGCTAGGTGTAACCTAGGTTATATGGTACACGTAGTGCCAACATCCTATTTTCCATGGATGAGAGATGGTGAACTCTTGGGTATAAATGGATTTATGTCACGTATTTATAGACTGATTGATTTTAGAGATCATACTTATATATATATATATATATATATATATATATACATATATGTATATACATATACGAACTATCAGCTTTAGAAATTTATAAAGGTGTTTTGAATTAAACTAACGATACAGGGACTTTCTATCACTAAAAAAGTTTTAAAATGAGGTAACAGTTTTTCTACTGAGCTTTCAAACTCGCCTCCCTACTTTCCTACCTTTCAGATGATTGTTCATTCGAGATAATTATCTCAATTTCTGGGTAAGCCGATTAGCTTACGCTTGTGGCCATATTTCTCTCCTTCGATTGGTCCTTATATTTTGTCATATTCTTTCTTTATGTCTAACTGTTTAACCAAGTTCATTGCACCTGTTAAGTGAATATATGAGGATGTCTTTACTACTATTTGAGAATTTGGTATATAAATGGGACAATATGGTTCCTAAGGAGCATATTTTCAAAATTTAAGTATTTAGAATTGTGACTACTTCTGTAAATTAATTTTTAGACATTTGGATTCGAAATTTGTGAAATTCATTTATTCAACACTAAAATTTTATTAAGCTAAGTTTTTAAACGACTTGTATCTTGAACCTTAATTGGCATTTCTTCCTTGATAAACTAACTAAAGAGGGATCCCTTTTAATACTGAATTTCTAATTATTTGAGGACTAGAATATAAACTCCAATATCCAGTTTCCTCTAAATTTTACAAATTTTTTTTATTCATCTTTATTTAACACTCAAAAATATTAAAAGTCATGATTTTAGACTCCCCGTCGTGACAATTGAGACTTGAAAATTTGCTCAGACATCCATTGTTCTATAGCAATAATAAGAGAAAGAAAAACATAGAACAATGTTACATAGTTAAAAAAACCGTACAAATAATTAAATTTTAATCACATAGTACATATGACATACTATTTCTTGAAAGCACCGTTATAGATTGTAATCATGATTATATTTTCATTCCTTGAGTACGAAAGTCCCTATATAAAGACCAAAGATCTTTTAAAATATAAGTACATTAACTATATACAATATAAATATGTTAAACTTAAGAAATTTTGACAACATAGAATACCATTTTTTTGTGAAGAACTAGCATTCTCATTGATGTATTTGACACTATTTGGTACCTTGAAAGAAGAAAAAAAAATGGTTCAAGTTGGTAAGGTTGAAGAAAAGGATGGAAATAAAGTTAAACAATGTAGATATTAATATTAAAGAGAATTTGAATCAACCCTTTTGGACTTGCCTTTGAGTTTTTTTTTAACTAATTTTCTCGATCGCTTTCTTCATTCTTTTAAGAGCTCCTTTTGTTTTCGATAGTTGAGGATCAAGTAGTGAGGTATAATGAAGCAAATTACTATCAAGGTTATCTTTATTTGTATCATCAACATCATTCAATCTAAATTCACTAAAAGATCGATTCACCATTACGCATTGTTTAGAGTATCCTTCAAAGCATTGTATGCAATATCAAAACATGTATGTGATAATAACTCTTCTTCGCTCAATCTGAAAGCTTGATAATACAATTCGTCAAAATGTCGCTTGTTAGAGTGTATTTTTTCTGGAATACATTCCGTTGAATATAAACTCTATACATCTTTAGTCCATCATCTCAATATATAAGGAGGTGGAATATTAAAAACACCATGAGATTGAACCACATAAATTGCATGTCTACAGAGTCTTGAAAAGCAAAAAGTGAGGACATGTGCCAACTATATAGAAGGAGAGTGAGTGAGACGGTGGGCGAGAGATTACCCTTAGCATGACACTCTTTTTATATAATTTGTTTTACTTTAAAAAAAAAAAACGTTACTATAAATATCATAATATATTACGTATAGTTTTCAGAAAATTAGAAAGGGATTTCAACATTTCTCATTGAAAAATAATAATATAATAATAATAATGATATTACAACCACCTAGCTAACATGTTACTTATGGTAATTGGAGAATAGTTGTAGTTGATTATTACGTACAATAAAACCAAAGAAGGGGAAAAAAGGAAAAAAATAATAATAATAATATAATAATAATTATATTATGACCACCTAGCTAATATGTTACTTATAGTAATTGGAGAATAGTTGTAGTTGATTATTACATTCAGTAAAGCCAAACAAGGGGATGGAAGATGAAAAAATTTACTAATAGTATCTTATTAGGTTATCTATATATCCCCAATATTTCCAATATCGGGGAGGAGAGAAAGGTATCCAACCACATTAATTTAGTATATGTGTAAAATAGAAAAAAATAAGTATCATAAGTATCCTACTGAATTATTTGTGGTATTCAAGTAAATATATATATATATATATAAATATAAACCACAAGTATCCAACCAATAGTTTCCTTCATACTTAGGTAAATTGAAAAAAAAAAAAAAAAAACAAATACATCTAACTAGATTATTTGTGATATCTGGTAAACAGGAAAGGTGTTAGGCACTTATTATTATTAAAAAAAACCAAAAAATGAAAAAGAATTTAAGAGGTTCCCGTGGGTTTCTTAGCCATTTTGGTATTTTACAATTTTTTTGGTCTTATTTTTTCGTTTCTTATATCACTTTTTTTCTTTCAATTTTGTCATCACTATTTTTAGTCAGCACTTTTATAAATCACAGTAAAAAATTGTGATTTTTTACTTGTTAACATCAAACTGATAAAAAGTTCTAAACGCATCAAACGCATGTCAGAGTGCAGAGTGCTGACACGCTAACACGTGTCAATCGCTGTCCACATTTACGCTTTATTCAATTTTTAAAAACTAAAATAAAATTTCATCACACCAAATTAGCCATTATGCTTTAGCGAAAGTCTAATGTTATAACTTTATTACGGCGATTTTGTCCTTGACATTATAAGTCAATGTTTCGACGTCGATTTAAAACTAATGATTAATATATAAGACATACACCGACCTCAAAAGTTCGAAAATATTATGAAAAAGACTAAAAAATAAATTCAAATCATAGAAAAGTAAACAAAAATGATAAAATACTTTTAAATGACCACGTCATTGATATGTGACAATTTGTGTTTATTTATGATTAATTCTCCATACTACTTTGATTGTTTTTATGATATTTTATGGCTAACTAACTTGGTTTTGTGGCTAATAGGTGTTTAAGAAGGAAATGATGATAAAGAAGATGATCCGAAAAGAGTTGGATTGAAGTTTCAAAAAATTAGCAAAATTAAGAGGATCAAAACCTCAGAGTCACTACACTGGACTTGTGCACCACGACCCTAGCCTTGTGAGGATAAAAAATAGATGTGAAACAAAAGCTAGACACTGCGGCACTGGCCTATGGTGTTGTGGTGTCCGTTCTCTGGTTGAATTAGAGAGAAAGAAATAGAAGTTCAGAGTCGTGGTGCTGATGCCTGTGTACCACAGTGCTGAAGATGCGTAAAGACTTCAATTTTTTGTTTTCTGACTCTTTTGACCTCCAATTTCTCCTGGGTTTAGACCTAATTGCTTCCTAGGTCGACCCCCTTTGTAAATAGAGGTCCTAAGATCAGTTTAGAGAGAGATTAGACACATAGAAATTTATAGAAATGGAGAGAGAGAGAGAGAGAGAGATTAGACATTTAGAAATTTATAGAAACAGAGAGAAAGAGAGAGAGATTAGACACTTAGAAAATTATAGAAACAGAGAGAGAGAGAGATTAGACACTTAGAAAATTAAAATTATAGAAACAGAGAGAAAGAGAGAGAGATTAGACACTTAGAAAATTATAGAAACAGAGAGAGAGAGAGAGATTAGACACTTAGAAATTTATAGAAACAGTGAGAGATGGAGAGCAAAGGGAGGTTCTGATTGCTTGGAAACTGAAGACTGTTCTTCGTAGAGGAGATTCAAACCAACATCTTCATTCAACGATCTTCGTTCTTTGTCTTTCTTCTTTTTTAACTTTTTATAGTCTTGCTAATGTTATTATTGATGATTTGCGTAAACATGCTAAGCTAGTCGTCCTATTGGTAGAAGGTGACTTTAAAACCTTAAATACTATGTTGGATTGATTATTTCAGAATTTATATCAATTCTTTTTTTAAAATTGCTTAATATTTTTCTGTGCTTGAATGTTTACCATATCTTTTGATGGTTTGTTTGGGTGGATAACCAAATAAACTTAATAGGTTTCTAAAGCTAGGTTAGAATTCTAAATCTGTAATTGTTTATGTAAAACCCCTTAAATTTTAGAAGGGTATTTTGGTCTTTTGACCAAATTAATTTTAAAAAGAAAAAATATTTAAAATTCGAATTTTGGGTAAAAATGTGAAAAGTTTCAAAAGATGGACTAAATTGAAAAATTGAAAGATGATTTTGAAAGAAAAATTAAAACCCAAGGATTTATGTGCAATTTTTTAAAAAATTGCACTACCCTTTAAGGAGCTAACACGTAGCTAGCTCATTCCATCTCTCTCAATTTCTCTCTCCTCTCCTGATTCTCTCTCTACTCTAGCCGACAAAAATGCCGATTTCCGATGATAGTCCGGCGAAGCTCTTCCTGACATCAACGAGGGCTGCCACTGGTCGGAAATGAAAGCCCAGTCTCAGACAAACTGTGCGCCGCCACTTGTAGCCCCGTCAGAGCTCTGTATTGCAGGAAAAAGCCTAAAAATACAATGGCTTCCGAAACTTGCCGGTGCCGATTCCGACGACGTTTTGCTGTGAAAATGGTCGGCTTTGATTCGTCTCGTCATGATCTTCAACATGGTATATATATCTTGACTCAATATTGCCTAGATTGAATTTTGTCATTTTTGTCAATTTTGAGATATTTTAGTTTTATATTTAAAATTTTTAATCCACCCGTTAGACCGTAAAATAAACTTCGTATTTGTGATGTACTTGTGAAAACAAAAATTTTGATATATATATTGCCTATATTTGGTGAAGGGCAAGAAAATCTAAATCTAACAGTTTCGATCGTCTCGTTTTGTATGTTGTGAGCCCGGATTCGGTCGGAGTCCGAATTGGTCAAACTATATTCTAACCTAGTGTTTTTGGGTGCTTTAAATTCAGTAGTAAAGTCTGTTTCACAATATGAAGTTCCAATTTAAAATTGAGGTTTCAAACCTATCGATCAATGGTTCGAAAATGACGCTCGAGCTTCCAAACGACACCCAAATGACGTTAAACTTTCTCCATAGTCCCGTAGTATTATTTAGATGCTCGATTGAGGTAGAAATTCAATTACCTTATTTTATACATGTTTTAATTTAAAATTTTCATTATAACTATCTTTGTGAAAAATCATCAATAAAATGATATTTTGATAAACTGTTAGAAGATCTTGGATTATTCTGGAATTGGATTGTGTATCTTTTATACATATTTATAAAATCGTGATTCATGGGTGATTTAGTGAATTTTTTGCCCAATGTACAGTGAATTCCAGAATAATGTCAAGTAGAGTTTTAAAGCATTGTTTGGTTATATATTACATGGTTATTACATATATTTTGTTACATATTATACATATCATAGAATTACACATGAGATACATCTTAGATATCGCATTGTTGTAATGGATGAACTAGTGCACCCGCCTTCGGTGAGAACCCATAAACCTACGCAGGGGTTTTGCTAATTATTCCTATTCGGTATGTGTAGGCATTCAGTTGCTCCTCTAGTTGGGTAGACTTAGACATATAGGTGTCCTTATAGTTTTCTGGGATAGATGTCAGGCAAAGAGTATTTAGTACACGTAGTACGAGTTACTCTAGTTCGTGATAAAAGGGTGTGAGCTCATGGGATAGGTTGATTTATGATATATATAAATGTGTATTTCTGGTTTTGGTTATGAATGTGTGACTACTTTGGATATTAATTATTTTATATCTAGATTATAAATAGAATTTAGAAAAGGTATTAACCATACAGGTTTGGTAAAATTGTATTCATTCAAAAAGGTAATTGAGTTTCTACTGAGCATTCATGTTCTCACCTCCTACTTCCTCCCCTTTTCAGGTGTCGATTTATTTTGTGATAATTATTCTGATGGCTTGGCAAGCATGTTTAGTATATGCTTACAGTTCCAATCCTCTTCATTGGTTGATTTGTACTCTGTATCAATTTTACTTTTCTTAGTCAAATTTATTTAGCCAATAGTAATATATTTACTGAGCAGATGTATAAGGAAGATTTTTGCTATTAAATCGAGTACTTAGAAAATAAAATGATTTTAGGTAAATTATTTGAGCATTGGGCCTAGGGTTTTAAATTGAACTATTTCATTAAACTTCATGAATTAATAAAAAAAATTTATACTAGTTAATTATGATTTTCTCTAAATATAAAATGAAGAATTTCTTGAAAATTTAAAACTGGCAGTTAATATTATGATTATCAAATTTGTCCAATTTTGTAATTTACTTACTTTTAAGGACTAATACTTAAATTTCAAGTACTCGATTTTCTGAAATTTTAAAAATTCATTATTTATTCCTATTTTCACATAAATTTACTAAAAGTCAGGGCTTTGGATTTCCGATCGTGATAATTTTTGTATTAGCGCCTCAGGCTTTAGATCCTTTTAGGATTTTGCTTGTGATATTTTGGTGTTTAAAAAGGGTTTTGGAAAAGTGTTTGACAAATACCTCATACATCACTTAGGAATTGGCTAAATATATTGTCTTTACTCTGATTTATTTCGAATCTTTTATTCATCTTCTAATAATATAACTCTGGTATTCTTGGGATGGTTATACCCTTAAATTCTAGTCTCAGAAGTGTAGAGAATGACACAAGACTAGTGAATTCTACTCTTGTTGAAAATTGCTCAGTTGAAATAGACATTCATCCTTGTACTCCTATGTTTATGATTGTGATAAGCTATGTGAACCTCATAGGTTCTAAAATAACAATTCAATGTCTTGTATCTTGATTGCATGACTTGACATTATTTGTGCTTATGGAGTTATGATTTGAATTTCTTAAAAATTGTTTATATGTGATTAATCTGTTTGAGTGCTTGATAAATCAATTCTATAATCTTGTACTTTTGGATGGTCATCACATATTGGTTTTTATTTTTATTCATGGATTGATATAATAATATAGACTTGGTTACAAATAAAAAGTTGTTCTTTTCCAGTCTTATCAAAATTTGATTTTCGTAAAGAAATTCTCGAATTAATAAAATTTGGTTAGAATTAATGTCGTATTAATTGAGTTTGAAACTTTTGGAAATTTGAAATTGACAATTTAGATCAGATACAATGTAGACCTTTGCCTTTTATCATTGCAGCATATTTACTTCTAGAGAAAATTTGAACAATTTGTAAAAAAAAAAAATGAATATGGATTAGGTAAAAGTAATTTATTATTCAAGGAATGTAGGATTCTAGAAATTTTTGGGCTATTAGAGATTTGAAGTTTGTCAATTTACTATATTATAAAGTCTGAATCTTTGTTTATACTAAATTTAGTTTTGGTACCAAAGTAATCTTAATTTACATTTGGCAGTATTAGTTGGAAAATATTTTAGGTCTAGGTAATCATTATGAACTAAAAGTTCCAAGTATTTTTCCTAATTTTGAACTTAAGAAAGGCTTAAGACATGATAAATTGGTTTGCAAATTCGAACTTGACAATTTTGGTTTTGAATGAGATAAGCAATTGCATTTGATCAATGAATTATCGTTATTTTCAATAGAACTACATACCTCTTAAATTTGAATAACAATTAGATATATGAAATTCATATTTTCAAGGATTGTGTCCTTTAAAGAGTAAAAGTATCACTTTGAGACTAAAGTTTACTAAATTATTAGTATTATAAAATTAAATAATTAATTTACTTAAAACTAGTTATGGTACTAGTGAGGCCTCATTGAAAATTTAGTGGTGTTAATTTAGGAATAAAGTTCCTAAATATTTTTCCTAGTTTTGAATATAGTAGATACTCTTACTGGAAATAAATATAAAATATCAATGGAAAATTTATGTGGTAATTTTTGGCAAAAAGTTTGTATTTTTTTTTAGGATCATTGGTGCAATTTAATGTGGTATGTATATAAAATTTTGAAAGTTTCTGCATATATCTCTAAAAGTCAAATTTGTAATATCTTGTTACAAGAATTTGGCAAAATAAAATTGATTAAGCTAACTTGTTTGGAACTTAGTATAAATGGAAAAATTTTATATTGTGAAAATCTAGTTTGGAAGTTTTGAAAAAAAAAATCTTATCGTAATGGCTTTAAGTACCTTGTTATTTAGATATGTTTATTCTTTCAAACCTCTTATTATGTGTGCGAGTTGTTTTATTGAGCTATACATGATTTTTTTTTTGAATAGATTGTAGAATCCTTATTGGTGAATTGATATTCGTTGATTAGTTAAGTCAAATTGGGTTGACTTTACTTTGTTGATCTCAATTGGATAATTGAGAGCTTACATGGTTGATTTGATTTGATATCCTGATTATTGAGAACTCCTAATATCGGGAGCTTGGGGTGACATTTCATTGGAATTTTTTTTTTATAAAATTGTTTTTGGTTTAAAATACTTAAGCCTTGGAGAGACTTAGGTGGTGCATAATTATACATGGTGTCTTCTTTGAAATAAAAATTTAAACTTATGAAACTTGGATTTTCAAAATAGGTAAAGGCTATGGATTGATATGCATCGATTTGAAGTTTAGTAAATCCTGAATATGCATATAAATGTGTTCTATTTTCTTTGAAATTAAAATTAGAATTTTGAACTCATGGAGTTGTGCATATTATAAATCAGTTGGCTACACGAAAAGATTATTTCCTATAACCATACTTTAAAAGATCGAGTGATGTTTTTTTAAAAAAATTATTACACTTGACATACTTTATTATTTCCTACAATACTTTATAGATTCTTCCCATTGTTAAAATACCATTTAAAATTATCTTTAATAAAATTGTAGAGTGTGGTACCTCAAAATTATAAAGCTTAAAGAAAGCCTCACTTAAATATTACCTAAAGTTTTTCATTAATAAAGAACTATGGGGAACAATTTGCATAACATGGTTTATCAACTAAAAGAAAATATGCTTTTGGATTTCTTAGAGAGACATGTTTGAAAATTACGGAAAAGTTTTGAAAATTTGAAGAAAATTTTTATTATGTTTAAATATGATTTAAAAGAAATTGACATGTTTTAAGTGCTTGATAGTTTAATTAGTAAATTATATATCAAGCGGGAGAAACTTCTTCTTGTCCTATTTATTTAACTTAGTAAGTGGAATTCGTGTGTTAGACATGAAATTAATTGATTGATGATGACAAGATTCAATCTTGTCAATGTATGCCCTCTTGATATTAATGAGTGAGTACTACTTGTGGTACTTTGCTTGTACTGACTTTTGGGAATTATTAGAGACTCTGGTTATAATATGATATGGATTAGAGTCATCGCTAAGTTTATTAGTATTGAGTTCAGCTTGTAACTCATTACTTGATTTGAGATATATCTAAGCATCATTATGGTAGTATAATTAATGGCATCGAGATTAGTTCACTCGTGAGTCTATATTAAGAGTTGTTGAACTCTTGTTATTATATTTAAAAATAAAAATAAAAAAGAATACTTGAAGTTCAGGTTTAGTTTACCTATGACTAAGGTAAGACTTTATCGTGAACTAGTGTAGTATTCTTATATACTCCTAACTTTATGTCGCATGTTTTTAAAAGTATTTTTGAAAAAAAAATTGTTTATGATTTTTAAAATGAAAGGAGGTTAGATAGGAGACTGGTTTCGTTGCAGAGACATCTTATTCTATTGGAACCTCATTTCTGGGGTATTGTAATATTGTTAATAATTTTGTTTGTATATTGGGTATTGAGTCATTTCTATATGACTTTCCCTTATACCAAAGATTTAGAAAGTCTTTATAGGCAAGTGACGATCTGGATTATTGTTATAATTCTATATTGGGCAAAGAGACTTGGAGAGTCTCTAGATTTAATTATGGTATGGGTTATTAGGGTATGATGTTACCTTAGGTAAAAGAATTAGGAAGCCTTTGGATAATATTTGTTACGTGGATACTTGCATTTTATATGCTTAGTTTGTAGTAATTTAATTGGTGGTATTTGTCATACTGTATACTTCTGTGTAAATGATTTCTTATTATGGAAGTTCTAGTCTTTTTCTTGACTAGAAATATTTGTAAACATAGTTATTACACGCTCGTTATGAGGAATGGTAAATGACTTATGTCATTATATTCTTATTATCGTTTTGATCTCTAAACTCGTCTATCTTGTGTGTAGTGTAATACAAGTAAAATTGTTTCCATTTCAGACCCTATTAGGGTGCAATCTTGTGTTGATGAGAATCTTGTTAGAGTCTTTGGACTTTGTGATTATTTAGACCAAGTTTAACAACAAATAATTGAATTATGCCAGTGTGTTATTCATCTGGTATGATCTGGGAGTGGTTTTATATGTACCTGACATTTAATCTGTTAGACTTATTTGGTGCCTAACAATCAGTATTTTGTGATCGAAGTCTTGTGTTTTTGACTTGTATTCCTGGTTAATGTTACTATTTCTTCCATTAATTGCCAACTTGGAGTCATCATCTCCTGTCTTGTGTCAAGGCCTTATGCCTGTTGATAAGTCATTTTGCAATTCTATGTCTCTTGTGTACATCCTTATCATATACCTTTGTATGGCATTAGTATATTGGCAAAATCCTAACACCAAGTGAGAGGTGCATGATTCACACTTCTTAATTTAACCAGTATTTGATTTGCTACTCCTATACTTTATGACTTGTGGTTCACTCTTCTTTTAACTATTATCCACTATTGTTTTACTTACACTCCTATCGTGTTTGAATTTCGGGACGAAATTCTTTTAAGGAGAGAAGGATGTAAAACTCGTTAAATTTTCAATGGGTATTTTCATCTTATGAACAAATTTATTTTAAAAAAACATTTAAAATTCAAATTTTTGGTAAAAATGTGAAAGGTTACAAAAGAAAGACAAAATTGAAAAATTAAAGGACAATTTTGAAAGAAAAATTAAAGTCCAAGGACTTATGTGCAATTTTTTAAAACATTGCACTGTCCTTTAAGGAGCTGACACATAGCCAGCTCATTTCATCCCTCTTAATTTCTCTCTCCTCTCCCGATTCTCTCTCTACTCTAGCCAGCAAAAACACTGATTTCTGGCAAAAGTTCAGCGAAGCTCTTCTCGACGTCGATGAGGGCCACCACTGGTTAGAAACAAAAGCTCAGCCTCAGACGAACTGTGCACTGCCACTTGTAGCCCTGCCAGAGCTCTGTATCGCCAGAAAAAGCCGAAAAATTCCATGGCTTCCCAAGCTCGGCGATGCCGATTCTAGTGACATTTCGCCGTGAAAAAGGTTGGATTTGATTCGTCTCATCACGATCTTCAATATGGTATATATGTCTTAACTCAATATTGCTTGGATTGAATTTTGCGATTTTTGTCAATTTTGAGCTATTTTAGTTTTATATTGAAAATTTTGAATCCGACTGTTAGATAGTAGAATAAACCTCATATTTGTGATGTACTCGTGAAAACAAAACTTTTGATATATATTGTCTATATTTGGTGACGTGCAAGAAAATCTACATCTAACGGCCTAGATCGTCTCGTTTTGTGTCCTGTAGGCCCGAGTTCAGCCTGAGTCCGAATTGATCAAAATTTACGTCTAACTTAGTACTTTTGGGTGCTTTGAATTCAGTGGTGAAATCCGTTTCATAATATGAAGCTCCAATTTAAAATCGAATTTTCAAATCTATCAATGAAAGGTTCGAAAATGACGCTCGACCTTGCAAACGACGTGCAAACGATGCCAAACTTTCTCCACAGTCCCGTAGCATTATTTGGACACTCAATTGAGGTAGAGATTCAATTACCTTATTTTATACATATTTTAATTTAAAATTTTCATTATAGCTATATTTGTGAAAAATCATGAATAAAATGATATTTCGATAAACTATTGGAAGATCTTGGATTATTCTGGAATTGAACATCTTGGATTATTCTGGAATTGAACTTTGTGACTTTTACACATATTTATAAAATCATGATTTATGGGTGATTTAGCGAATTTTCTACCCAATGTGCAGTGAATTCCAGAATAATGTCAAGTGAAGTTTTAAAACACTGTTTAATTATGTATTGCATAATTTTTTATCGTTGTACGTATGATTTTTGTAGTGCTAAATATGATTTCTGTGGTGGTATATTTTATTATTGTTCTCCGATTTTTGTTGATGAAGATATTAAGTATTGGTATATATTATTTTTGTCATGCTATATTGTATTTCTATTGTGTAGTTATTGTTGATATAGATGTTCATTATTCTCTTATTTAGTTCATATATTTATGTTCGTAGTATATATGATTTTTGTAGTGGTATATATATACTTTTTTTCCGGTTGTATAGCATATGTTGTTTTGTTTTTTATTGATGAAGATGCTCAGTATTCTAGTTTTCTCTTATTTTGTTCTTATATTCTTAGTCTTAGTATATATGATTTTTGTTATGGTATAGGGTTTTCCTATTATGTGGTTATTGTAAATGAACACGTTAATTATTTTTGTTATTTAGTTCATATATTTTTTGACATAGTATATATGATTTTTGTAGTAGTATATATGATTCATGTTCTATGATTATTTGTAATGAACATTTTAAGTTTTATAGTTGAAATATGTCTTTGTTCAATCTTATTCATATGCTTACGTACCTCGTGTGTAGAATCATATACCTAATTTATTTTTTTACACACTTGTTGTAATTATTATATTTTTCTTATTTGTTAAAGAGCAAGTTGGATTTTGTTAAAGAGTAAGTTGTTCTTCCACCTATAATTAAGAAAGCCAGTATTAGCAGACCAAAAAGAAAAAGAAGAAAATGAAGTGTGGTTGATACAAACAATTGGACCATAATTTAAAAACTTACATAAATCCAATTCCTACGAAATTATGTATTATGAATAGGATAAAAAGTTATAGAGATTATTATTTTTATTTTTTTTGGTATTGGGTAGTAGTTTGTGTTCTTTTGAAATGAAGGATTTTTTTTTTTCATATTTTAGTATATTAATTTTTAGTCTTGGTATATGAAAATGTGGTATATGAGGTTATATACTAAATTTATTACTCGAGATTGTGAATATTATTATTTTATTTCTAAGTATTCTTACAATTTTTGATATATTATTATCTTGTCTTAGTATATAGAAATTTTGTCATGGTATATGAGGTTATATACCAGATTTACTTATTGCTATATTGCCGAATTTCTTTTATATTGGTAGTAGGAAAAGCAATTATTATATAATATATATATACCAAATTATATATGAACCTATATACTATTTTTGAAATCTTATAAAGCATTAAAAGAAAGTTACGTACAATTTTTGAGTTGAATTATGGTATATGAATAAATAGATCATATTCAAATTCTTATGAACGATTAAGAAAAACTTATATACTATTTCTGAGGTGACTTATGATATATGAACATAAATACTGCGTTCAAATTCTTATGAGCCATGAAAAAAAAATATATGTATCATTTTCTGAATTAAGCTAAGTTTGTCCTAGTGTCTTGGTACACATATCATGTCATAGTATTTGAACATAAAGAAAATCTTATCTAACTAATTCAAAAAGTTATATATCATATAGAAAAAAATAGTTTTTTTTTTCAATATACGTTATCATTTATAATCAGTTTTAGCATTTTTTTTAATTACACAAGTTTACTTCACATAGTGATTTAATTAGAAATATGTAATTAACAGTTAATATTATTAAAATAAATCATATAAAAATTATGAAACAAGGACAAAATTTTTCAATATTCATTATCTAATTCATAATTTAAAATATCAAATACAATTATTTTTGTCAAACAATAAAACCATATTATTTCCTAAACCAAACAAAACCATATATTCTACATCAATTTTACATTTCTCTTTCTATATCACTTGTGCATCCTCTTCTAATCTTGTTTTCAGCCTAGTGATAAAATTTGATAGCTATCTTTTATCGACATAATATTGTTTTCTTTTGCGTTACTTCTTTTAAGTTTACATCCATCATCAATGTCTTTGTCCTTTTGATGACAAACATTCCACATTCAGTTCTGTTTCCATGAAAGAAACTATCAGATTTTACAAATCATGTACCAAGTATTAAACATCATATACCACTATCAAAGTAACATATACCATGATAAAGTATCAGATAAAAATTAGAAGTCATATACCAAGCATTAAACATCATATACCCCGGTCAAATTGGCATATACCATGGTAAAGTATTAAACAATCTTTATATGTCGTATACCAAGCGTTAGAAGTCATTTACATAGTCATTTTCAAGTTCCAGGGGCAATATGTGCACACATATTTTTATACTTGTTGGGAAATTAAGATTTCAATCTTATTCATTCTTATTTTGAAGATAACAAACATTTGATTTAGTACTAATGATTTAACTTAACTATGTAGTGAAATGGTATTAAAGTTCTACCTCAAGTTAATCAAGGAATCAAGCTTGAAAATGGATGCATATGGACATATTAGAATCAAACTTGAAGATGAATAATCAAGATACAAGATCGTGTCTAGATAGATTATATTCATATTTAGTCTCGTATTTGATTTAGTTCATTGCACATAAATTCTCTTTGCATTGGCTCATACTTTTCAAAAGAGTTTTTAAACTATCTTAAGCTTAAAATGGTTATTTTATCATAGAAGTTTGAAAATAGAATATAATGATCTCTTTGAATGAGAAAATATTCTTTAAAACATGATTTCTTAAAGTTAAACAAGTTGTAAATATATTTGAAATCATGATTATTTGAAATAGGCTAAAAGAAGATTTTCTATTTGCAAACAAGAATGTGTTTTAGGATGAACATTTTCTAAATTATTGTTAAATATTTTTGTGAAACTAAAACAAGTTTGCAATAGCCAAAATATTCTTGTCAAATTGATTTATAATGTTTTTAAAGTGTTTAAAACAAGTTTAGAAGTCAGTTTTTGAAAAACGCCAAAAGCTGTTAAAATCTGAAAAAATGTCAAAATCCTGTCAGAATCTGAAATATAACCAGAACAGTGATTTTGGTCAACCAAAATATGATTTTGGTCGACCAAATAGTGATTTTTGGTCGACCACTTTTTAGACTAGTAGCCAGAAATGACCGTTGAAGCTGAACTGATGTGTCAAACTCCAACGGCTATATTTTTGGTCGACCAGCGTTAATTTTGGTCGACCAAACATTTGGCAGAAAGCTAATAACGGCTAGTTTTCTTATATATCTATATATAGAGCCTTATTTGATGTCATTTAACATAAGAGCGTGAACTTAAATTGATATTCATCTACTCTTAAAGTGTCTTAGCTTATTTTCACATCAATTACACTTTCAAATCATATTGAGCCAATTTTAGAGCATCTATAGTGCATTGTTCTCAAATCTTCTAAGCCAAAATTGTATTAATTACTTTATGAGGAGAATTTATGAGTGAGTGTTCACTCTTGTTTATTGAATGACCATTGAGTGTGAGGTGAGGTTGCCACCAGATTCATAAACAACCCGATTTAGGTGAGGTTATCACTGGAGTCATAAACAATCTGTGAGTTGGTGAGATTAGTACCATTGTCTAAACAATCCGTATAGGTGAGGTTGTCACTAGAGTCAAAACAATCTGAGGTTAGGCGTGATAGAGCTGGAGTCAAGACTATTGTAAAGGTTAGGGTGTGCCTAAGAAGAATTCACTCCGTTTGTAAAAGGGTCGGTCAAGCCTATAATCTTGATCCGATAGTGGAAAGCTCAAAGCAAGTTACCGAAAGTCGGAAACGTAGGCAAACCGTCGTGTTGTCGAACCTCGTAAAAACCGAGTTTGCACTTTCTCTGTCCCTACACTCTTTACTTTATTGCAAGCTATTTAATTAAGTGTTTAATATTTAGTGTGCTTAATATACTTGCTGTTATTGCTTTATGTTTGGCTTTATTGTTGATTTAGTTAAAAAGTTTTAAAATAGTGGTCTATAGTTTTGAATAGTTGAAAAGTTTATTAAAACGTTTTAAAACCCAATTCACCTCCCCTCTTGAGTTATCAATTTTGGGCTAACAATAGCTAACAATACTGAATTTTACTCCTTTTTGTTATTAGCTGTTTAATTCTCGACCTATACTTTGTAATTAAAAGTCCTTTTTAAAAAAAATACAAAAAATTTCTTTTGGATAGGCCCTTTAAAGATTTTTCTTAGGCACCAAACAATCACATGAAACCAAACTAACAAATTTTCTACAAACATTTTACAGTTGTTACAGCATATTCTTGATCAATTAAGACAGTTTAATTTGTCTCTATTACACACAAGATTTGGCTCTCTTTTTTAAAAATATTATCTTTAATGATTTACACAAATCAATTATTTAAATTTCCGTTCTTCAAATTGAAATATATAGACAAAACCCGCGTGATATTCAGATATTCAAAGAAGTTTAAGAGCAATATAACTAAGCTTCTTTACTTATTTGTTTTAGTATATTCTAACAAACATATATTCCGATAAATAGTGTCGTGACATATTGTCCATATCAATATTTGCAAATACTGCCACATCACCTATAACTACTGCAGGGAGGACTATTCCGCTAATTAAATGCAATGATAATACTTAAATATGATACTAAAACATAACTGAATTCGTGTTTTGAAAAAAATAAAATAAAATAAAGAGGATTGGACGGCATAAAGAATACAAATATAATCATTCGGTGGATATATTCCTCCTAATACGTCTTTTAAAAGGGAGAATTACGTAAACTAACAACTTCCATTTTTTATTAATATTATTATAACGTCACACCACGTGGACGAAAAACTATCAAGATGTTGAGGCACATTTTACTTCCAATAACGCAAAACTACAGAATATTCCTTAATTTACCATCAAAGTCCTTGGACTGTTAAACAATGCGTATGTAAAAATGTATATACTATGATTAATGAATTTATAATTTTCGTTGATTAATAATTACTTAAATTGAATCATTTAATATGAAAACAAATTATTATTTTTATCAATTAAATTATTTTTTATAATTCAAATAACTTAATTATTTAAAATTAGCTTTTTTTTTATTTTTATATACCCACACAGACAAAATAAAACAATTAAAACAAAATTGTATAAGCATTTTTTGCGTCGGCGGGGGTTTTAAAAATTGTTGCAAATACATTTTACCAATATTAATGCATCTGCAAAAGGTTGACAAATTTAAAAAATTAGGTCAGCCTTTGCTAACGCGTGGTCCTCTTACTCTTGTAATGTGTCGATGAATGGGATTTATGTCGACGTACGCATTTCGTGTCCACATCGGCAAGTTGCTTTAAAAGACGGGGTTTCACCGAAACGCCTTACAGATGCATTTTGCACCTTCAATTATTGACGGACATGTTCGGGTGAGTGGCAAAATGTCTGTTTGTTGTGGTGAAATAAGGGGGTTAACACAAAGTGGTAGACTAAAACTTGAAAAATAATGTTAAATTGTAATCTGAATCAATATGAGAAACTTCATCGACTTATATAGGACAAAGGCTAAACGTGTTCTTTTATTGTTACGTATTTTATAGTTTAATAGATTACCATAATCTCCAGCACTGCTCTCTCTTTAGCCAAATAAGTAATTGCTAAAAGCCTTAATAACAGGGGGTTACAAAATATTCTAGGTGGATCTATTAACACCCATCTGTCTGTTCATCCCACACATTATTACAAAAATAGCCTTTAATGAAATTACTCTTTAAATAAAATATATATATATATATATATTCTAGAGGAAAAAAAGAGTTCTCTTCACACACTTCTTATCTCTAAACATTTAAAAAAAAATCCAATATTCCCCCTTTTCTGAAACTACATTTAACCCAAAAAAATAACAATCAAAATAAGATAATGAACAACTTTCAAAAAAAAAAATAATTATGAACAAAGATTCAAGAAATAAACAAAAGCATTATCGTTCATCTACTTTTTATCTCTAACCTTCTATAGTGTCCATCTAACGATAAAAATGTAAACTATTAACATTTTCAAAAACATTGTTATTCTAGCTTTCTTTTTCTTTTTCATTTTTTTTTTTTTTTTGTTGCTATGTGTAATTATTTCCAGATTTTGTTAATTGTTTTTCTTTTCGGAGACTCCCATATCTGAACGTTGTTCACTTTTATTCCCTTTTACTGTTTATTTGCTAGAGAGCATCTTGTTTCGATTTTCAGTTACCATTTCCTTTATTTGCACATTTTGGACTTGGAAAAAAGAGAGTTGAGTTGTGTACGGATCAAAGAAGATGAAAACAGACGAAGTTGGGAACTAGTGGGAGTGCAGGTAGGAAATGAAAATAGAAAATTAAATTAAGGAGTGATTTAGGAATAACAAGCTGTACAATAAGTAGGAATTAATTTTTAAATTTAAATAAAGATGGTGATTATTTTACAATATTAGTGTGGGGAGAGTAGACATAGATGACAATAAAACCACTATCTACTATCATATTTCAAAATTCAAATCTTTTATTATATATTTACCTTTTTTTTTGCATTATCAATATCATTTATTACTCTAAAGTTTCTATTAATTAAAAGCAAAAGTCCTGTTTTTTAGGCTATAAACGTATTAGAAAGTACTATTTTTCCGGCAACTCTACTTTACACACCTTGCAGATTTTTCAACGGAAAAATTTCTCTTTCTTTAAACTCCATACTACATTCTTTGCTCAAGATTTCTTCTACAAGTTTATAGCACAGAAATATATATATATATATATATATATATATATATATATATATTGATGAGAGGAAAGGAAATTATTTATAGAAAACAATGGGTAAAAGCCCTTTGAATGGCTTTAATCTGAAGAAACAATATGTTTTTTGCCATCAAATCTCTATATTATATATTTTTTATTCATTTTTTTCCAATTCGTTAGTTACTATATGTTTTGAATTTTACATTAGTTATTGTTTTTGCTCTGTCTATTTGATTTCTTTAAGGGATGTACTGTTTTGTTTTGTTGTTTTCCGATGATATAAGAGAGTGGTCTTTTTTTAACCCTAATAGAATGGGAAAGAAATTGAGTAGTAATAGGTATTTTTTCTTAATTTATAATAAATTGAGGTTATTAGTTAATTTCATTTTTATTTTTTAAAAAAAAAAGAGTGATTTTGTTTTCCTCTTTAATGAAATTCTTTTTTTTTAATAAATTTCTTCTGGATAGGACCTTTAAATTCGTCAAAGAGCTGTTACACCATATTCTTGATCAATTAAGACAGTTTAATTTGTCTGACATTTGATTCTTTGGATGTTTTTTTCTTTTTATTTTTTAACTATAACAATGGTTTAAACAAATAAATTTTTAAATTTCCGTTCTTCAAATTGAAATATAAAAACAAAACCTGCGTGATATAAAGATATTCAAAGAAGTTTAAGAGCAACATAAGCTGTCTACACTTTTTTGTTTTAGTATATTCTAAAAAATATATACTCCGACAAATATTGTCACGATATATCGTCCATATCAATATTTACAAATACTGCCGCATCATCTATAACTACTGCAGGCTCGACTTTTAAATGCAATGATAATTCTTAAATATGATAATAAAATATATCTGAATTTGTGTTAAAAAATAAAGAAAAAAAAAACTGAATTTAAACGACGTATAGAATACACAAATAAACATTCGGTGGATGTTTTCTTCCTATATGTCTTAATTAATATTATTATAACGTGAAACCACGTGGACGTAAAAAACTAACAGGAGGACATTTTACTTCCAATAACGCAAAACTAGAGTTATAGTCCTTAATTTACATCAAAACTGCGTCGACACTTTTCAATCAAAAGTATTTACCATCAACGTCCTTGGACTGTTAAACAATCCTTAACGTCAATAAAATCTTCACTTAGATTATAAAAAGATTCTTAACGGTAAATATATAAAATTTTCGCTACTTATTAGTCATAGTCTTCTTTCTTTTTTTATCTTTTTTTTGTTTTACTTTACTTGTTTTAATTAAATTAAAATTTAATAGTCAAAAATAAAGGTTCAGCTAATTTACAAAGAGTCTCTCTAATTATTGGGAATTTCAAGCTTAGTCTCTCTAATTATTGGGAATTTCAAGCTTTGTCCTCGGGCCTCTTTTAAATACTTGCTTGAACCATGCGAAAACAAGCATTGTCCGCTGCTCGGAGTCCCCTCCACAACTCCATATTCTCCTAATTTTGTCTGGTATTTGTTTTTTTGTGGTTTTTTTTTTTCAAATTGTTGAAATACTTAATTGTTTTGTTTATTTTTCTTTGAACATTTAACAATTCTATAATCTTAAACGATTTCTCACTGTAAGTACTACGTTATATGTGTCGTATAACATATCAACGAAGTGAAGATGACCAAATTTACCGTGAAAGAGAAGATAATGGTGAAGCCGGCAGAAAAGTTGCCTCGACAGTCGGTTTGGATGTCAGGTTTGGACCTGATGACCGGCAACGTGCACAGCCCACTAATCTACTTCTATAAACCAAACGCAGAGGACTCCAAGTTTTTCGACCCTAAAGTTCTCAAGGAATCCCTAAGTAAGGTTCTTGCCCCCTTCTATCCCATGGCAGGCCGCTTCAGGCTTGACCACAGCGGCCGCCATGAGATTGACTGCAATGGTGAAGGTGTTCTTTTCATTGTAGCCAAAAGCAGCTCACTTCTGGAGGACTTTCGCCACTTTGCTCCCACGCCTGTGCTGCGGAGCCTATGTCCTGCCGTAGACTACTCTGGTGGCATTTCTTCATATCCCTTCATGTTGTTACAGGTACGATCCTCTCCTCTTGTCAAATCTTATATATTATTTTGATCACAAGTATCAGTATTGTTGTTCTATATTTTTTGTTAGTATATCTTATTCTTGCCCATGTTAATTATTACTTTATGCATGCGTAGGGAAAGGGGAAAAAAAAAAAAAAAAAGGGAAAAAATAACATATTTTCCAAAATTTGAATATCTAATGTAAACTAGTATCTTCCCCGTATAATTAAATTATTCAGAGTGAAAAATTACACCTTTCTATCCTAAAATATGTCTCAACACGGATACTCGTAAATGTGGTATCATCCCTAGATCAACACTTTATTTTCCTAACGTGTACAAGCTATATCTATAGGTTACTTACTTCAGTTGTGGTGGAGTATCACTCGGTTTTAGAATGGAACATCGCGTAGCAGATGCACCTGCTTTTTTCCACTTTACGAAAGAATGGTCTAATATGGCTAGAGGTCTTGACATTACAATTCCACCCTTTTTAGATAGAACAATATTTCGTCCCCGTAACCCACCTTAAATTGATGCCAACTATGAAAACCTCTCAACAAAACAACACCGTTGCCATCTTTAAAATCACGCAGGAGCAAATTAATATCTTGAAATCAAAGGCTAAAGAAGATGGTAATACAATCAACTATAGCACATATGAGATTTTGGCAGGCTATATCTGGAAATTGACATGCGTAGCACGGGAAGTACCTAATAATATGGAGACTAGACTATATTTTCCTACGAATGGGAGATATTCAAGACTGAAACCTCGGCCTCCATCTAATTACTTTGGCACGGGAGTTTTCACTGCTACATCAACTGCGGTGGTAAGTGATCTTCAATCGAAACCATTATGGTTTGCTTCAAGTCGTATTCATGAGACGCTGATCCAAATGGATGATGACTATTTAAGATCAGCCATTGATTATTTGGAGGCTCATCTGAATACTGAGCGTTCCGGAGCTCATTGTTATAAATCGCCTAATTTTAAAGTTACCAGCTGGATGAAGATGCCAATCTATGAAGCTGACTTTGGGTGGGGTAATCCCATTTACATGGGGCCTGGTGGAAACATCAACGAGGGAAAGGCGTACATTATTCCAAGTGGTAACGAGGATGGGAGTTTATTTCTGGTCATAGCCTTGCAACAAGAACAAATGAAAGTGTTCGAGAAGCTGTTTTATGAATGTACTGAAGTAAAACAACTGAATAACTTATCACGAGCTTCTTTGTAATTCGTTTATTTCTGGTCAAAGCAGTTATTTTATGAGATTAATTCATTTCTTAATATCAATATAATTGTAATATTTAGGATAGGATTATCTCATATAACTATTTGAATATTTGTCTGATTATAATATACTCACAGAAGATATGAATTTATAATTAATAAACAAATTATTCTCAGTGTATAGTTAAACTCGGACACTTTATTTATGCTATAATAGACTGTATTAATATTAACTTATCTTGGCCATGATAATTAATTATTCTATGATGTATTTTTGGTCAAGGATAACGGTATCCCAGCTGATTTACCAAAATTGTTATACCAAACTATGTGGCAATTATTTACTAGTAAGTATATGATGTATAAAATATAATAAATATAAAAGTCCATACAGTCACAAATAATATAAAAAATATGAGAAGAGTGTCAGACCCATGAGAATTGATTACTAATTCTATGTTAAATACTGAAATTTTATCAATTCTAAAATTATCCAAAAAACTATAAATAAAGCAAAATAAAAATGCAAATGAAATTAAACAAGAAGGCAAAGAAACTAAAATAAATGCAAACCGAAATAATTAAATCAGGAAAATAAATGTATCTAGGTCTATAAGCTCATCCAACATTCTAAATTATTCAAAAAAAAACTATAAATAAAACGAAATAAAAATGCAAATGAGATTAAACAAGAAGGCAAAGAAACTAAAATAAAATTCAAATTGAAATAACTAAATCAAGAAAATAAATATCTAGGTCTACAAGCTCACCTAATCCCTCACTTGTCTTATTACACCTCTTTTTTTCTCTAATTAATTTTTTTTAAAAAAATTGTTAACTAATTGTACTAAATTGTCTACAATGTTCTTCCAGTGTCATATACAAATTTCCCCCTAACCTAATTCGATTTAATCCTACGAAGAAGACAAAATTGTAAAAGGATGCATTAAACACAATTTTTTTTTGGCGAAGTGAGTTCACTAAAATGGTAAGAGCACTTACTACTTGAGATCTCAGTTCTAGGTTCAAATCACACTGAGGATAGAAGTGAAAACCTATTATTTGCGTGAAGATTAGATAATAGCAGGTATTTTCTTTTAATTTTTAATAAATAGAGGTCGTTAGTTAAATCTCACTTTATATTAGAAAAAAAAATAAAAATATTTTTTAATGGCTACACACAAAGGAAACATATTCCTAACTTATTTACATGCATGTCACTTAACTAAACACATAATTAATTAGTAGTACGAAGCACAAAATAGAGCAAACAATCTTGCATTCATGCCATTTTCTAACAACAGTTATCGATTTCAAAGTAAGGTAAAAGCCTAATTGTTGGACATGGTGTCCACGTCCTGACCACGAGAAAGAAGTGTGTTATTAAATTCTATTTTGACACGATGCCGATCTATACAATGAAAAGGAATGAAACGACTATAGCTCTTATATGAACTACGGGGAAGATCATAGCGAAATGGGATTTACCTTTTTTCTGGAGATACCCAGGAATCAGAACCAATTGGAGGGGACCCCTCTCTTTTGGCACTTAGCCTGCTCAGGAGCCCGCTCACATTGTTCTATGTTCCAATCTGGGTCAACAAAGTCAACTACCTTTCCTGCCGGCAAAGGAACCTGTGCCTTTGCCTCCCGCTGGTGTTACTTCAATGGATTATGAATTAATGTTAACTAATGTCTCTCGAATAGGAAGGGATTATGGGATTTTGAGGTTCTAAGGAGATCTGCCTTTGCTTATATCTCCACCTGTGCCCGTGCTCATGCTAGAAGTAAATAAATAAGCTTTAGAAATGATGGACGGAATGGACAATTAGATATTGAAAGGAGAGGCAAGCAATTACAAGTTACATGGTTAGTTCACTTTGTAAACCTAGATAAAAATATATTTAGCTCATAATAAATATTTAGAACAATATGCAATCTATTCGAACCAATACAAATACAAAAGATACAAAAATAAAAGAGGAAATATATATATATATATATATTTTTTTTTTTAGAGAAAACGAATCTATTATTATAAGGAAGTTATATCCTTTACAATAATAAATTCTATTGGAAGATAAGGTTTTCCCAGCTAATTTAGATCATTGTCTAATCCTAAAGCGAACTTAGTTAAGCTATGTACTGCTGCATTAGCTTCACGGTATACATGTTTAGCTAAAACACCTGAAAAGTAAGACAATAAACTAAATGCATCCAACAAGAGTTATCAAACTCGGAGTGGCTAACAATACGATCATTAAGAGCTTTAATCACTATTAATGCATCTGACTCTAAAAATTAGGGATTTATACTAACATACCTAGCCCAATAGAAAGCAACCCCACCACTTTAGCTTCTGTCATTTCCGAACTAAGAGCACTAACTATCTTCTTTGACAGAGTTGCTACGACTTCCCCTTTTGAATCTCGTATGATAGCACCAAAATATACCGTGTGTATGTCCTTATTGATTGTCGCGTCAACATTTAGTTTGAAACTATCATTTGAAGGGAGAGACCGACATGCCTCCCTCCTTCCTACTTCTAAACAAGAAATTTCTCTATTAGACCCAATCTTTACTTCTTTTATTTCAACAATATAATTTGTGGTCCATCATATAACTTTCTCCACCAGTTTAGTTTAATTTTGGAGCCATGGACTTTTTTATTTCTTTTATTTCAAATACTCTATAGCACAACTCAAGTTCATCTTTAGTCAATGTGTGATTATAATGGTGAATTATATCCACTATTAACAAAAGGAAAATGAATTTGAAATTTAGTTAAAAACAAGTGTGTCTGCTAAATTGTTTTAGCGTGTTTACAACTTATTAAGGCATGTATGATAGATTCCTATATGAAAGATGTTTTATTGTCCATTGAAAGATGTTTTATCAACAAAATGAATAATTGGATTCTGAAAGCGAATTCAACCAAACTGCACACAGTTTTTTAGAAAAATAAGGAGACGGCGACGTTATAGTGATTCAATCCCAAAAATATGATCTACGTTCATTGTAGTTTATTATAGAGAAAGAGTATACATTGCTATAGTTTCAGTTCAACAAATGACTACGTTTGTGAACTTGTTCCAAAATATAATTGAGGTTTCCTACTTATAGGAGGAGAATCTTAGTCATTTACAATTGCATACACCATTTTAGATAGCATGATTATCCCAAAATAATAAGATAATTACAAATATTTAATAATTATCTAATTCTAAATGAATTTTCCGTATTTGAATAAATTATCACAATTTAAATAATAATTGTCCAAATATTTGTTGAGTTATTTGTTTTCTAGAAGAATTCATTATAGTTGCGCACACTTCTTAGAGTTTCAACTAAATCACGTCTCCTGCTAGCTAACCTTTCAATTTGCATGCAAGTGGTAGCGGGCTAGCTAACTTCGCATAGCTATCTAGCTTTTCAAGGTGGTATTAAGCTAGCTAATTTTGCATAAGTTGTCTAGCTTCCATAAGGTAGCTAGCTTTCACCCGATTAAGGTGACTACTTTGTCAATAAATAAAAATGTGCTTACATAATTGATGTCAAGCTTACATAGTTGATGTCGACCACTTTGCTAATAAATAAAAATGAGCTTACATAATTGATGCCAAGCTTACATAGTTGATGTCATATACACCACGCATCTTGTACTTTGCATGCATCTCATATTTTGTGCACACCTTTTATAGCTTATATTTTTGGCACACTACTTTAAGTGCCTATCGAAGCTTGCGGCGAACATTGCCACCCAAAACATTTTCTAAGCGGACAACATTAACCAACCTATATCCCCAGTTCTAGTCTTTGTTAGCTACAGTCCCGGCTTGCAATTAGCTGATCTAATTTATCAATAGGAATACAGCCATAAAACAATACTGGGGGCACCTGAAAATTACACACAAAATTTATATTAATGATACGACACTCATATTTTATCTCAAAATAGGACTATAATATTTTCCGCCATTTAAAATTATGTAATTAACATCACTAATGTAAATTATTGGTGTCTAGTATTATTACTCACAGCCGTAATCCCCAATCAAAATTAATCTCTTCGTAAAGGTTGGAATGCAAAAGGCATCAAATAACTCGATCCTTGTCACGTCCGAGAATATCTTCAAAAACATGACCAAAAAAAAAAAAACCAAACCAAAAATACAAAATGGAATACAACCTATAAAGTTACTTAAGAACAGTAGCATTTCTGACACGGCACATTAACGAATTTTTTTTTTTTTTTGTTGTTTTTACACCTTTTTGGACAGGTACCCTGTAGATGATCATCCCTACAACTTTTCCACAAATTTGCACAGAAAGTGAAACTTCACAAGTAACCTTGAATTAGAAATTAGGAAGAAAAGGATTGATGGTTTTCGAATCCAGCAAATTGCATCCAATTCCATCACCTCTTCATGCAGACACAGGTATTCTTTCCTCGGAAGCATTTGTCAAGCTCCTATCCTTGAAACCCAACATTTTGTTTAACGCACCAATGTAAGCCTTAACACTTGAAACAACAATGTCCATTCCTGCCCCGATCCCGCTGGCAAAGGAAGAAAATAGAGATTTCATGTCGTGTATCAACAAGAAGAACAATTATGCCACCTTGAAGAAAAAGAACCTCTAAGGATACTATATACCTAAATGTCCGAGAAACTCGTTCTCCAGTTGAAGCATTAGTAGGTGCGTGAATATTTTCCCCTCGGATTGCGACACGGGTGGTGGCAATTGCATCGATACCTTCTGTGACAGCATTCATCGAGTATTCGAGGAGTGTTACTGGTTCCTGCACAGTGCACGAAAATGCAAGAAGTCTATATCAAAAGATTGTTGGTAGCTAGCACAGACGTGAAAAAATAAATTAAAAGGCAAATTTCAAATTTACAGAATGATAGGAGGGTGGGGAGGGGGGTATTGCACCTAAGGTACATTTGAAGTATCGTCATTACCTATTTTCACAAATTTCATGTCTAGTTCAAACAAAATCATGCTTAATAGTTCTAATAATCAACCATCGGCTATCAACAGTGTCCTTTCATAGGTAAGTCTTAAATGCAGAGTTCATGGTAATTTCTATTTCTGAAAGTGTGTGATTGCTTGTTTGTTATTCAAAAGAATAAGAAAACATAAGTGAGCATAAAAAGTCAGAGACACATAGGCATAGGTAGATATATACAGTAGGTAGTTAAGTTAATTAGGTAGACAAATATGCAATAATAAAAAGCTGGTAATTTAAAGAACTGAGATGAAAAAGGACCAGTTAACTGAATTCAAGGGTGCTGGAATTTAAACAAACTAAAATTAAAAGTACTAAAACTTTAATAACAAAAAATAAAAAGATTAAAATTTAAATAGCTGAAAGTAAAGTTGCTGAAATATAAATACTGAAGATAAATGGCTGAAATCTAAAGAGGACCAGTTGACTGGAATAAGTTAGTACTGAAAATTAATGAGCTGAAAGTAAAATACGAGAAGATAAAATACTAGAAAATAGAAGAAGCTGCCTTAATGCAAAAAACTACCATAAACCTAGGACTTGCAGTCTTGAATGGCTCAACCCTTATATCATTGAATGAGATGCTAATATATGTATTTATGTGAAAATATGAGATAGATGGTGGTTTGATGTAAGAACTGTAGCTGTTTATAAGCTGACCAAACCTCGATCATGCTTATATATTAAAATAATTATATAAAAGCATGGAATGCGGACTTTAGTGATCAACTAAAGACATGATTCCATGTTGATGCAGAATGAAGTGGTAATGAATGATCAACCACTCATGTGTGCAAACTAATATTTATCATGCATAAAAGTATGATTTTGGCTTATAATATATATCAGGAAAACAATCAACCACTACTTATATAGAAACAGCAGCTGATTATGCATTCAAGGAGGAAAAAGAGTGATTTCAGGTGTCTGAATGAGGTTAAAATGATGATCTTAGACTAGGAAAGTAGCCTTGAATGATATATAGATACAAGGGAGGAATTTTAGGCTTATCAGTGGGTGAAAATGAAAGAAAAATGAGAGTTTTTGCCACTGTTATCGCTGGAAACGTGAGCAGCAAAATGAGAGAGAGTGATTGTAGAGTGTGTACAAAAGAAAAGTTGTCTTAAAGTGGAAGAGCTGCTCCTACTTATAGGGAGTTAAAACTTAGAGGCCAAGAAGTTAGTAGAAGACAAGGCTGCCAAGCGGCAAAAACAACCTTTTCTTATCTCCTAGGATCTGGTTCCAGCCATAGTTTTAGTGAAAAACAATGATTAAATAATATGGAAGTGCTAAGAACTAGTTTAGAGTTTAGTAAACTGCCTTAGGAAGCAATATAAAAGCTGCCACCTCAGCAATTTCACTTAAAACCAGCAAAAATAAACTAGAAACCACCTTATTTAGAGGTTAGTTACTAGGAAATCAACATGGCATTTGGCTAGGAAATCACTGCATGCAACAGTAGCTAGTTTTCCTTAATTCAGTGCATGTAATCCATATTCTAGAACCCCTAAAAGGCGTTTAGGGTATAGGGTAAGATTACCCTAGTTCAATTAGAATCCGGAACCTCTAAAATGACACTGCTCAGCTTCTTTTTCCAACGCTTTTGCTCTGTTCTCAGCTTTAATCATGTTCAAGCTTAATCTAATATTGATCAAGCTTAGTCTAATCAAATTCAGGGACATACCCCAAAACATCCAGACACATCCTCGCAGCAACTGAAAAAAAAATGCAGAAAAGATTTATAGCAGATTTTCTTTTCAAACCTTCACAATTAGATCAACAGCTTTGTAAGCTGAATCCACTGGACCAGTTCCTACTGAACAAGCGACATGTTCTCTCCCATCTGTGTCAACAAGTTTAACTGTAGCAGTTGAAAGACCAAGAGTTCCACATGTGACCTGTGCTAAGTTATGTCATTTGGTCAAGATTTTCCCTTTGAAATGATAAAAATTAGATGACATGGCGATGTTCCTTTTGAAATGATAAAAAATAGATCATAAGCAAAGTATATATATAAATATATAATAATAATAAAATAACAGAGTCTAAATTCACCTGCAGATCAAGAAGCTTCCAAACCACTTCTGGCTGAAAAACTTCATCTGAGACCAATGCTCTAAGGTCAGCATCAGTTACCCTCTGGGATTAAAAAGAATGAACAGATTTTAAGTTCCCACAAAATCCACAAGTCCCAAAAAAAGCATAAATAAAGCCATGCAAGTTAATAACAACATGAAACACAGAGCGGTTTTAAGAATACATAAACAGGTATGCATCCCATTCAGTTCCAAAACAGATGACAAACCAACAAAATTGTTGATCTTAGTAATAAGGACGTAAACCAGTGATGGGGAAAAAAATGAATAAAGAAATATCTCAATGCAGTAGTTTATGCAATATGATGCAAGACTCAAGAGTACACTTAGAAAACATTATTCATTCAAATTCACCTTCTTTTGCTCAGCAACTGCTTTGAAACGCCAGAATACACTCTCAAGTTGCTCATCTTCAAGCTCATAACCAAGCTATATGAAGAAGATGATGAAGAAAAGTTAATACGTAACAGCACATAAAGGCAATGTGGGAGACACAGCAGAATGGAAAAACATGAAAAAATTCATACCTCATGAAGTCGTCGCCTCAATGCATGGCGCCCGCTGTACAGAAAACATTGATGCACACCCACAAAGGAAAAGAGTCACTATTAGAAAAAAGTGAAATTTTAAAAAGACATGAGATAGAGTTAAGTCAAGTGGTTAGGCTCATTGTTTGCTTCTCATGAGGGTTCTACCTAGAAATATGTTAAGTTTCTTGCCTCCTAAAGATTGTAGGCTTCAGCGGGGAGGGCAAGTGAAAAGGGGAAAAGAAAAGGGGTATGTTCATCACATAATGGAAAAGAGACATTAGTAGACGAAAGTGAATCAGTAAAAAACATGAGAATAAAATGGGTATAAACAAGTCATGGCTTTGGTACATAAACCAGAAGCAAGGCAAATGAGAAGTATAGCTGACATGTTGAAACCAACAAAGAATAAATCAGAAAACAGATAAAAGGTTGATTTCATTTGTACCTGAGTTTCCCAAGGACTATGCCAGCTTCATTTGTTCGTTCAAACCCTATATCTTCGGGGGATATGATTTCATATGTTCCTTTGTGCTTAAGCATTCCATCCTAGAGAACAGAGCTTTTCAGCATTGCACCATAAATTGAAAATCTTAACATACCAAAACAATGAAAAAGAAACATGACATGGAAAAAAAAGCTTCAGTTCAAAACTTATATTAGAATTTTGCAAATGACGCAACTAATCCATCCAAAAGGGAATATGATATTTTTTTTTATTAGAAACAACAGATTTTTTGAAAATTAAATTACAGTGTGTCAGTAAAATAAAGCATAGAAGGACATGAAGTCCGCCAAGCAAGAAAAAAAGGAGAGGAAAAATAAATGCTAAAATCAACCACTCCGGTCCAATTGAAGCACACCGAAAGAACTTTCTTAAACCCATATCAGTGAGACCTTTTCCTTGGATTCTTAAAGGAGGTATGCATCTAAGAATGCTAACCATGGAAATATGAATGTAAAACCAGTACCTACATATCCTTGCAATACAAACTTTAGGAATGCCAA
>JXTB01000026.1:812230-835886 GCA_002914805.1 Parasponia andersonii
TGGCCCCAACTATAGCCTTGTGCGGCTGTACATGTAACCCTGTGTATTCTTCAACCTAAAGGTTCATCCACATTCACGTTCATATTCCTTGCAGAAGCACATACATCAAGATCAGAAAGTAACTTTGGATATGAGTTGGGAAGCATACCATCGTGCTTGTCATTGAGATATGTCGTGTGTTAATTCCAGTATGAAGTCCCCCCAGTTCACGCTCCCCACAACATTTTATGGTCATTACAACCTGCAGATTACATTAGACACAAAAAGAAAAGACAAGAAAAGAATAAACTATCATAAAAGCAAAGAAGACGGAGAAAATGAAAAAAAAAAAATAACTTATTTAGATGTTTAATTTGTATAAACAACACGAAAATAAAAACAGACTATACAGTTTAAAAGTTTGTACTCCAGAAACGTGTCCAATATAAAATTCAGATACTTTTTCAGTCTGGTTTCCCACTAAACAATGCTAAATAATCTAGTATAAAAAAGTAATGACGTCAAATTACTAAGAGAAAAAGAAACACAACTCCAGAAAAGCAATCTAAAGGGTGAATTTCTAAAGAATTTTAAGGACCAAATAACTAGATGAGCTGATTTCATCGGATAGATATCTTGGATGAAGCCTGATATATAGCTGCCATCTTATAAAATTTACAGAATGCTAATTTGATTAGTAAAGGGAAGAACCTCGAATGTTCAGTTATAATCACTAATAGCATCACAAGGGAACGAAATAAAGAAAAAATAGGGGGAAAATACCATAACTGATTTTATTTTGACTAAACTTTGCACAGAAAAACTGCATAATTGGAATACGTTACACATAAAGTTGATATTTTTGCATGAGTATGACAAAGTGAAATATTCAACTGACAGTTTTTTTCCCCCTGTTTAAAAAGGTCCAAAACTTGTAAATTGAACATTCAACCAACAAAGACTTGTTATTTTTACAATGGAAAAATGGTACAATAAATTTATGATTGGCTATCTTCGAATGGTTGAGTAAAGAGTACATTATTCATTCACTATGTTTCGGGCTAAGTCCCTGAATTTGATTAGAATGATTTTAATTAAGTATTAATCAATAATAGATTAAGCTTGAATATGATTAAAACTGGAAATAGGGCAAAAACAGAGAAAAAGGAAGTAGGGTAGTGTTATTTTAAAGGTTACGGATCGTTACTAAGTTAAGATATCCTTACCCTATACCCTAAACCCTTTTGAGGAATAAGAATGTGAGTTACCTGCACCAAATCAAGGAATACCAGCCACTATTACATGCAGAAACTTCCTAACCAAGCAATATGTTAATTCCTAGTAACTAACCCCTAAACCGGGTGGCTTCTAGTTTATCTTTGTTGGTTTTGAGTTAATCCGCTGAGGTGGCAGCTTCTAACTTGCTCCCTAAGGCTATTTACTAAGCTCTAAACTGGTTCTTAGCACTTCCATGTTACTTAATCATTGTTTTTTTTCCCACTAAAACCATGGTTGGAACTAGATCCTAGGAGACAAGGAAAAGCCGCTTTTGCCACTTGGCAGTCTTGTCTCCCACTAATTTCTTGATTTCCAAGCTTCAAGTCCTTATAAATAGGAGCAATCCTTTCACACAAGACAACAACATTAAACAAGTCCCTCCTACACAAACACTCATATACAATCTCTCTCTCTCTCTCTCTCTCTCTCTCTCTCTCACTCATCTATTCACGTTTTTAGCCACTGCGGTGGCTGAAACCCTCAGTTTTCTTGCATTCTAGACCACCCGATAGACATAAAACATCCCCTAACCTCCTATATATCACTCTAAATCATATTTCTAGCTTAAGATCACTAATTCAATTTCATTCCTACATCAGAAAGTGATCTTTGGTAGCTTTGCATGTATGATCAGTTGCTATTTCTACGTAAACAGTGACTAATCTTTGCTCTTTTATCATACATCTCAGCTTCTAGTCTTTATTTCTCATTCGTACTTTGCCTTATATTCATCATCTAAGTATCATATCCTATTATAAGCTTTTGTACTAGTTTACACCCGATAAACATTAGTTTATAAAGTGGCTGATCATTCATCTCCACTTTCCTGCATTACAAGGAATGTGAAGTGAACACCTTTAATTTGATTATTAAAGGCTCCTACTTCATGTTTTATATACCTACGCTCATATACATGCACGATCAAGGCTTGGTCAGCAAGTAACCGAGTCATATTTCAAAAAACAAATCATCATCTACTCCTTTTATACATATACTAGCATCTCACTCAAGGAACTCTATAAGGATTGAGCCATTCAAGACTCCAACCTCATGGTCATGGTAGTTTTTACACCAAGACAGCATCTTTTGTTTCCTGGTATTTTATAACCATCGTATTTTATTTTCAGCTTTTTTATTTTGCAAGCTTAATCCAGTTGATTGGTATATTTTATATTTCAAACTTTTATTTTCAATCTTTACATTTCAGCAACATTATTTTTAGCTATATTTAAATTTCAGCCTCTGTTATTTAAGTTTCAGTATTTTTAATCTTAGTTACTTATACTTCAGTATCTTAGAATCCAATTAGCTGGTCCTCTTTTTATTATCCAACTTAACTACCTACCGTATATATCTACCTATACTTACTTATCTCTAATTTTTATGTTCAATTATGTTGTCTTAAATTTTGAGTAACAAACAAGTAATCAAATATTTTTAGAAATCAAAAATTACCACGAACACACTAGTACGCTTCTTATAATAAATACAATATTCACATCACAAGTACTTTTGTTATAATAAAAGTACAATATTGAAGTCAGTAGTTCATGTGTGCGTGACGTGATATCCTCCAACATATGTAGTAACACATGTGCAACAACATGACTGCATCCGATCTACACTCATTTACTTAAATACACATCTTTCAGGACTAAAGATAAGAACTAGAGAAGCAGACCTACATTTTAAGTATGAAATGGCTTTAGGAGACAGAACTTTGATGGCTGGCCATATTAAAGCAACTCTCAGAAGAAAGGAATTTCTAGGTGCAGCTAAATATACACATCAAAAAATGTATAATATGGTTTTAAAAATGTAAATGAACAAATAAATGAGAACAACAACAACAAAGAAAAAGTAATGCAACTTGTATTTGTTAATTTGAGCAGAGCATCCGAGTAGCACACCAGAATAATTTTGGTGATTGGCATAAGTATTTAAAGATAAGGCGCGCTGAAAAAATTGAGAGTGAAGACTGATAACTAATACTGAAATGTAGAACAAAAGCCTTTCAAGGTACTGTTGCAGATTAAACTTGTTGAATAAATTACAAGATCAAGGGAAAAGTTAACAGGTTAAAGTTCCCACACATAACCCTCATAAAACATGAAAGATATAATTTCTTACAAATCTGTTCATTAACTTTGATGAATATTTAAATTATGCAGTTATCAAATATTGGAAAGGTCATGAGACACATTCTTAGTACACAACATTTCACTGCATAAAGTGAGGAATCTGACTAGGCCCAACCTATTTCGCTTATGCTAGAAGGTGTAAGATGAGAAATTGAGCATTCTAGTAGTGGGGTGGGGGTCAGATGGTTGACTTTTGACACAACGGTAGTCTAGTCTTCTGTCAGTTTGTTAGCAGTGGCTAAAATAATTGAGGGGTATATTTAGGACTCGTGGAGAGCGTGGGAGGGTATCAGGTCATTTGGTCCAGTCTGGTTTAGTGAAGCTGAGCTCCTTGGGAGAGATCCAGGCCTCTCAAATGCCTAGAGGCACTGTATTTTCTTCTTCTACCTTATTATCATATATCAGTAGTTTTATTATCTATTTCTATTATCTGTATATTTGATTATACAACTGGGTTCTATCAGGATCTTATTAGAATTCTAGATCCTACCGTAGAAAATAATTGCAAACTGCAAGGCATATCGAAGATCAAACTCAATACATCCCATTTCTAACTTGGCTCCTATAAATAAATACATGATTTTTATAGCAGTTAGTATGCTTGCTTGTTTTTTGTCTGCTGAGGGTGTCGGGTACTTGGTATTCTATACATGGAAATCAACACCATTAAGAAAAAATGAGTTGCCTACATCTGTTGGTCAGTTGTGATGATCAGGGAACTTATAGTTGTTTGAGAAAGGTAATTCCATTCAATGCAGGGTCTATAGGGCTATTGCTAGTAAATTATAAATATAACAAAGAATCGAAGCATTCTCCATTCCTCAAAAAAATAAGGGAGATTGGGGATGGAGAGAATTGGTCTATGACCTTATACAGTTGCATGTGAATCAAATGCGATTTGAAGTGAGGCCAAAATTCCAGTAATGAATAACTATGAAAAAGGATCTCCGTTAATGGCTAAGAATGCCAGTTTCTAGATTACTACATTCATATATGGAAGGGTCTTAGGTCCATGCATGGTGTACAAATTACTACAGTAGAGACACTTGAACAATTCAAACTCCAAAAATTAATACATATTCTCTTGTTCATGGGCAAACTGATCACTTACCTCCTCTAAGGATGCATTACCAGCTCGTTCACCGATACCATTGATTGTTACTTCTAATTGTCTTGCACCTGCACATGCGCCCTGAAAAAAGATCAAATGAGACGAGCTTATATCTATAAGTGGGTATCACATGTCGGGAAAAGCAATAGTTACCGCTAAAGTGTTTGCAGTCGAAAGTCCAAGATCATTTTGACAGTGTGTTGAAATGATAACATTTTCAATACCAGGGGTATTGGCTTTTATGTCAGCAATCAATTGTCCAAATTCTTTTGGCACAGTGTACCCTACAGTATCAGGTATGTTGAGAGTTGTTGCTCCTGCCTTTATAACTTCACCCAAAATCTGATACAAGAATTCCCTCTCGGACCTGGTGTGTGCCAGAAAAAAATAAATAATAAAATAGAATAAAATAAAAAATAAAAAGAACCAATTAGTCATTACTTTCTTCTCTTTTTTTTTTTCTATTTCCCTCGTCTTTATTTGAAAATTTTCCAAAAAGCTCCCCGAGTTCAAGTGAAATGCATCGTCCGTCATCACATTCTTGGAAATTTTAAAAAAAAAAAAAAATCCCCTATGTTTAAAAGGGTTAAAAGAGTATACCTTATGACTGATAGTTGTTAACCAAAATCAGTCAAGGGGAACACATGACAAAGGATGTTTCTTTTACCATTTTGACCAAAAAAAAAAAACAAAAGGCATTTCTTCTACCATTTGGCAAACAAAGGATAAATGAATTTGTGATGATTGAATAGTCAATATCGAATGGAATTAAGCCAAAACACAATATTCCCTCTTTCTTTTAAAAATTAGGCCGTGCCACTTCTCACCAACCGCCAACACCACCAAAACCTCAAACTATCGAAGCCAACACTCATAAGCTACATATTTCCACATATTCCGTATGCTACCACTCAACACTTTTTCAACAATGCTCTTTAATGATAATATGGTATCACCAAATACGCAACGGAGTTTTAGAGTTAAAAGTTGCACAATTTCAAAGAGAAGTATTTTATGTTATCCTTGATTATAAACGAAAATATGTATCACTTATAACCAAAGTAGGCAATTAGACAAGAAGCACAGTATTATTTGTGAAGCTTAAATACCGTCTAAGGATCATCTTAGTGGTTGTATATGTTATGAAGAGAAAGAACGAATAGAATCCACTAACATCCACTGACTTCAAAAAAATAGCCTATAATGGCCAAGATGCATTTATGATTATACACTATGCGTTCCATGTCTATTTGAATAAAGTATCGACATTGAAATCATAGTGCATGATTTCTATGCGTGCATGCGTATGATACATAAGAGAGGAATTTAGACATTATACAAGACGAGAACTTGGAAACATCGCTTTCAAACGCATCAACATAATAAAAAGGGAATTGGAATTTTGTTTAAACAGAAAGAAAGATGACATTTTAATTCCATGATTTCGAATCCAACATGCTGTTTATCTAAAAATCCAAGCAATTGATTCATTCTTTTACATGAAAGAAAGATACCCATTAACCATAGAGTATAAAAATCCAAAAAGGGAATCAAAATACAGACCTGCCAGCATCTTCAGGGCTAAACTCAACATCATCACACCCCAAACTCCGAGCAAACTTGACCATGTTCCTAGCTATCTCAATCACCTGCTCTTTGCTCTTCCTCAACTTGTACTCCATGTGAATTGGACTTGTAGCAATAAATGTATGAATCCTAGGCCTCTTGGCGTACTTAACAGCCTCCCAAGCCGTCCTAATATCGTTCTCATTGCACCTAGAGAGCCCGCAAATGACCGGAACATAGCCGTCGACATCGACCGCGTTACCAACCTCCTTGGCGATCATCCTGACGGCCTCGAAGTCGTCTTTCGAGGCGGCGGGAAAGCCGGCCTCAATTATGTCGACCCCCAGCTTAGAGAGCTGACGGGCGATGTCAAGCTTCTCCTTGGATGTGAGGGAGGCCCCGGGGGACTGCTCGCCATCACGGAGAGTGGTGTCGAAGATGCGAACGTAGTTGGGGTCGGCGATACGGTTCGGAACGTACTCAGGGCGGCGTACCTTCGCCGGCGCGGGCGGCTCGCGGTCGGAGCTCTGGCAGGAGACGATTTGGGGTTTCTTGTTTAGGGGATTGGGATTGAACTTGAGAGAGGCAGCTTGAAAAGCTTGGATTTTGGCATGGAGAAGGGAATGGGTTCGGTAATGGTAGAAATGGGTCTTGGAGGAGGTTGTCGTGACTGTGGGGGAGAATTTGGGGTTGGAGAAAACAGCGGTCGCCATGAATGAGACAGATGAAGAAGAAGAAACGGCGGAAATGGCGGAGGGTTTAGGTGAAAGTGAAGATAGAGATGGAAGGAAGCTTGAGTGGAGGCCGAGTAGGAGTATACGTAAACGTAACCTGCATAAATGGAGCCAAGACAAGGTGTATGACGAAATGACGCAGAGAAAGCACCAATAAAACCCTAGAGAAGAAAGAAAGCGAAGGTTTTGGCGAACTTTTTATCTTTTTATTTTTTTTACAAGTTTTTTTTTTTTTTTTTTTAATGAGATTCTGATTTTGGACTAAGTAAAGTGAGTTGAGCACTTGAGCTGCGATAATATTTCCGACTCCTCAGACAGCGTCTAGTCTATGAGTGAGTAGGGATTACAATGGCTGCGTGGAAAGGAGTGGCGGCTGGAGAATTGTCCAAATCAGTCCTAATCGAGTTGGCTTTCTAAGAGATTTTAATGGAAAATGCTAAAGGCATGGAAAAATGCTAAATGCAGTTACTAGTTTACGGCACCCCGTACTAGTAAAGTCAAACGCATACGGCACCACGCTAACGCATATTTATACTACGGACTAGTTTGGTATATTATGTGACAGTTTTGTACCAGCAACAAAAGCAACTCTAAGAAAAAAATTTAAGATGTTTGGTAAACGTGGTTTAGTTTACAAAACTATTACTGTTTAAAATAACTTCTAGGCAGTATCTAGTCTTTATTAAATTATAAATTATACCTGCTGTAAATTATACTAAAAGATGAAATCATGCTATTTAAGTTTACACATGTGAACATACTAATTTAGAAAATATAAATATGAAATCAATACTAAAAACGTGGTGCATTGCATGTACCTCTCCTCACTAGTGTGTGTGTATATATATATATATGGGCACCAAGTAAGTATTTTTTTTTTTTTTACTTATGGGTATGTATCAATTTGACCAATGAAAATTTAGCATGCACATTTAAAAAATAAGAAAGAGAAAGAACATTAATAATGCACGTCTTTTCATGCATTTCATTATAGCCATTGGATCACCATTAGATGGTGATCCAACGGCTAAAAAAAAAATATCTACCCATAGGTAAAGAAAAAAAATACCTATTGGATTGGCAACCTATATATATATATAAAAGTTCAGAGGTGATCCAAAGTTCTTTTACGCCATCGGTACACAAACTATATTGTATGATACTGTAATACATTGTATTTTGTCATATGTATTGTATCAACTAGTAAAGTACTGTATTTTTATTTTGCACTTTGTTAAGACATGTTAAGTAGTTTTAAAAACAAATAAAAAGAAAAATAGTTATTCAACTATAATCTGAGTTAGGTGAGAGCATCGTCCTAAAGCGAAATTATTTATATATGTGTAAGTTTATGTTCTAGCATTGATAGGTCGAAAACCAATATTTAGAGTATCTCTAATGGACATGCTAAATGCTATGTTAATGCTAAATTTTAGCACTTGGCTAAAATATAACTCTTCAATGGTGTATGCTATATTGGCATAACTTTTAGTATGTGCTACGTGTAGTGCTAAATATAGCGCAAAGAATAACATATCGTTACACCCCGCTCATTTAGCTTCCTAAAATCCAAATGTTGCTACTTATGATTCTAAGATCCTCTGTATATACTACTCACCTAAAAGGATAGAGGAAAGTCCTAAAACGTGGTGGACACTTCTAGAATGATCAAGAGAAATCTTAGTCGTGCTAGAAGACTCTAGATGATGTTACTAAGTCCTAGAAGGCTCTAGATAAGGTCGGATAGTGCTAAATGGGTTGGGACGGTCTTAGAAGCTCCTAGAATGACTTGAAAGTGCCAAGATAGTGAGTAAACTTCCTAGAAGAATCTAGGCCATACTTATTCTAGATTTCTCTATGTAAATATCTTTGTAGATATTACTATTTTATTTGGGAATATTCTAGACCCTTTGTAAGATCATGCTACTTGGCACGATCATAACCCTTGGTTGGTTGGTTTAGGCTTTGCCTATATAAAAGACCATTTGGGTTTATTTGTACGGAAGTCTAATTTATGAGAGTTGTAAGCATTCTAAGAGTAATACAAAGCTTTCATTCACTTAAACTCTCTTAACTATTGTCATCTTGTCTCAAAACTTACTCTAAGTCCATTTTTTGAGTGTTGGTAGGCTGTCTTAATGCGATAGACTGTGCTAAGTGCCGCACGATTGTCTAGTTTGAAGCTAGGGTCGTGACAGTGTGGTATTAGAGCTTTGATTGCTCATTTTATCTTGGTGGTTCCATTGTCTATATGAAGACTATAGTTGCAACTTTCGACCCCATTGAAGTTGGTGCTTCTGAACGTGGGTGTGATGAAGGGAAAAAGGGTGTTACCCGCAGTAAGTCTAGGGACGTGGTGACTAACTTGGAGGCTAGAGTGTCCTGACTAGAGTCCAACTTGGGCACATTGGGCGAGCGAGTATACGATCTAGATGGTTGTTGCAACGGTTTGGAGACCGAAGATACAGAGATCTACAGCGGCATCAAAAATACGCTTAGTGGGCTAGAGGCTTACTTAAGGCACGAGATCGAGTCCTTTCATTCGGAGATTGCCAAGACATGAGATCTCTTCCAAAGAGAACTCATTAATATTTTACTTAAAATAGGTAAGATGAGTGGTGATCTTACTTTGTGCAAGCGAACGGTGGCCACGGAGGTAACCACCACAACAACCATTGAGGCAAGAAAGGTCGAGGTGTCTAAACCAAATAGCTTCAATGGTACTCGAAATGCTCGAAAAGTTGAGAACTTCCTATGAGGACTCGAGCAATACTTCGAGGTCGCTGGTGTGACAGACGATGCCGGTAAAATTCGTAATATGACTCTGTATCTTACCAATACTGCTACGCTATGGTAGAGGCGGAGACACAGGAAAATGCAACGAGGGGTGTGCACCATAGCTACCTTTGATGAGTTTAAGAGAAAGCTTAAGAGGCAATTCTTTCTCGAGCATGCCGAAGATGAGGCGAAAGGCCATCCTCGCCGCCTCAAATAATCTAGTAGTGTTAGAGACTACGTGAAAGAGTTTATCACACACTTGCTCGAAGTCCCTGACACATCAGATAAAGATGCCTTATTCTTGTTCATGGATGGTCTTTGGAATTAGGCCAAGTTAGAGCTCAAGCGCTGTGGTATCTAGGACTTGGCTGATGCTATTACTGTAACTGAGAGCCTTGTTGATTACCCTACCAATAAGGACCCTTCTAAGGCCAAAGACAAGAAGAGTGGTGGAGCAAAGAGCGAGGGAGAGTAAGCAAAAGGGGGAAAATGGAACAAAGATAATTCCTCCTACAAGCACAAGGACAAGGATAAAGAGAAAGAAGATCGTGACTTTTCCAAGCCAAAAGTCAAGTGCTTCCTTTGCGATGGGCCATATTGGGCACACGAGTGTCCCAAGAAGAAAGCTCCCAATGCTTTGATCACCTTCGAGTCAGGCCAAGAAGGAAGTGATAGGAAAGATGGTGGTGCACGTGTTGGTTCCTTGCAATTCCTTAAAGCCTTGCAATTGACCCCTAAGTCACAAGCTAAGGGCCTACTCTTTGTGGATACAACAATCAATGGCAAGGCCACAAAAGCCTTGGTTGACACGGGTGCATCCCATAACTTTATCTCTGTCGAGGAAGCTAGGCAGTTGGGCTTGTTGGTATGCAATGAAGGAGGCCCCCTCAAGGTAGTAAATTCAGTAGCACGCCCCATCCATGGGGTTGCTCATGGTGTCAAGGCTAGCCTAGGTGCATGGGCTGGCCAACTTGACCTATCAGTAGTACCAGTGGATGACTTTGCAGTAATGTTTGGCTTGGAGTTCCTTGATGTAGTGCAAGCATTCCTTGTTCCTTTTGTCGACTTTATGTGCATCATAGATGGTGAAAAGGCTTGTGTGGTACTAACGGAGCAGTCCACGAAAGCGAAAAACAAAGTACTTTATGTACTTTAATTCAAGAAGGGCTTGAGAAGGGAGGAGGAGAGTTACTTGGCTATCCTAAAGGAGTACGATAAAGAAGAGTTGGAACCTCAAGGTGACTTACCTATAGAGGTGCAAGTTATCATAGATGAATTCAAGATGTGATGCCTGACACCCTACCTAAGAAACTTCCACCTAGGAGGGAGGAGGATCATAAAATCGAGCTTGAGCCAAGCATGAGGCCACCCACAATGAGTCTCTATCGAATGGCCCCTCCGGAGTTAGCGGAACTCCAAAAACAACTAAAGGAGTTGCTTGGAGCGGGTTTCATCAGGCTCTCCAAAGCTCCTTTTAGTGCCCTGGTGTTATTCTAGAAAAAGAAAGATGTCTCACTAAGGATGTGCATTAATTACCCATCTCTTAACAAGTATCCTATCCCACTAATTGCCGACTTATTTGATCAACTTAAGAATGCTAAATACTTCTCGAAACTTGATCTATGCTTGGGGTACTACCAAGTGCGTATAACAGAGGGAGATGAGCCCAAGACCACGTGTGTGACAAGGTATGGTGCTTACAAGTTCTTAGTCATGCCATTTGGTCTTACCAATATACCTGCTACCTTTTGCACCCTCATGAATAAGCTATTCTATCCCTACCTCGATCAGTTCATGGTGGTCTACCTTGATGATATAGTCATCTATAGCAAGACTATAGAAGAACACTTAGAACATTTGAAAAAGGTGTTTGAGATCTTGAGGGAGAACCAACTATTCATCAAGAAAGAGAAGTGCTTCTTCCTCTAAGAGGAAATGATGTTCCTAGGGCATAAGATAAAGGATGAAAAACTTATGATGGATGAAACCAAAGTGCAAGCCATCCAAGAGTGAGAGCCTCCTATTAAGGTGCCAGAGTTAAGATCTTTCCTTGGACTTGTGAACTACTATAGGCAGTTCATCAAGTCTTACTCAGCAAGAGGAGTGCCACTTACTAACCTACTCAAGAAGAACAAGTCTTGGGAGTGGACACCTGAGTGTTAAGTCTCATTCGAAGACTTGAAGAAGGTGATAAACAAAGAGCCAGTTCTTAGTTTGCCTGACCACTCTAAGGCATATGAGCTTCACACATATGTCTTTGATTTTACTATTGGTAGAGTACTAATACAAGAAGAGCATCACATTACTTATAAAAGTTGCAAGCTTAACGACACTGAGAGATGCTATACAGTGTAAGAAAAAGAGATGACTGCCATTATGGCCTAAGGGTATGGCAACACTACTTGTTGGGCTCTCACTTTACGATCATAACTGATAATGTAGTCATAAGCTACTTTCAAACTCAGAAAAAGTTGAGTCTCAAGCAATCTTGGTGCAAGACTTCTTAGCAGAATTCGACTATAGGCTTAAATACAAGCCTAGGAAGGCCAATGTGGTGACAGATGCCCTAAGCAGAAAGGTGGAGTTGACTGCCTTAAGCCGGCCCGATATCACCTTGATAGAAAAAATCAAGGAAGGACTAAAACACGATGTTCTTGTAAAGAGCCTGCTGCCCTAGTGATGGAAGGAAAGACAAGACGATTTTAGCTGAGCAATGGATTTCTCTACACCAAAGGCAATCGACTCTATATGCCTAAGTGGGGGAACTTAAGAAAAGAGCTTATTAAAGAGTATCACGATTCTTTGTGGGCTGGACACCCAGGTCAAAAACGCAGTCTTACTCTTATTAAAGCTATCTACTATTAGCCTCAGCTGAGGGATGATATCGAAGCCTATGTAAGAACTTGTCTTGTATACCAATAAGACAAGGTGGAATAATAATTACTGAGCAGATTATTAGAACCTCTCCCCATTCCTGAGAGGCCGTGGGAGAGTATCTCTATGGATTTTATTACTAGTCTGCCTAAGTCAGAAGGCTTTGACAATGTTTTTGTGTAGTTGATCGCTTCAGCAAGTATGCCACCTTTATACCTGCTTCACCTGGTTATCCCGTCAATGAGACCGCGAGACTTTTTATGAAGCATATTGTGAAGTTTTGGGGAGTCCCGTCGAATATTGTAAGTGACAATGACCCTCGGTTCACGGGAAGATTTTGGACAGAACTGTTCAAGTTGATGGGTTCAGACTTGAACTTTTCTACTAGCCTTTACCCCTAAAGCGATGGTCAGACGAAAAGGGTGAATGTCTTACTGGAGCTATACTTGAGGTACTTTGTGAGTGTCAACCAAAAAGATTGGGCAAAATTACTTTATGTAGCCGAATTCTCCTTTAACCTCTAAAGGAGTGAGTCTACAGGCAAGAGTCCTTTCGAGATAGTCATGGGTCAACAACCTATGACTCCACATTCCTTAGCAATAAGTTACGGCTGGAAGAGTCCAGCAGCATTCAACTTTGTTAAGGTATAGCATGAACAAGCGGAGTTGGCTAGAGCCTACTTAAATAAGGCCTCTAAGAGAATGAAGAAGTGGACTGACAAGAAGAGGAGGCACATTAAGCACTAAGAGGGAATTTAGTCCTTGTCAAGTTGCTACCCCAATAATTTAAAACCTTAAAGAAGGTGAATAAAAGGTTGGTATGCACGTGCGAAGGTCTATTTCTGGTACTCAAGTGTATAAGTAAGGTCTCCTATAAGCTTCAACTCCCTACTAAATTAAAGATTTTCTCCATATTCCATGTTAACATAATAAAATCCTACCATGGAGACGAAGAAAATCCTTCAAGGGGCGAGTCCAAAAGGGCCCTTACTATGATGGTAACCTCTTTTAATAAAGGGGTAGAGTGTATTTTGGCTGATCGCTTGATCTGCTGACAATGTGTTCCTAATTATCAAGAATACCTAGTGAAATGAAAGAATTTGCCCGAGGCTAAGGCTAGCTGAGAGCATGAGGACGCCTTATGGTAATTCAAAAACCATGTCGAGCGGTTCAAAGTTGATAGTGCGACCGGGATGCCGCGAACTTGAGTGAGGGAGGGTGTTACGCCCCGCTCATTTGGCTCTCCAAACTCCAAATATTGCTACTCATGGCTCTAAGATCCTCTATATATATTTCTCACTCAAAAGGATAGAGGAAGGCTCTAGAATATGGTGGACACTTCTAGAATGATCAAGAGAGATATTGGTCATACTAGAAGACTTTAGATGACGCTACTAAGTCCTAGAAGGCTCTAGACAAAGTCGGATAGTGCTAGATAGGTTAGGACGGTCCTAAAAGCTCCTAGAATAACTTCGAAGAGCTAAGATGGTGGGTGAACCTCCTAGAAGGATCTAGGCCATACTTATTCTAGATTTCTCCATATAAATATCTTTGTAAATATTACTACTTTATTTGGGAATATTCTAGACCCTTTGTAAGATCATGCCACTTGGCACGATTATAATCCTTGGTTGGTTTAGGTTTTGCCTATATGAAGGACCCCTTGGGTTCATTTGTACGGAAGTCCTATTTGTGAGAGTTGTAAGCATTCTAAGAGTAATACAAAGCTTTCATTCACTCAAACTCTTTTAACTTTTGCTACTTTGTCTTAAAACTTACTCTAAATCCTTTTATTGAGTGTTGATAGGCTGACTTAGTATGACGAACTGTACTAAATACTGCACGATTGTCTAGTTTGAGGTTAAGGTTGTGACAATATGCTAAAGTTTAGTATGCGATGTTATTTATAATATTGCCACTATTTTAAATATAAAATATTCATATGTTTCATAATATTGACAAAATACAATGTATGTATTTATATCTATATTTTTTCATTATATTTTAATTACAAGTTTATCCATACTAAATTACAATCAATTAGAATTACTAGGAGAATAAATTTTTACATATAAATTTTTTGCATTGACCAATGTGTTCATTTATATAGAATTTGAATAATGGTAAATTAGTAGGTAGAGTTAGTTTTTATGATAAATAATTAAATGATAAAATAAGAAGATTTAATAATAGAATAAAGATACGTGAATACAAAATTGTATTTCTTTTAGCATATATACATTGGAGTAAAACTCAAAAAATGCATGCTAAATTTTGTATGCTATGCTAAATTTAGCATTAGCACACTTTTTTTAGCATCATGCATTGGAGATGGTCTTAGTGTAGTAAAAAAATGATCTACTATGATTTGATACCATTTTCAATATAATTTTAAATAATATGATCTCACTATGAATAAGATAAGGTGTAAGTAGGAAAAAAAAAAGATATATCATGTGGTATAAGTTTCTTGTATCCCTAGCATTATTCTTTTGTTGTATAATAACTCTATTTTGTATACTTTAATGCATTATTTTGTTATGTTCTTATATTTTTAATTAATATTTTCTTGTTAATTAGTTTACTTTACTTATCTTGTTTTTATTTTTATTAATTTTATATGTGAAATTGGTGAACAAGGGCAAAATCGGATAATTTGGAGATGAAAAAGGTAAAATGATAATTTAGTAAATTATTAAAATCAAAATAAAATAAAGAAAATCAATTCTGGTCTTAAAGACCATGTGCAAGATTGTAAAATTCCAAGTTATTTTCCTTCTTAACTGTCAGATGAAGCTCATGGGCCATCTCCACTAGTCATGAGCATGCCCCACATAGTAACAGCTCTAGGCCCCATGTGTCGACCATTAGTAGAAATGATGTATTCTTGTACTCTGCGTGTGTCCTTCTTTTTGTGCACTCGCATCTATTATTGAATCTCACGCTAACATAACATCTTCTTTTCAACTCATCCATCATATCCTAATACATAGATTCCACTAATAAAGTTGTAACCAAGCTTGCTATAGCAAATCCTACAACTCAACTCTCTTTTTCTCTTATCAGAACCAATACCAGTCATATATTTTTCAATCCAATGGCAAAAAATCCAAGCAAATTCCATCTCTATTTTCAGCCTCATTTGTCGGTCATTAGATATCCTTCAAGCTCCCATCTTAGTCATCTATCCTAGGTTTAGCATTATATAGAATTAGAAGAGAAAATTGTTAAATATGCTCCAAACAATGTATAATAATATCTATATGCTCTAGTCAATAATGATTTCAAATGTACACCAATGGGACAAAATTACCCCTAGTAATCTAAAAACGGAATTATGTCTTGAAAAAAAAAAAAACCTCCAAAAGATCTTCCTCTTCCTTACATGATCCCATCAATTCTATGACTAGTAGCCAACACTTACCACAACAGTCGCCTCCCATCACTATATCCAATGCCACACCTCATCACCACCACATCCCACTAACTGAAACTCTCCTAGTTGTGCCACCAATATGTATAGTCGATGCTCGCATATTGTCCTGTTGGGAAATGTAGTAAAAAAACAATATTATTTTGGAGTTGTTTCCATAGAACAATATAATAAAGGATTAAAGTATTATCTACTGGATGTTTATAAATGCCATATTTTGTTTATTGTTTAAATACATATTTAATATATGTTATGATACTTTGGATTTTATACTAAGCAAATATTAATAATTTTCAATGATATGATGGTAAAGCAAATGAATAGTGCTCAGTGTGCCTTAGGAATTCGAGTGCAGAATAATGAGGAGCTTTTTACCTTATTGTATAACTAGTAACTATGTAAAATACTTCTGTATTACTTCCTTGGCTTGTAATAGTACCTAAGGCCCCGTTTTACGGATTTGGTCTGTATAACTAATTATACTGAATTGTGAGAATAATGATGATACTTGGTTTATTTAATAAATTTTATTTTCAATCTACTTCTAACAGTGATCACAAAACTGTAGGAATTTTACTTTTAAAATTATTTTTATAAATTTTTTATAAAAGAACTTTTGAATTTCCACTTGTGAAATTTCCTTTCTGCCATTGGTCTAGGGTTTGGGCCGTGACCAATATCATATCAGAGTTTATTATGATATTAATCTAAGATCATTGGAGCTTAAGCTATTTAAATCTATTAGGTCCTTCTTCTAGCTCATATAATAGTCTTGAACTAACAAACTTATCAGTTGAGCCCAATAGGTCCATTAGGATTTACTACACATGTTCTTATATAAAGGGGGAAAAGTGTCTCTTTAGATGAGTTCGTTCAGCAATTGCTTGATACACAGAATACCATTCTTTTGTATGAGACACAAATTAAGAGAGAAAGTTGGCCATAGCAAGAAGTAGAAAAGAGTTTATCTTCTTGTTTGTCCTATTCATCTCTCGTTAGGATTCAAGAAAGATACCCACACATATTGAATTTGCTTGGAGACTCTAGAAAATATAAGAGAAATTTGAAGATTATAGAGTTCATTGTCTTGAAGATGATTCTTGAAGAGTTCACGAATAGAAAGAGATTCTAGGTATTTCTCGTTAATTACATGAAATAATATATGTTAGCATCTAGATCCTTGTCTGTATATTGGTTGTGAAAGTATGTCATATAAAATTTTTAATATCCATTATGATGCGTACATGGTTGATGTAATTCCAATAAATGTATAAAAAACTAACAGGTCCAACTTTGGCCTAACCCACTCCTCCTTCTTCCATCACGAGCCTAGTCGACCACCCAACTTAGATGCCTATTAGAAAGGCATCGAAAAAGCGTCGGAATTACTTCAAAATTTTCAAAGCATTCTCATCTCATTTCCATCCTCCTCGACTGTCGTTCAATGAAAGGCTGCTCGATGGTTGTTCGACTAAAGGTCACTTCGATGGTCGTTCAAAGAGATGTTGCTCGATGGCTATTCAATGGTCTTTCAAAGAGAGGCCAGTCGATGGCAGTTCGATGGTTGTTCAAAGAGATGCCACTTAATGGTCGTATGATGTTGCTGTGACTTGTTCTTAAATGTCTGGATTTATTGAAATATTCTGGATTGCTTGATAGGAGAGATGATGAAATTGTCTATATTGTTTGATGGATTTATCCTTCTGATTAAGTATTGGGTAATCACTAATTTCTCAGTTTTTTTATCTTTTTCATGTTTAATACTAGTTAAGTTCTAAACTTGAGCTTCTTAGGTATAAGTTTTGTGGCTTAATATTTTTTTCATTTCTTTTAGTTTTATTTTTGAGCATATTAGAGAATGAGATTCAAAGATGTGTGAGGAAGAGGAGAGGAGAAGTGTTCGAAGATATCTTTCTAAATTTTGGAGTAGTTTAGTCCTTTCAAGTGGGTATATATATAGATTTATTATAATTATTGATAGATTATATATATGAAATTGAGTATACTTCAGGGCATATTTAGAGAAAGCACATGTTCCCAAAATAGAAGCTCCAAGATTTCATTTTTAGAGCTAAGAGAAAAACAAAAAAAAAAATAGTTGTAAGTCAATAAATATATACAACTATATATTTATCTTAGTTTTGTGTAAGAATTTTAATATAGATTTTGATTTAGTGACTAATATTTTTTTAGAGCATTTGGAGTGCCATATTCAAAAGGACAATTCTACTTTGGAGGAGGAAAAACAACAACTTTTTAGAGGGCATCCTTATCGCCATCTTAGGTGTTTATTTTCTCAATTTTTCTTTACTTCAGTTGCATTTTATTTTAGAATTTTTTTTGCAATCTTCTTCTAATTATTTTCATTTTACAAATTTTGTTTTACTTACAATTGTTTGAATAAAATTAAAATTGAATTGAACACATTTTAGTATTAATTAAATTAGCATAGAATTAATTTTCACTCTTTATGGTTCGACTTCATACTAGCTATTTGTGATAGTGCACTTGCATGACTGTATGTGAGTGTTAATTGCTTAATCTTATATTTTACACAGCCTAATTTCATTTACAAACAAATAAACACTAATATCTATATTATTTTTTCACCTTCTTTTTTCGTGATCATTTTCTTAACTTTCTATTTTCTCAATAGTTTAAATTAGCACGTGATGTTTGTGTCCCGTCAGAATGGGAGGAAACCGATGCTCTAGGGGTTATCCACTCTTTTAATATTCAATTAATTTACATGACTTTTGATAGGAAAAAAGTGATAAATGAGGCGATTATTTGACAATTCTGCATGGAGGTCAAGAAACAAGAGTTAGGGAAATTCAGCGCATGTTTAGACTACGCGTATCCCGTATTGAACCAAGCAACGGAAAGACAACCACCACCCACTCCGCGTTGAGTATTTGGCTTTATGACTTACTTAAAGATGTTATTATCAGAATATTCGGGTGGATTTCTCTGCCATTTTCGTTGTACTGCCAATGAGGCAACTTATTTGGTCGGACGAAATTCCCTATCCAAGTTGTCCGCTGTACTCGATCACTTATCTTAATAACAAATGGTGTTTTATATCAAAGATATAAGACGAAAATTGAGTTGCCATTATTGTATATTTTTCATAGAACGGGCCACATGCTTTTCACACTAGTGTATATGTATAAATATATACATTTCGAGAAGACGCTAGGATTTTATGAAGTTTGAGATGTTTTCTAAACAATAATATAGGGTCTTTTATTTATTTATTTTGCTGAAGGCTAGGGTTTTTTATCTTGAAAACGAATAGAGCTTAAAATAAAGAAAGAAAGAAAGAGTTAAACATTTAAGTATATAATATATATGGCGCCGTTAATTGTGATTCTTCTAGATACGCACCGCATAGGCGCTTACAAAATTTTCCAGTGTGTAGTAAAGAGATACATATGCATATTGTTGTGTTTATGGAAAAAAGGTTGTAGGACATATGTGTACTTTCAATTAATGTGTAATAAGATATTTGCATATATATAAAAGATGTAGAAGTGACACGTAGAGAAAAGATAATAATTAAAATGGAATTGGAACAAACGCACTCAGCAATGGGGATAAACTTTAAAGTTGACTTTACACTCGACCAGCACTTTGTTTTAAGTAGTTTCCCGCACATGGTTTTCTATATATCTTCATAATTTTCCAGCCACCAAATCTTATTGCGCTGAGAATTCATTCAAATCCACAAACAATATGAAGCACAAGGTGTTGATAATAAAGCTTCTTCTCTTTGTCATCAGCTTGTCTTATATTCTCATCACCTCATCTTCTGCTACTCCAACAACCAGTAAGCTAAGCATCCATTCTTATTTCAGTTTCGTTTGTCAGTAAATATTTATTTTGTGAATATTAACTTTATATGTATACTACTTCAAGTAATTCCTGATTTTATTTTTATGTTGATAAACTTATGTATGATACTTTTTTTTTGGGTGTTACTAATAAATAGGAAGCTTTATGAAAGAATCAAATAAGGAAAAACCATTATTCCATGAGTACTTGACAACGCAAGAGGTCACCTCTCTCTCTCTCTCTCTTATAAATATATTTTTGATATTATCTCATGTTGCTTTACTGTGTTGTTGCTGCTGTTTTTTATTTTTTATTTTTTATTTTTTATTTTTCAAACAAATTGAGGCTAATTATTATTTATGATTAAATAAAGGATGGTGAGAAATTGGAAATTGGAGAAGGATTTATCGAGGGACGAATGGATTTTGAAAAGACAGACTATTCAGGCGTTGGAGCAAACCCAGAGCACGACCCCAAACCGCCAGGAAAAGTTTGATTTATTTTTTTCCGTACTCTATCTATATAATATTACATATAAAGAGTAAGTTCAGTTTCGGTTTTTCTTTTATTTATACTACCCTCGGAAAGCTAGTTAATCCAATAATTAAGACGTTGTTCCGAACAGATTAATTATAGTTGACCAGCTTGACCTTTTCTCTTTTCTATTTCGTTTCATTTTTTTATTTTTGATGATTAATTTAGCTATTCGATTGAAACGAAAAGAGCAGCTTGACTTCATTTGATGTAGAGATAATCAGGAATTTATTGGTTAATGTTAATGGGAACAAATAATGATTAATAATAGCAAATATTATTAATAACAAGGCCAACACAACTAAAAAGAAATCCACTCCTCTTAGATTATCGACAGCATATATAATATGAAATACATCTTACCATAGATTTATATTTTTCAAATGGCGTCTGTAGAATCGTAAAACATTGTACAAAGATCCTTCCCCCCCCCAAAAAAAAAAAAAAAAAAAGGAACATTGTACAAAAGCCAAACTTGGATCCTCTATTTCCACGCTAGCTATAGTGCCAAATTAAGGATTGCATGGCTATAAACAGGCTTGATAAATGTAAAAGACATTTATGTTCAGTCTTACCACAAAAAGTCCTCATCTTGGTGATGGGATATTAAGTTAACAATTAGTATACATTTAAGTTGCTATTTAAGGGCCTAAACATTGATGTGTTCCATTTTTATTCGCTCCTCGGAGTTGCCAAAGCACATCGCTCGCGTGAATAAGTCGACTACTATTATCTCTTCAGCCAAAAAAAAAAAAAAAAAAAAAAAGTCGACTATTATCAGTTGATGTAGTTATATACTTTTAAGAATATAGGTTAAGTATCCACGTACAATAAATCAAGATGTATAGTTTAATAATCGACATACACTAGACATTATTTTTTTTCTATTAAAAATGTTATACTATTTGACACATCAAAGTCTTCAATCCCACACTAAAATAACGGCGGAGCCATAAACTTTTTAGAGTGGGGCATAACTACTAAGGACAGAAAAATATATTTTTGTTGCCTTTATCTGTTTGTGGTTTCTTGTCTTTCTAAATGACTATAATCGAGTTCTTTAAATTAATTTAAGTTCGAAAAATTTGACAAAATTTGGAAACAAAATACGTTTTCTTTTTTTTTTTCCCTTGTTTTTTTTAAAAAAACTTGGATGTGAAAAATATTGTAACTATTAGGTATTCGATTAGATTTTTAAGTACAAAGTAATGGTATAATTGAAATTTTGCCATTAAGTAATGCCATATATAACTTGAATGTTTTTTTAAAAAATTATTATGTAATATTTAAAAATCAAAAAAATTTGACAGAGGGCAAGTGAAATTAAATGGGAAGCATAACTTGAATTTTCAAAGGGACGAACGTACCTAAAATCTAAAACTTAAAAATTGAGAGAGAGAAAAATAGACGTGAAAATCTATTATATTAAAAATTGAGTAATAATATGTATTTTTTTAATTTAAAATAAATAAAAATTATTAATTAAATCTCATTGAAAAAAAAAAAATAAAACGGCAACTAATTAGCTAATAACTTATACTCTTTTAAGACAATACGTGCAACAACATTTGGAAGCTACCAATGCCTGCTATCAATAGTAGTCATCGTCGTACCGAGGACTCTTCTGTTCAATGTGGTCGTTCACTACAGTGGTGTCGCTCCTCTTGTAATAAAATGCAATATCATTGGTTTTGCTTTCTTGCTATTTTGAGTCGTTCATTTTCTGTTAGGACCTTTTTTCATTTTGTACCACTAATCTCGAGATATGATGTGGATTTGTAGAAAGAGAATGTGGTTGGTTGATTCTCCAGATTTGTAAATTTCTTTGTTGAATCCAGTTAGGAATAGCGAGCTCTGTCTCCAAGCTTGGAAATTTTTTCCATCTCTTTAGTTCTCTGCATTGTAGTTTAGTCTAAAAAAACAAACCCAAAAATGAAAATTAAAAAAAAAAAAAGAAAAAAAAACAACCGTATAAGTAAAAGAACAAAAGAATTAATGAAACCAAAAAAGAGTACAACAAAACGGAACCCAAAAACAAAGAAGAAGATATTTTTTACCTTTGAAAAAAATAGTAAAAGAAAAATATAAACAAAAGAAAGATGAATTGATGAAAATAAAATATATAAAAAGGAAATTAGGCCTTTTATGACGTTTTTAGAAAAAAAAAAAAAAAATTTTGAAAAATAGGATGTTTTTTTTTTTGGTCTGGAAGGATTTTTATTAGAAAATTATCATTTTCTAAAAAATAATGCCATTTTTTAAAATATTAACTAATAACCACTAACTAGTTTCCAAAAATTCACGACTAGTAACTAAATGTATTTATCATTAGTAATTAGTAATTAGTTTTAAAAAATTGGTAATTAATAATCATTTTTATAATGATATTTTTCTAATTTTTTTAAAATTGATATTTTTCTGATAAAAATTATACAAAAATTGAAAAAAAAAATCTCCGTATTTTTGTAATTATTTTAATTTTTACAGACAAAAGTGTTGGAAACCCTATATAAAATGCATAACCCTAAATATGCTAGCTTTCCTAGTTCGGAGTGTTGGAAAATTGGGATTAGAATATTCATTTAAGGTACCATTTTGACGCTCTTTTTTAAATAGGACCCACTTAAAATTGATGATAGGTCACATGAATTCGAATTACCCACTGAGAGGACGCAGTGACATTTGGTATATTCATATACCCAAAATGATACAGTACGGTCCTACTCGGATACACTTTCAATTTTTTGTTTATAAAAATTGAAAACAAAAATCATAAATTTTCTTTATGTTTTTAAATTTAAAAAATAAAAAACTTGCGTTGTAAGACATCAAATCACTTCTACTTTTTAAAAACAAAAAACATAAAACATGCTTGATAACGAAAAAATTAATTAAAAATACCATTTTTAAAATTTTTATTTAGAAATATATCATTTTAAAAACTTTATTTAGAAAAATACCATTACTAAAATACTATTTTAAAATTTTTATTTAGTAAAATATATATTTTACAAGTTCATTCACAAAAATACCAATTAAAAATTTATTTAGAAAAATACCACTTTTTGGGTTTACCTTTGGTTTTGAAAAATTTTTGAAAGTGAAAAATTTTCACTTCTATTATTGTTGAAAATTTTGTTTATAATTTTTGAAAATAGAAACAAAATTAACGTTACCAAGCATGTTTATCAAAAAACAAATTTGTAAATTTTTGTGTATCCAAGTAGTTTTTATGGTTAGTGTTGTACGGTCTAAAATCCTAAGGTTGCATATGATGTATATGCGACCTCATCTGTGAAGGATATGTGCGACCTTTCGCGTATAGAATATATGCGACCTCATCTGTGAAGGATATGTGCGACCTTCCGCATATAGAATATATGCGACCTCCTCTG
>JXTB01000026.1:836977-882389 GCA_002914805.1 Parasponia andersonii
GTTAGTATATTTATATACTCAAAATGATGCTTTAATAAATGAGAAATTAATACCCGAGGTGCTGAGTTAAATAAAAATAAATAGAGGTTTTGCCATTATGCTTGTTCCACACGGGAAGAACGCAATGAATTTTCATATTTAAATATGATTACCCATTTCAATTTGGACAAGCATGTATAGTATAAATAGACTATTTTTTGCTTGTACAAAAGGATGCAAATCTTCTCTCGAAAAAAAAAAAAAAGGTGCAAATCTCGGACCCTGGTCACAAAGACTTGTGTGAGTGCATGTCCTGCGTACACAAATGTCCCAACCCCTGTACATTTACTTTTTTAATTGAAAACTGTTTTGCTGATTAATAAATTAAATTATATTATTTGATGTTTGCTTATATTCTATTTTAATTGTCGTGGAATTTAAATATCATGAAGTTTAAGACAATTACATTAGGTATAATTGAGATTATATAGAACTTGACTAAAATAAAGGTGAATTTTTAAGAAATTTTGTTAGAACGTAGAAAGTTCACCTTCATCAACCAATAATAATATATTGATTGATTTTAATAATATATTGATTGATTTTAATACTGAGTAAATATAAACTCATATTTATTATATTATGTCTTTTGATATAAATGGGTGAGGTCTATTACAATAATGGACCAATAGCGTAGTATTTTGTAGATATAATATTACAAATAACTGGATACATATTTTACAAAATATAAGATCTATTCATTCTCTTGTTAGAATTTAGAAAAGCATTCTCTTTAATATTGATTTGAGTATTAAACAATACGTACGCTACTTTTGATAATGGTTGATACAAATTTATAATTAGTTTTAATTTAATTATTCATTTGAGTATCAACAATATTTAAGGTTAAAGAAATAATTAGAAAAGTTAATGAACTTAGACCTAGTCCTAATTACGAGTGTCTAGTCAATTTTTATATAATGATTCTATTAACAGACTATTAACAGTTTTCTATTGAGTAATTCTACTATAATGTTAAGAGTGTACAACTCTGAATTTTTCTGAATTTTTAATGGAGTATTCTGGACGTTAATAAATTATATTTCTTAACTAAAGAGTTTAATTAATAGTTTAAATTTATTGGAGCTTACATATTATAGTCCCCTTAGGTCCAGGGGCTAGTTCATGAAAACTACAATGAATCACAGATTTGAGAGAATAAACTGGGCCACTGTCCAAATGAGTTTGGACCAAGATTGCCCAATAAATTGTGTTACACGCCTAAAGTAGCATTTTGAGGATAAAAATAATTTTTCCAATTATTTAATTTATCGTGATAAATATCATAAGATTGTGTACTGATAGGTGCTTATATATGTTTATGTTTCGATTGATTTCTCCATGTTTTTCTTGTTAGTTTTCATGTTATTTTAGGGCCCGTATCAAAGTCAGATCCACTTTTTTAAACCCAAAAAATTTGAAAACACGGAGTCCAATAAATACTTGTTTGGTGGGCTTGTATCACAAAACTGTTTCCAAGCCCAACTCAAAAAATAGGCTAAAATTTAGAAAACGATTTTTTATCGTTTTGGGATATTACTCAAAACTCAAACTCATGTTCTTTCCTCCTCTGCGCAGCCATTGACGATGCTCGACCCAATGAGCTCCTCTAGCCATTGACGAGCTCCAGCCATGGACGAAGCTTGAAGCTGACTCAATCAGATTCCTCCCCTGCCATCGACGAAGCTTGGAGCTCGAATCATCAGATTCCTCCTCTGCCATCGACGAGCTCCGGCAATTGATGAGCTGGACTCAATCTAGAGTAGGTAGCCTCGACATTTCCTTCCCCTTTTCTCTTCCCTTGCATCTGCATCAGTTTTATTCTTTTACCCAAAAAGGAGTTCAAACAATTTCTAGGGTTTAAATTTGAACAATTTCATTTGCATCTGAATTGGAAAATAGATTAGGGTTCTCCCTCGTAGACAATTTTTGAGTCTCTTATTACTCTTATCCAGATGAGGAATTTTGATTATAGTTGTGAGATTTGTATGTATAGTTGGATTTTTGTATCGGGTTTCGTTTTGAGCTCCTTTTAACCTGTTTGGTTGCTGAGAAAATAGAGGGATAGAGAAAATTTTCATTGTGATAAGTTTATTTATTCTTCTTTTTGTATAAGAGGAAAAACCCGTTACTCTCTTTTTGTGATTGAATAGGAAAAACACAAACTATTGCTCTGTTATTCTCTTCCTCTTAAATAATTGATGCGTTGGTCTTATTGATTCACTTTCCATCTTAGTTTCTGGAGAAGAAATATTGTTCTCAAATAATTCAGAACGAATTAATTTTGCTAGATTTTTAGTTGCCAAACGTTGTTTTCTACTTCCCCTATTGTGGGTGCTTATTATTTGATTGAAGAAGTTGTATCCTAGAATTGAGTTAAGGTTCAATACTTGTATTGTACATGTCGCAATTTATTTTGCACCATTTTTGTATCTGGTGAGAAGGGTTGGTTTTTACTTTTGTTTAATTCGTTCTTTGAAATGTTCAAAACCCTGTACTTTTTTTTTTGGGGGTAGAATACAACTTTATTGCAATTACAGATGTTAATAATTTTTTTATCACTTAAAACTTTATTTTTAATTAAAATAACTAAATTTAGAAAAAATAGAAACTGTTTTCAAAAATTCTTAACCAAACACAAATTTCTTGTTTTCAAATTCGAAAACTATTCGAAAACACTTGTACCAAACGAATTTTCAGATTTTCAAAATTTTGAGTGCAATCTTGTTTTTAGGTAGAATCGTACTTTTTGAAAACTTTGTTTTCAAATCCTATACCAAGCGGCCCTGAGGTTTTTATTATTGTTTTTGTATTTCGTAGGCCTTATGAAGGAAAATGATCTAAAAGAAGCAAAAAAGGGACGAAAACGAGGTAAAACGACAAAACCAAGAAAAATCAGCAACATGGTCAATACAAAGACTGTTAGATTTCATGTTATTTTTGGTTGTTATTATTGTTTTTGTATTTCGTAGGCGTCATGAAGGAAAATGATCAAAAAGGAGCAAGAATGGGACAAAAACGAGGTAAAACGACAGAACCAAGAAAAATCAGCAACAGAGGGTCAGTCCAAAACGGCACCAACCTTTGGGAGAAAAATAGATGAGCCATATAAACTCAAATTTCTAAACTGACTTCAGTAATTTTTAAATTTTCGAACTCCAAGATTGCACAAAAGTTTGCCAAAATGCCCCTAGGATTGAATTCTCTGTAAATAGGAAACTTTAGAACGGATTGGGGATTATTCATAGACACCTTTTCATACCTAGAGTCCGAGAGAGACAGAATTGCGGAGAACTGAAAGAGATTGAAGATTTGCTCGGAGTTGGAGATTTTTCTACATAAAAGATATTCGTTCCAGCCATCTTTATTCGTTCTTCTCATTTTCATTCATTTTTTTTTAATGGTCGTATATTTAGCATGATGAATTTGGTAATAAATTTTGTAACCGTGTTAGGCTAGGACTTTTTATTAGTTAAAAGCCATTTCGAAGCTTAGACATGAAGTTAAATTGATTTTTCTAGATTCTATATATCAATTATTTATTGAGAGTTGCTTATATTCTTATATGATTGTATGTTTATGACACTATTTTGAATTGTTTCTGTGGGCAACTAAATAAGACAAGATAGAGGATGATAGTTAGATTAGAGCCTTAGATCCTTAATGTCCAGGTTTTCTAATTGTTACTAGCAAGTTGTGATTAATTATATTAAGTAATTGATTAATTATAGTGTAGAATATAGTCTACGTTAAATATTCCGACCTTATGAGATGGTTGCCTAGAATCAACCAATTTTTCTTAACTTAATGCGTCTATCTATTAAACTAAATAGGAGAGAATTTATTAGAAGTTGTTCAATAGATAGAATCAGGGATGTTTTATCTGGACAAAATCTAAGAAAATATAAAGATATTAGAGCTAGTTGTTATCTCTAGTCAGTAATTTTGATAAATAATTGAATAAAAAATTTGGTAATTAATACGAAAGAATTGTCTAGGGAGGAGATTAAATCTTTAACCAGTTTTTCTTTTGACTTATTTTTATTTAAGTTCTCCGTGAGTTCGAGCCTTCTCACAGCAATACTAGGTTAAACTAGGATAGAAGTAGAACTCGACCAAAAGTTTAGCGCATTTTCGAGAAGCTGCATTATTATTATTATTTTTAAAAAATATTGATTTATTTTCTTTTTTTAGTTTTGTATATTTTTATTTATTTATTCTGGTTTTTATTTTTAGAGTTGTCTAGATTAAATTTTTAAAGAAGAGTTTGATCACGAATTACAAAAACTCATCACAAGGGACACTGAGCCACCTGAAACTCTTCCATTCGACTTCAACCCACCAATTAGAGGAAATGGCGGCTAACAATTGAACTCTGAAAAAATTAGCAGCTCAGGAACTGGACCAACGACCTCTTTGCATCGAGTATCCACAACTCGATACAGCTTTTGAACTCAAATTCGGGATAATCCATATTCTATCTACATTTCACGGATTCGCTGGAGAGGATCAGAACGAGCACTTAAAGGAGTTCCATATGTGGTCTACTCCAGAAAGAAACCAACTCGGATCTCGAAGGAACAAGTCAAACTTAGAGTCTTCCCCCCCTTTCTCCCTCGTAGATTCTATAAAGAAGTGATTCTACTATCTCCCACGTGACATTATTGCCACATGGAATGACATGAAGAAACTCTTTTTGGTAAAGTACTTCCCTGCATCCAAAGCTGTAAACATAAGGAAGGAGATGTGTAGAATCGGAGAAATGACCGAAGAGACCTTGTATGAATAATGGGAAAAGTTCAAGTGATTGTGTACATCATGCACCTACCACCAAATCCACGAATAACTCCTCATACAATATTTTTATAAAGTAATTAATTCAATGGAGAATAGCATGATTGATGCTGCAAGTGGAGAAGCACTTGTGGATAAGACGCTCGAGGAAGCACGCATAATCATATCTATGTGGCAGTTAACTCCTAACAATTCAGCTCCAGACAAGATCTCTCGATGAGAAAAGTGAATTGAGATTGGGATAGAAACCGATATCGAACAACAACTAGCCCTGTACACTAGTGCAGCAAATGGCTGGAAGAAACGTGAATCAAGCAAAGGTGTAAGGAATATGTTCCACAATGGGTTATCCTACTGATATGTGTCCTACTTTGCAAGAAGGGAACCAAAAGCAAGTCAATGCCATAGGAGGATTCGAAGGGCAACAAGGATTTCAAGGATGGTATGATCCTTTCTCCAACAACTACAACCCAGAATGGAGGGATCATCTGAATTTCAGTTACTCTGAAAACTAACGATCAGTTGTTCCTACTGCCGCTTACGATAGGCCTCCGGGATTTCCTCAACCAAGGCCGCAACAGCAATACCAACCTCGAGCTCAAAATAACTCTTAAGACTCGGAAAGACCATTGGAGGACATAGTCAAAGCTTTGGCCACCAATACATTCTAATTCCAACCCACCGATACATCTAACGTACACCCTCGACATGTTTTGAAAGATGTCTTGGTGTAGGTAAACGACTTGGCATTTCCAATGGATTCCTATGTCTCAGCTATAGAGGATAAAAACTCTCCTAACTCAATGCCAATATTGTTAGGGAGACCATTCATGAAACAACACGAGCGATAGTGGAAGCTTACAAGGGGAGGTTTAACTGTGTGTGTTAATTTAGGTGTTTGGGTGTTTAAGGTTTAATGATTTATATTTGGGCATCGTTATTTGATTAGGTTTTCAATTTTTTGGTGTCTACTTTTGTGTATATTGTTAATGGTTTATTATTCTTTTTATGTTATTCTATTAAGGGCATGCTTGGTTGCGTTTTCAATTTTTTGTTTATAAAAATTGGAAGCAAAAACAAAAATTTGGTTTGTATTTTTGAATTTTAAAAATAAAAGCTTGCTTCGTAACACATCAAACCATTTTTAATTCTTAAAAAACAAAAAACATAATCATGCTTGGTAATTAATTAAAATACCATTTTTAGAACAATATCACTTTCAAAAATTTATTTAGAAAACTACCATATATGAAAATACCACTTTTAAATATTATTTAGAAAATATTACTTCTGAAAGTTTATTTACTAAAGTACCACTTAAAAATTTTTATTTAAAAAATTCCACTTTTTGGTTTTACAATTTGTTTTGAAAAATTTTGGAAGCGAACAATTTTCACTTCTATTATTCTTAAAAAAATTATAATTTTTTAAAACAGAAAATGAAAACATTGTTATCAAGCATGGTTTTCAAAAAAATTTGTAAATTTTTGTTTATTTAAACAATGAAAAATAAAAAATAAAAAAATATCCAAGATTTTAATACATATTTTTGTGATGCGTAAATATGCATACATTTAGCACCAAATGCCATGTACACATATATGTACATATTTGGTACAAAATACCTAGTGGGTACCTACTATATGCACACATTTAGTACCAAGTGCCATTTATACACAAAACTTGGTATTTGGTATCGTGTATGTATACTTTGTGTATTATTTATTTAAGAAAAATATTCATGAAATTTGATAAATTTATTATTTTTTAAGAAAAAATATCCATCATTTTAATGCACTAAAATATGATATTTATTATATTTAAATGTTGAATTCTAAAAAAAAAATATGGAACTTGTACCATATTTTGAAAGATCCTTAGTAGTTAGGATCCTTTAAATGCAGTGCAAGTTTTTCTTTTTTTGGTGCTTAAAATTTTAAGTCACCAAATTAATATTTATTAGTAGTTAGTAATAATAATCAATATTAATTTAATTTAGGAAAAACATTCATAAAATTTGATAAAAATGTTTTTTTTTTTTTTAAGTTTTCATCATTTTAGTGCACTGAAATATGGCATTTAGCATAATAAAATGTTAAATACAAAAAAAAAGTAAGAACTTATTCCATTTTTTAGAAGATCTTTAATGGTCAGGATTTTTTAGAAGCAGCGCAAGTTCTCTTTTTTTTGGAGGGGGAGACTTAAATAACTAAATTATATTAATTGGTTCTTAATAAATAATTGTAGCTCTCTTTATCCATTTTCTTTCCTGAAAAAGGCAACATGGAAAATCGTTAAGGTTGGAGATGGAACTAGAAGAAATGGATAGTGAAGGAGGGACGATACAATATAAGATTGGTGAAGAAGACTTGTTGGTATTTTGTTTTGGTATATTAGGATTTATTGTATAAGAATATCATAAGTACTTTTATACAGGTGATGTGACAACCAAAGCCATCTTTGATAAATATCGAGGAAGATCTAACTATCACCAAAGAGAAATTAGTTGTTCCATTTGAAGTAAATTCCTCTTCTAAAATCTTCTATATAATGAAAAATTTTAAGCAAAATTTGAGAAAAAGACTAAGAATTGCTTTTATGAAGCTTATTTTACTGTCACCAAGCTAATAACCAAAAAATCAGGCTAATGATTTTGCATCTACAAAGCAGCCTAATGACCCAATATTATTGATTTTCTCATAAAAATTCTCACTAATTTTAGTGAGGTAGTTGTCAAACTAATGAAACTTATAATTCTCTTATGATCTGACAATATCTATTTATAATAGAGTTTGGATACAATCTTAGTCCCACATATATTCCTGAGGTTTCCTATACCAATTAGAACTCTTTTGAGTATAATATTTCTTCTCTAAAATTACCAAAGGAAAATTATTGAGAGACGGAGAGATAAACGGGGGAATTAGCTGCTGGTCTGCACATGGGAAGAAAGCTATGTGCATTTCCTTGTTTTAGTAAGGTCGAGGATTTACTGTTAGCCTTCTTTTTCCTTAAATGGGCATCATGTGTAATTTGTTGTATTAAATTTTGTGCAACTAAGGGACCTATTAGGACGTTATACGTAAGCTATAATATACTAGCCTAAGAACAATTTACTCTTAATTTATTAGTCAGTAATGGTCCATTCCATACATTATGAAATTCCTAAATTAAATATATTTAAAGAAGCTTATTTACAATAAAATATATGAATATACATCCTCATCAAAATGTAAATAACCTGAGCTACGTTAAATTATTGATTTGTCCATCTAGTTATTTTCCTCCTTATTTTATTACATATGTCTAGTGTATCATTTGACTTTATCATAAAAATTATAATTCAATAAATTCTTTTATTAAATACTTAGTGCTAAGATTATATATCCAAGTACTACTATCTTAATTATGTGACATTAACTCTTAGATTAATAAGACTCAAGGTAACTCTATGAAAATAGAGTTATCTAGTATGTTTTTAGTCTTAGAATGGTTTATTTTAAAAAATAAAGTGTCTAGTCTAGGTATCTTTGTTTGCTTTATTTCAGCCTTTTTCATTTTGGTGTTAAAGGTCTAACTTAGTTAATATATACTTTGTTTCTCTAAATTTTTAGTAAAATTACTGAATTCTGGGTGTGAGCTTTACAGAATTTTTAGTGGCAGCCCTTTAGGAGAAAAACTGAATTTGAGCCGAAAGTTAGAATCAGTTTTACTGCAGCAGTGATAGAGCATAAATGAGTTAGTAGATTTTCTCTCTAGCTTGCATCTTTTGCACATAGTTGATGATGATAGCTGATTTTAAATGCCAGCTAAAGAGAGATAATGCTAAAGTGGCCCTCATTCCTTTATTTGGTAGACACGTGTATTAGGATATCTCACTTACTCTAATATAAAAGGAAAAGGAAGCACTGTACGAAGGAAGGGTAGCAGTTGAGCTGAGAGAAAAGTAAAAAAAGGAAGAGAAAACAGGAGAGAGAAGAATACAAAGAAGGAAAGGACGAAGGAGGAAAGAGTACAAGCAAAGAAGAGCTCAAATATTCATCATCCAGCTAGAGTTTTTTCTACTTTCCCTTTTATTCTTCTTTGTGTCAATTTCTTCTTCCTTTTCTTGTATTTTTCTGTAATAAATGGATTGTTGTGATTTGCTGATTTTTGAACCTTAGAACATGAGCTAAGTTTTCTTTAGCTGGGATTATGATGAATCTAAGGTTGTGATGACTGCTTGAATGTTGTTGGATGTTTATGGAAATTTTCTTTTGTTCATTCAAGTGAGCTTAATTGTTAATTCCTATTATTGTTTGGCCACCAATATCTAGGATAAATAAATTAGGATTAATTATGAAAAAGTTAATTTTAGTTAGATTTAGCTTGAATGATGTATATTTCAAGTATCACTTCAGTAGATCTTTGAAATCATGACGGTATAGGACTATATTAAATCTGGTTTGAAGAACTTCAAACATAATAAATTCGAAAAATTATTATCTGCAGATTGAATTTTTGGTTAACATGAGTAATTTTGCCATAGCATTGCTGCAACATTTGTAACTAGAATTACAACTGAGGAAGATTCAATAATCTTAGCTTAATCCTACTACTGATTTACAATCAACTGATTAGATCATGTTATTTTCGACTTAGTATTTACGTTTTTGTCTGCATCCGTTAGTTTTTACTATTCTATTGTAAATTTTTATTACTCATTTTTTAAACTATTTTACTTTATATTTAACTTTTATAATCAACTTGGTAATCAATCCCTGTGAAAACGATACTCTACTCACTATTATATTACTTGTTGGGCATGTACACTTGCATAAAAACTATAAATCCGCAACAAGCCATGAATTCTCTATATATAGATTTATATTCTCCATATTCATGAGAGTATTACCATACTTCCAAAATTAACCCAATCAATCATTAGATTGGAGTATTTAATAAATCAAATAATATATGGTTCATAAATATTAGTTCATTATTTGTTTCAAAAGTATATTTTTCTAATAACGGTACTTATATAAAAATGTATTTCACTTTTTCTTGTTCAATATATCTTGCATACACTAGGCTACTTGTTCAAAGTCAAACACTTTTGTTATTTTAGACTCAATACTTCTAATTGAAATAGAAATGGTCTATAACACTTGTATCAGATTCATAAAAGTTAGCACAAACACCCTTTCGATTTGTCAAAACTTTATTAGTTATTCAATTTTGAACATTGTTTCTATTAAATGATGATTTAATCCTGTTAAATACATATTACAATTTAAGCTGAAAGAATAGTATATAAAAATATTGAAGATTCAAGGAATAATTTTGGTAATTTAACACATTATTTACTGCAAAATAATTAAGTAGACCTAAAAAAATGTATGCTTAAATTTCTATACGATGACGTTGTTGCATGAACCGTTAACACATACAAAATGTATAATAAAATCTGCAAATACACAAGTCATAGGCAAGTAATAAAGAGTAAGTAAGAGTTGTCGATCTCATGAGGATTGGTAGTTAAATTATCGTTAACGCAATTATCGTAACCTAACTTTATCTAGGCAACCAACTAAATGAATCTAAAATTAAATAAAAATAACTATAAATAAAAATACGTAAATAAAACATGGAAACTTCAATAGACAAATGCACTAGGGACTTAACTTCACTTTTATCGTTCCTGTGTTCATCATATTAAGTAATTGCTATCCAATTTTCACTCAATTCATTATTCAAGGGATTTAATCTAACCTCATTACCTTTTTTGAGTGTCAAATGAGATAATATGTATAGATACCCAAGTTGGTATCCCTATCTAACTTATTCACTTACGCATTGATGAAGTTTAGCTCACAATTCGGAAATCAAGATATCGATCGCCTCCCAACCCCGCAACAACTAAAATCCTAGTTTGAATATCTAGAAATCAATCACCTCCCAGTCTCACACTAATTTAGACTATATTTCCCAATTCTGAACTATGAAATCAATCTCTCTAGAGTATCAAAATCTCAATCTAATATTGAATAATTCATTAGCCAAATACATTAGAAGCATTAAGTAAAGAAAGATATAAATAAATTAGAAATGAAACATAAACTAACAATTAGCTACATAATAAACACATAGTGTAAATAAAGTTACACCAAGCCCTAGTATAACATCTAGTCAACAACATAGAATTCAAAACTAATCTCATCAAGAAATCCATAAATAAAAATATGCTTATACAATATAATCAATATAAATTTCTATAAAAATTAGAGTTGGCGGAGAGGAAGAATAACTCTTTGTGGAGATGAATTTCAAGCATTCAATTATTCAAAAATCTCTCCCAAGTATCCTTAAAGATATCTAACTCTAAGCTCTCTTTTTTTAAACATTTTTGGTGCTTCCATTGTGTACTCTTTTCTAATTCTTCACACCTAGGGTTTGAGGCTTAAGATGGAATATATAGAGTTCCAAAATGGGTGAAAATTCAGCCTTTCATTCATATTCGATGAAGGGCTAATAATGGCCTTTCAAATAACTTTTTAGCACAAGGGTGGCCAGTGCGGCTATGCCCAAGCCTCAGCTTGAGCAACTTTGAGGCACGTTCAGTCATGCGGTCATGTACATATGCTTGCGTGACCGCACTAGACAGCATAAAGAAGTGGCGCAGCTACAACATGGTCTCAGTCTGAGATGCTTTATAGGCGTTTGGCCGTGTGTTCGTACCTCTTTGCTTGCATGGCCGCACTTTCTTCTCTATTAAGGAATGCAACAAAGCTCTATAACTCATTTGGTGCCAAAATTGTACTGTCATATTTTCCTCTTCCCCTACAACAAAACACAAAAATAATATTAGACTAACAAAAATACTTGAAAACTCACAAATATTTGAATTCAAAACTACATGATTTATTGGTAAATAACCTCCTCATCAGATGCATTTATCGATATTTAGCATCTATAGCCTTTACCTAAAAATTATTTTATGTGATGCTTGTATTCTCAGGTTTTCTGAACATGTTTGAGAATTTGAAGTACAAATTATTATTATGCTAGATGTACATTAGGAGAAAATTATAGATATTGGGATTATGTACTTTTAAAAAAATATTTATTATTAGAATAAATAAGGGCACCAATCTAGTAGGTATTTTTTTTTTATTATCTATATATAGGTATCATTTTGGCCAATGAAATTTTATCATGCACATTTTTTATAGTAAAAAATAAGAGAGAGAAATAACATTAATAATACACATCTTTTTATGCAATTCATTATAGCTGTTAGATCACTATTAGATGATGATCCAACGACTAAAAAAAATATCTACACATAGGTAAAAAAAAATACGTATTGGGTTGGCAATTAATAAATAAATACATACTTTGATGATTCGCAAAATATTTGATGTAGCTATAAGAATTGCTTATGCATGTTGTACCTTTTTCAAATCAGCTAAAATAAAAAAAAAGTAATCAATATGGATATGAAACTAAGGATTGTAAATCAATATACTTTATAGTTGTTTGAATTCTATTATTATTTGACTTTGCTACATTTTTTTCTCTTATTGATCTAGAGTGATATTCGTTTTGCCTGCAATATGTTTGTTGATTGGCCTGAATAAATGTAAAAAGAAAAAAAAAATAATAGAAGAATAAAAATTAGAATATAATCATTTTGAAGTCTGATATAGATTTTGTTGAATTTGTTATATATTAAAATATTTATTTTGAAGTTTTTCGATTTCCATTTTCAGTTGTATATGTTGTAATACATATATCTATTTATATAATTAAATATCAACTAACACAAATGTTATAATTAGCTATTACTAACTAGGAAACTATGCTTTTCTTATGAGCTATTTAGTCGCTAGTTGTACCCTCATTCCTTTAATAATAAAAACAAACAAAGAAAATTCTATAATTAAAACTTGGTTTGGATTCAAAGAGTGATAGATAAAATGCCATTGAGATAATTCAAAATAACAAATACAATAAAATTAGAAATTCATAGTCAATTTCATAGATAAGCATCTTATCAACTAATAATGCCAAAATATCATATTTCAAAACCTTCTCAAAATTTGGTTTCTACAATAACTACTCGGTTTCTTGAAATAATCATATTTTACTTATAATCATTTATCAAGTCTCGTCATCTCCGATTTAGGAGGAGGTAAATATGCTTATCCTATTACTTATCTAAAAATTCAACCAAAAGTAGAATGAAATATTCACATGAGGTGTAATCTACAATGGAATGGAGTGTGACATTGATGTACTTAAGATGAAAACCGAATCATTTTTACAATGAAAGCCATTTAGAATACAACTATACTCTTATGTATAATTTATTAACAAGGAAAAGTTACAATCAAGCTCTTAGATTTATTATATTCTATAGATTCTTGCATAAGAAATGTGAAATGGGTCACAATGCCCACCAAAAATCTCCATCTTTTAATAGCACAAATATACTCCCTCTGTCTCCCTTTGAAAATCAAAGTTCACTATTGAGGTATATGGTTAATAACCATAATTAGGCATTGTTAGTTAAGAATGGGATCTTAAACTGTGGTTAATTAGAGAAGGTCTTCACAATAGGGTGAAGCAGATTCTTGGACAATGAGAAAGCCCTATATGATAGGTGGCAATAATCTGATAAGATAGTTACGTGCTACATACTTGGTTCTATGAGCAATGTATTGCAGCAGTAATATTGTTCAATAGATACAACTACTAATATTATGTTAAATATTGATGAGATGTTTGTTAGGACATTCAGCAAGGTTTGAAGCAACTTGTCATTTCATGAACTTTTGGCAAAAGAAAGAACAAATAAATATAGAGCATATGATGAAGGTTGTTGCCTATTACAATGAACAAGATCCTTGGTGCTGAAATTGAGTTTGTGACAAAGAATCATATGGTCTTGAATACCTAAAATGATACTTTTACCTAATTTGAAAATAATCTGAGTAGAACCATAATGACTACACCATTAATGGTTTATCTAAAGATTTCCAGATCGTTGAGAACATTCTTAAGAAGAGGAACTCAACAATAATTGAAGCTAATATAGCTGAAGTAACTTCTTCTAAACCCAGAGGAAATACAAAGAGCAAAGGAAAAAAGAAGAAAAAGAATATATCTAGTTCAATGACACCAAAGAAGAAAGACATGAAGAAGTCTTCAAAGGCAATGAAAAAGTGTTTCAACGAGAAACTATAAGGTATACTAGGATCTCAAGAAAAAGGAAAAGAAAACTAAGAATGATAAATTTCTTGATACTTGGATCATAGATTCAAGAGCCGCTCACTATGTTTGTAATTTGATGGTGGGGCTTAGAGTGACAAAGAAGTTCGGTGCAGATGAGTTTAATCTGTGTTTGGGAGATAACCAAAAAGTTGAAGCTAGAGTAATGGGAGACGTTAGTTTAAGTTTTAATATTAGGTCTAAGAGTTTTGTTTTGAAAAATTGTTATTATATTTTGGATTATAAATGGAATGTGATTTATGTTTCAAGCGTAAGACAAGGTTATTATGTTTATTTTGATAATAAAATTTCCACTTATAAGAATTAAAAGTCTTGTTTATTCTGGCATACATATTAGAAGTCTCTTTTATTTATAACCAAATATTCTTTCATTGCTTAATATTGAAGATGATAGAGAACCTAGTCATAAAAAAATTAAAGTGACTACTGACAAAGGAACGTATCTCTAGCATCTCAGGCTTGGTTATATTAACCAAAACAAAATCGAAATATTGGTCAAGGATGGACCTTTAAAAATCTGTTTAAGATCAAACCATTACAAACTTGTGAATCTTGTCTAGAGGATAAGATGGTCTAGAGATTCTTTATTCGAAAATGTCAAAGGGTCAAAGAGTGTTTGGAGTTAATATACACTAATATCTATAGGCCTCTGAATATTCAAGCTTGGGGAGTTTATGAATATTTTATTATTTTCACTGATGATCATTTTAGATTTGGTTATATTTAACTAATGCATCACAAATTTGAATCCTTTTGAAATATTCAGACAAGTCAAAGCTGAGACTGAGAAATTGTTAGATTTAAGTATAAAGACCCTTCGATCGGATCGATGTGATGGATACCTCTCAAGAGAACTCATTGTTTTTTCTCATAGACAATGAGAACGCCTAAACTTAATGGTATTAGTGAGAAAAGAAATAGAATACGTTTAGACATAGTTAGGTCAATGTTAAGCTATTCATCTTTACCCATTTCTTTTCGGGGATACACCTTGGAAACAATTATCTATTTACTAAATAGAGTTCCATCCAAGTTAGTATCTAAGTTACTTGATGAAATATGGAAGGGGTATCAACCTAGTTTAAACCACCATCACATTTGGGAATCTCCAAAAATATGTGTAACCCAAAAGATTTTATATATATAAATATATATATATATATGTATATCATAGTTCAATGATATCAGAAATTAGACTGCTATTAATGGTAGCAAATTTTTTACCATCGCAGAAGAGGTTAAAGAAATTAACCATTGATGGCTTGAAAAAAGGTATCTTATTACTGATGTTGATAAACTTTGGATCTACTAATTCTACTAGTATATATGTTGGTACTTTCTTAATTATGCTCTGTTTAATTTCTCTAGTTAAGATGATAAATATCATTATATTCCTGCATGAACCTCGTAATATATTATTATCTGGAACTCTAAATCTTCTACTACTTATCTCTCAATATGATTCTACATATTCATGTTCTATGGTGGAGTCGGCAACTCAACTTTTTTTTATGCTTCTCTAGTTTATAACTTTTCCCCTTAATATGAAAANTAGACTGCTATTAATGGTAGCAAATTTTTTACCATCGCAGAAGAGGTTAAAAAAATTAACCATTGATCGCTTGAAAAAAGGTATCTTATTACTGATGTTGATAAACTTTGGATCTACTAATTCTACTAGTACATATGTTGGTACTTTCTTAATTATGCTCTGTTTAATTTCTCTAGTTAAGATGATAAATATCATTATATTCTTGCATGAACCTCGTAATATATTGTTATCTGGAACTCTAAATCTTCTACTACTTATCTCTCAATATGATTCTATATATTCATGTTCTATGGTGGAGTCGGCAACTCAACTTTTTTTTATGCTTCTCTAGTTTATAACTTTTCCCCTTAATATGAAAATTTAACTAGAAGTTGACTTTTTCCAATCTCTATGCAATTGAAAATCAGAGTCTATATAACCAACTAGTGTCAAATTTACACTAAAATACACCAACATATAATTTTTACTTGTTTTGAAATATTTTAGAATATGCTTAACATTAGTCCAACGTGCTTTTCTTAGATTCAATTAATATTAACTAATTATGCTAACGACATTATATATATATATATATATATATATGTTCTAGTACATAGCATGGTATATATTATGCTCCTCATTGCTTTTACTTTTGGATACTTTGTAAACACAATGTCTAAAAGGTAATAATATTTTCTTGTATCCTCTATATTGAACATCTTTGGTATCTTTTCTATATGCACTGTTTCAGATAAAACTATTATTTTGTTCTTGTGATCTTTTATGAATTTTATTTCAAGTACTTAATTTACTTTACCCGAGTCCTTTATATCAAAATGTATTGCTAACCATTTCTTGATTGTCTATAATACCCATACTTTATTCTCAGTGAGTAAAACATCATTTAGGTATAAGATCAAGAAAATAACACCCTTTTCTTTCGTTATTTTGTATATATGGCTCATCTATATTTTGATCAAACTCATACTCTTTTACAACTTAATCAAATCTAATGTTATATGACCTTGATGCTTGCTTCAATATGTAGATTGATCTTTTCAACTTACCTAGCATTTAGTCTTTGCCTTTTGGTATATACCCTTCTAGTTGTTGCTTGTAAATGTCATCTTCAGTCTTCTATATGCCAATTGAGAAAGACAGTCATGATATCCATATACCAAATCTTATAATTGAGACTAACTACAATAGAGAATAATTTCCTTATCAACTTAAGTATAGCAGCGGATAATAATGTCTCTTCAAATTCCGCATCCTTTTTCTGAGTGTATCATATATTAGGTTTCAATTATTTTCTTATAATGTGGATTTACATAGTTAAATACAATTATATGGGCTATCTTAATTATGTGAGATAATTAGCTATCTACTCGGTAGGGTCAAGAAACTTCTGATGGATATAGGCTTAGTAATTTATAGAGAGCTAATACTAGCCCAAAGATGATTGATGGGGTTATAATTGGATAGTCTAGTGTATAAGGAAGGGTTATTGTTCCGAGGTCAAATTATTTACTCAATTTTGCTCTTCTCCTATTCACCCATATTAGAAGAGATCCCATTGATCACTAAATTGATTTGACTATAGAAGACTACTAATCCTCGTGTTCTTATGTTCTTGTGATCATGATCTCATGTTTATATTCTAGTTCTCTTCACTATGAATCCAAGTATTTGTTTCTGCACTCCTTAACAATAAGTTCTTTCTTAATAATTTGATATGATAGAACTAGAGTTATATTTGGATATTATCAATCCCGTCTTTATGTCTAACATCATTTAGCCAATAATCTTGCTTTATAAGTTTTCGCATTTCCATAAGCTTATCTCTTGTTCTTATAATTCCACTTCACTTAATAATTTGAATTGGTGAATTAAAACTTATCACAAATAAATTTAATAAATAATACTAAGTATCTCACCTCATATCCTATATTTTTGATATCAATATATAATTTAACATATAATAAATGAACGTCAATCTATTCATGATATGTTTTAATTCAATAATTGAGTGGCAACTTATATGACATATTAAATAGTATTAAAATATTGCTCCATATCCCGTCAAAAAAAATGTTATAAATAAGATGAGATTTCTAATACTATTCAAATTTAATAACATTTAGTAATTACATGCCACATTTATTTAGTGATATTAAAAAGATGGGATCCATTTAGCTTTTTTTTTTTTTTAATTTTAGAAAAATAAAAAGAATAAAAAAACTGGAAAACCTCGTTAAGAGAGAGAAATATAATATCAGAATTCAGAAGTGAAAACCGAAATTCTACAAGAACAATAAAAATCATTTTATTTCAGATAAAATGTGCATTAAAAGCAAATCAACAAACACCAAAAAAGTCCGATACTAGACCAAAGAATACCGTTGGCAATTCCCCACCACTTTGCTTCCGACCTTTTGCCCACCGCCCTTGGGCCTTTGCTTCTTAGAGAGAGAAAGGAAGACATTTTCTTATATAAAGCATGTATATATATATATATATACACACACACATATAGTATCATTATTCATTACTTATATTGGTAATAAATACTATTTGAGAGGTTTTTTACCAAAACAAAATGTACATAAATAATTATTTATTGTTATAAGAAAGAGAAGAAAATAATCTTTTTCTTTCTTAGACACCCCAACCCCGCGTTGCTTCTCTGTGTGTGCGTTTCTCTCTCTCCCAACCCAACAAAAGCAACAAACAGCCAATCCGACCTGTCTTGTATATTTTTCTCACAAACCCTAGAATTCAATTAAGGTAATTTCTCTCTTCTTCTTCTTCTTCTTCTTCTTCCTCTTTGCTATCTCCGTCTCTGTATTCTGTTATTATTTTTGTTGTGACTCTAATTTCGGCTTTCACGATCCAAACATCTAATTTTTCTTTTCTTTATTTTCTCTTTCTTTTTCTCGGAATCCAAACGGTCTAATTTTGGCATATACCCATCTGTCAATCCTCTGTTTTCCCTATTTGACTTCATTTTCCGTTTCAATTCTTCTCCATCCCATAAAGTTTCTTTTTCTTTTTTTTTTTTTTTTAAACTTTCTTTCGCAATTTTCTTCTTTCTTGGTTGATTTTTGTTTTGAATTTCGCGAATAAAATTTTTTTCTAATATTTTTGGAGAACTGGGATCATTTCGTTTCTGGGTTTTGATTTTGCGACATTGTTGAATTTGAATTTGAATTTTTGTCTTTTGTTGATGGATAGAAGAGATTATCAGCGGCATGGTTTAGTGGTAAGAATTTATTGGAAAATTCTTTGGCTTTGCCTTTGTTTCATCGGTTGATTCATTTTCCAGGAGCTAATTTTATGGAATTTCATTACATTTGGGCATATGGGGTTTTCATTCTTTGGCGAATATATGTCATTCGCTCATGCTAGGCCCAAATTATTATGCTAATAATTTTTTCACGGTATTTTGTAAATTTAAAGGTTTTGGTCCTGTTTGTTACCAATTATATGTTTATATATATAAATATGTATATTTACGTATGCTACAGTAATCACCCAAAATTTGTATTTTATATACAAATTATATATCTCTTAAAACCGTAATTAACTGAATTGTTGTAGGAAATGTCGCACGATTTACTCTGATTTTTTGTTTTTAGTTTGAAAAAAACACTCTCTCTTTTTTGTTTCACTAGGTGTTTTATCTCCAGATGAATATGTCGTTTTCATGAATATTGAATATGCCCGCGATCTCTATCTGACACTCACACTGTTTGACTTTTATGTTTCTGGTTTTATCCCTCGTTGCCCCTGGTATTTTTCGTTATAGACCTTGAGAATGATATTTATGATCCTTCCAAAATTACTGCTTATAAGGAGGGAATTTATATGTATATATATATATATATATATATATATATATATATATATATATATATATTTATATGCCCTTAAATGGATGCTGCAGACTGAATTTGGCATGTTAATTTCATGACTTTGTTGTATTTCAATTTTAATTGTATATGGTGATCTGAAATTTTGTTGTAGTTTGACACCTGGGGATTTTGGTTGTTGAAATCTCTGTAAGGCTTAAGTTGGACTAGTCATTTTCGAAATGAGTTCCTAAGTTGGACTAGTCATTTTTGAAATGAGTTCCTATTTGGATTCAAAGGAGTAAATTCTGTGAACGTTGTTTTACTTCACACTGTTATGAAATTAGTATCCATTGCCATTTCTAGGATTACTTACGCAGAGAGTTACTTTCATTTCAGATTTATTGTTGTGTAATGACTAATGATGTCCATTGTTCTTCTTCTTGCTCTATGCAGGCACATGCTCCTCCACCTGGTTACTTTGTGCGTTTGGACAACAGAACTGACGACGATTTGCATCTGAGAAAGAGAGTCAGGATGCGTAGGTGGCTTTGTTGTACTTGTCAAGTGGAAGAGTCTTACTCATCGAACGAAAATGAGCATTTGAAGAGCCCGAGGAATTATTCCGATGGTCAGTAGATGTGATGCTGATATTAAATTATGAAAAGCTACCTCTGAAATGAAATAAAGGCTTAGAATTTAATTTAAACCAATGGGCTGTTATGGATGAATTTTTTCTTGTCATATTCAATCTTAGATTATCGTACTTTTCCAAACAGCTTCCAACACCACAATATAATCACACCATCGCTTGAGGACCACCTTTTTTATACCAATTTCATGCTTATTGTGCCGAATTTTCCACGTGACTCTAGTAGTGCCAAACAATTTATTGAATATTTTAATCTTAATACAGACTTTTTCAGTTTTCAGCTTTAAAATTTGGAAATAATTGGTTCTGGAACTTAAACTGTTTTCTGAAGGAGAAAATGTTAGAGTTTATAAATCTTAGTTTAAAACCAAAGTAATCTATACTTCTGGAAAGAAAATTGTGAATTACTATTAGGCATCTTTAAGACATTTTTGTGTGCGCTTCCCCTGTCCTTTTTTTTTTGGCTGTATGAGTTAATCAAAACGTTCTTCAGTTACATTTCGTGAAGACCATTTAGTGTTCTGAGATCTTTTTCAGGAATCTGCTTCTGGTCTTTTGAAAATTTTATATAACCTTATTTTAAGAAGTTCAAGTACAATTGCTTTTACCAATTGACGCAGATAAGAACTTCTGTTCCTGAAAGTTTTAGAAAGTTGTTTGGGCTACAGTTTCTGAAAAAGATGACTTCTAGCTAACAGTTACAATGAAAAAATTACGAGAAAAAATGGCAGACTCATTAGAAGGTGTAATACCTGATTTCTTCCAAATTTACTATTTGAAACTGACACATTTTTTTTCAGTTGGTTGCATGAGCCGAGTTTTTTGTACCTCACCTTATCTAATTGTTTGGATATATTCTTCTGTGAGTCTGTGACCATCTCTTTGTTTGTTACACTAACTGAGGCTTCTATTTTTTCAATATTTAGGGAACCAAAAGGGTTCAAAAGTAGCGGCTCCTGTCAAACCTGAAGTGCAAAAGGCAGCACCACCGATTGAAGTGCCTGCTTTGTCCCTAGAAGAACTTAAAGAGAAGACTGACAATTTTGGATCCAAGGCACTGATTGGTGAAGGATCCTATGGGAGAGTTTATTATGCAAGCCTGAATAATGGGAAAGCTGTGGCTGTAAAGAAGCTGGATGTTTCTTCTGAGCCCGAGACAAATAATGAGTTTTTGACCCAGGTGCAACATTGTTTCTTAAATATAGCTGTTGTGGCACAATTTTGTTGTCTCACATGTTGCTCTTAGATTTGTGCTGCATCTGACGGTGGTGATATGAATGTTACAGGTTTCAATGGTTTCTAGACTGAAGCATGAAAATCTTGTTGAGTTGCTTGGTTATTGTGTCGAAGGCAATCTCCGTGTGCTCGCGTACGAATTTGCAACCATGGGTTCTTTGCATGACATATTGCATGGTAAGTGAAGCTGTCTTCACTTGTCCATTTATTCACAATTAGATCTGATTTCACGTTAAAATGTAAGAATAGTCTAAAAGAAGTTCTACGGTAATTCACACTTGTAGGTAGAAAGGGAGTTCAAGGTGCACAACCAGGTCCAACACTTGACTGGATGCAGCGAGTGAGGATTGCAGTTGATGCAGCTAGAGGATTGGAATACTTGCATGAGAAGGTCCAACCTTTTATCATACACAGAGATATCAGATCTAGCAATGTGCTTCTCTTTGAAGACTTTAAAGCCAAGGTTGCAGATTTCAATCTTTCAAATCAGGCTCCTGACATGGCTGCTCGCCTTCATTCTACTCGAGTTTTGGGAACCTTTGGTTATCATGCACCAGAGTAATGTTTCTTGAACTCCTTTTCTTTGTTCATTTTGTGTCTTACTATTTTAATTTGAACTACTGTGTTTGTGGAGCTTAGTTTCTGTTCATAAGCTGGCTTGACTACTAATAAATTAATAATCGTCTGATTACTAATAAATTAATAATCATACTTTGTATATAGCTTTGCATTCTTCTGATTCTGTCAATAGTCTCCAAGTAATACCTAGCCGATTATGTTTTCTTATTTATGATGGATAGGAGTAATGGTTGTCAAAACTCAGTAATTTGGCTGAAATTTATGTTAGAGGGTAGATTTTATTGGGAACTTGTTTGCATTATGCTGCAGTCTATTCCTTTTCCGAACTTCTTTTTGTTATTTTCTTTGAATACAAAATGGTAAGTAGTTATGAATGAAGGATTGTCCTGTATTATTTAGAACTAGAACATATAATATTTGTTATTACCTAATTGGTCTTCTTTTTGGGAGAACTTTAGAGCTCGTTTGGTAGTTGGGAAGTGAAAACTTACTTGAATAAATGAGAACAAATGTCTATTCTCAAAACTAACTACATCAAGTATTTGGAATTAATTTGTCATGCGTAATGCCAAGGTGTACTGTGGAACTGTTTGTAGGGGATTTTGGACCAATGAAACATTACATATTCTGTGAAAATTGGATAAGTTTGATCTAAGCTTACTAATAAGGAGGAGGAGGAGGAGGAGAGAGAGAGAGAGAGAAGAGGGGGGTTGGGGGGTGGCTTCTGGCTATTTTCAGAACAAGCAGATGTTTTACGAGTTCTTTAGTGGTGTCTTTGAATATGTAAAAGTAAATTATCTCCTGGTTTTGATACGGGCTTTTTTGAAAGAATTTGAGACTAGTCAGGATTTCTTGTTTTCTTTTGTTCATACCCATATTCTTTCACTATAGCAATTTAAATTATCTCGTTCCAAAATTAGCAATAAAATTAATTCAAAAAAAAAGTCGTATTTTTGTCTATTTCGGTCTCTTCAGTTTTTAGCTTTTATTCTAGAACCTAGTCTTATTTTTTGTGTCCTTTTTTAAAGGGAAATTTTGAAGTTGTCAGATGTACACCTGGTAGAATGGAAACATTAGTCTGGTATTAATCTGAGTTACAAAATTGTTTCTGCAGGTATGCAATGACAGGACAATTGACACAGAAGAGTGATGTTTACAGCTTCGGAGTGGTTCTTCTCGAGCTTTTAACTGGGAGGAAACCTGTTGATCATACCATGCCTCGTGGACAGCAGAGTCTTGTTACTTGGGTCAGTCTTCTTGCCTGCTTCCTGTGGAATTACCAGTCCCTTGGTCTTATCCGATGCTTTGTATTCTACTAACATGATCTGACATGTTTATACAACTTTGCTTTTTATTTCTTTTTCTGTTTTGCAGGCCACTCCAAGGTTGAGTGAAGACAAAGTTAAACAGTGTGTAGATCCAAAGCTAAAGGGAGAATATCCTCCAAAAGGAGTTGCAAAGGTTTTTTTCTTTCTATTGTCGATGCGCAGTGTTCCATGTTTTCTCAGAACTTCACAGCTGATGCAATTTTCTTTGATTACACAGCTGGCAGCTGTGGCAGCATTGTGCGTTCAATACGAAGCCGAGTTCCGCCCGAATATGAGCATTGTTGTGAAGGCCCTTCAACCGCTTCTGAAGCCACCCGCCCTGGCCCCAGAGGCTTCGTAATAAGAAGGTGCCCCCAGTTCTATTGTCAATCGGATTTTGTTCATCCTTTAAATATTCTGGTTTCATTTGCCCGAGGGTTTCAAGAGGGTTTCAAGACAAGTTTCTATATATATGTATATTTGTTTATGTTTTTTTTATATGAGATTGGATGTGTAGGATTGGATTGGATTGGCCAATTTCATTTCATTGCCAACATTGTCTGTTGATTAGTGAGCCAGAGTGTAAAAGACTACTGTTAGAGTCACAAACTGACTGGGATTGGGTTGGGAGGGTGGATATTTCTCTCACTAAATCTTTATTTCGTTTTTCCTGGATTCCTTTCTCCGTGTTGAAAAGACGTGTTTTGGTTTACCCGTTCCTCATAATCTTTTGCTTCTTCATTGTTGACTCTTGTGAACATAATAGACTTTGATCGATATTTTGGCTGTATGTATAAATTGATATATTGTGCAAATAGCTCGCTCTATTTATTTCTATTTCTTTTTGCTTTTGGTTTCTTCCCATGAGTATTCATTGTGTGATCAGTTCGGTTATAATTCTACGAATTTTTATAATCACCGTGTCCTCTCTCTTCTCAACCTCTATCGGATCAAATGCTTTTTTTATATAAATTATAATTAGTTCACTTTACCGTATTTACCTTTTGGGAAACAGGCCATACCCATAATAGGCCAAATTAACGGCCTGAAATTGAGACACCCCGCATCGACGACTCTAGAAAATTACAAATTCACCAATGCGAGGCGCAACTTACTACTTAAAATAGGTGGAAATTTTGAACTGATCACAACGTTCTTAAAAACTAATGCGGAAAATATTTTCAACGAGGGTCATAAATTATGACGTTTTATTGAAACAAAAATGAACTGTCTTAAACTCTTGAATGTCGCTTTTAGTAATCGGAAATGCGTCTATGACACCATGCAAAAAGGTACAGGTGACCCTATGCGATGGCTTGTACGCGCCTCTCCCAGTAAAGCTAAAGCAATATTAGTTTTTATATCACAGTAGTATTTATGTCATTCGTGGGTGCGGCTAACTCACCCTGAGGATACTGTATGATTTTCCAAGATTAGAGCCCCTGACCAATTTGAAACAAAAATAAATAAAAGAAGCTTCTTTCAGTTGTCTTGCCAATTGGAGCAAGTATATAAGACGTGAAGGCATAAATGGAGGTATTCATGCAAAAGTGAGAATATAGACATTGGGCTATCTCTACAATTTGGGGGAAAAACCAGAGGATAAGGTCATCTACGTCAAAGAGGAAAACTCAAGAACAAGATCAACATCCAAAAAAAAGTGGTCATCAGCTCACACAAATTGACTGCTGGGTTTTATTTAAGGAGAAAATGACACCGATAGGACCAACTTGGGCCAAAATGAATTTTTTTGTACATTTTTCTAAAAATTACTTTTTTAGGAGTGTCAAGGACATCTTAACTATCGAAAAACCATTATTAAGGACTTTTTATGGTCAAGAAGCTCTTGACATAGATCAAGATATCCTTGACATTTCTAAACATGTCATTTTGAAAAAATATACAAAAAAAAAAAGGTCATTTTGGCCCAAATTAGGTTTATCATGTTCTTTTCTCTTATTTTAATAGTAAGGCGCCCACCGTGGGCTTTTGCCATTTTCATCTTTAAATGAGTTATGCGTTCATGTTCATGCATTAGTGATTTACTTATTCTTTTTTTTTTTTTTTTATGAGAAGACGTTAGAAATTAAAACGCATGATATTGTAATCTGGTTCATATTTTCATCTTCTGGCTATTTTTCGAAGCACATTTTGAAGGGGTTCCATTTCACCTAATTTTTCTACTTTTTGAAATATAAGCACTAATTGAAGGTTCAAATCGGAAGATACCTTCTTGTAGGTATGAGTATATCACTAGAGAATAAAGTTGGAGGAAATATTACGATCTAGTGGGGGATTGTTCTAGAAATTTTAATACTTGATGGAAATTGAAAATAGCACAAAAAAAAAAAAAAACACTAGAATAGCTACAATGAAAGATACAATATGATGGGATACAACTATTTATCATATCTATATGATAAGGTATAACCTTTGGTTGGTATCTATTTAATTAGAAAGATGCGAAGAAAAGATGCAATATTTAGTAAATACATATTCATTAGAAAGGTTATAATGAATAGATATGTCTATTGATCAAAGGACATATCTCTTAATGAAAAGACACAAACTTAGCTATAAATTGAGAATATTCAAAATTATGAAGCTAATCAGTTTCACAAAGTATTTAGAATATTTACTAAAATTTCTGTTTGTTGAATATCTTAGATTTGTTGTATCTTTGAGGTAATAATTTGCCATTAGAAATACATGTTAGCAAACCTCATTTGAGTTCAGAAAACTTTACGAGTAGGGAAAATATAGTTTAAAGAAAATAGATTACTATTTACTATACCTTAAATCCACAAACTTTCCTTTCTTTAATTCATTATCTGTCCAATCTTCATCTTTGATATTTGTTCTTTCCTTAACATAATTTTATTCATGTTTTCAGTTTAAAAAATAGGATGCTAGTACCTTTCTCTTTCCACTCTCTTATCTGTACTATTGTATATTTGGATTGTCTACGACAAAATCATTCACATTGTAATAATGTTACAAAGCACAATAATAAAATAGGAGACTTAAAAAAAAAAAAAGTGCTGCTAGTACTAGGATTTCTATTATATAAATAGCATATTTCAGAGATATTATTTGTGATTTATAGTCTTCCTCTCGATTTTTTTTTTCTCACCAAAGAGTGATTTAATTTATATTGCAAAGATAATTACTTTCAACTTAAGACTTTATTTTATTATTAAAAGAGAAAGAAAAAAAAATCTTAGGACTTTATTTCNTTATTTCTAATTAAGGTCCTTAGAAGATTGTGGGTATAAAAATATCACTTCCTTTTCCTCATAGGAATTACCTATTATGCCAAAATGGGTCGTATTCTAATATTTAAAAAAAAAAAACAAAAAACAAGAAACCAATAGAAAATGAAAATATAAAAGAATTTAAATTCGACCAAACTCTATGAATTGAACTTATAATCCTATTCCTAAAGGAATGGTAATTTGTAAGGTCATATATATAGCTAATGAACATACTCTTCTTCAGTATACGTCTATATACCCATTTTCTCACTAATCTACGCACTTCCTACAGTGCGTAGTTCAGTACATCTATCATGAGGTTCAGATTGGTACAGACGCTAAGCGAGACCGACGTCAAGAACAGCTTCCAAGTTCCTCCAGAATGGATGCCAATTGCGCCATTAATACCATTTGAGAATTGTCTATTTAAACAAGGCAAAAGCAAAAAGCAGCAGTTATTTTGAGAAAGAAACTATAATATTTCTGTTTTAGGGAAACAGAAACTATAGTCATTGTTAACAAAGCAAAAACTGTAAGCATCTCCCGTCATGCATAAGTCTGCACAGCAACAGTTTTTCTTTTTTTTTTTTTATTAAAAAAAATTATGCCTATATATATATATATATATATATATATATCTTGAAGTATAAAGATTGACGTACTCAGATATTTTATAATTTTGAGAATTGTCTATTTAAACAAGGTGTAGTGTGAACATTAATACCATTTGTTTGGATAATATATATTTTGTTTAAGGCTTTTTCCTTGGAAGTAATTTTATTTAGGGTTAATTTTGTGATAAAAAATTATTAAAATTAAATGTGGGAAGAGTAGACATAGTGATAATAGAGCCAGCCTTAACATAATTGACTCTGAGAATATAAAACTTCTCTTTTTCATTGCTAGCTAATAATCATGAAATGAATCTTTAATTAATATTCTATTTAGATAAATAAAAAATGTATTAAAAGTTTTATGTCAGCACGTCTTTAGAGAGTTATCCATAAAAAAACATATTCAATGAGATTTATAAGTTTAAAACTAATTAATTAATATAATTTAATTAGCCAACTACTCAATTAATTAAAATCGTTTGATATTTATCTCATGATTAAAACAATAATAACCACCAATTAGTAAATATTACATTAACTATTAAAACGTCGTCAATATATATATTCCCTGTTTTTAGTTTTTTCTTTCCTCATGATTTCCCAGTTTTTAGTTAATTAATGGTGTTTGCACATAAATATCCTGGTCATTTAAAAAAAAGTTTCACTTAATTTTGATCAAATTAAGTGGAGAGGTGAAATTTGCGTTTGGTTAATCAAATAAAATATGTTTGTAATTATGAAAATTAGAGAGATAAATTGTTCATTTTACCTAAACACGGGGATATGTTTGTAATTTTACCAAAAGTTAAACCCTTAGCTCAACAAATTCAAGGGAAAAAAAATGAAAAAGAAAAGCCCTTTATAAACCTTCAACCCAACTTACTCGGAAGTCATAACAACGTCTCAAATTCATGTTTTCAGCGCGCACAGACACTCCCGACTCTCTCTCTCTCTCTGTCTGAGTCTCTGGTAGAGTGGAGCCATGGCCGACACTTACTCTGCCGTTACGGAAGAAAATACTTATCAATCTTCGGAGATTGTTTCCACTCTGAAACAAGACGAAGATTCAACAATGGCGAAAACACCTCTCATTCTCGATACATTTCTTCACTCCAAGAAACCCAACTCCGAGAAAGACGTCGTCCAAAACCACGACACCACCGATTCCGTCACTCCAAACTCTCCAACTGCTGATTCTCTTTCTGGGTCTCTCAATTCTGATCAAACCGTTCAAGATTTTCCGGGGAATCACGAGGTGTGTCTCGACTCTCATCTTGGTTCTCTTCAAGAAAGCTCTTTTTCTGGTCCCATTGAGAAAGAAGATAACGACAATAAGTTCTTGGGTTGTCGCTTAGAAGTGGGAAAGAAGCATTTATTGGAAGAAATCAAATCTTACATAAATGCAGGTGATTCTGTATCAACTCTTGGGGCCGGTGAAATGAGAAACGGTTTTCAAGATGAGCTCAAGGTGTCTGATTCTGATCATACTCGAGCATACGACAGCAAGTTCTTGGGAAAGGGCAATGAATTGGGTTGTCGTTTAGTAGTAGAAAAGATGCATTTATTGGAGGAAATCAGAGCTTCGGTAGCGGCAGGTGATTCTAAACCGACTCTTGAGACTGGTGAAACGACAAGGGGTATTCAAGATGAGCTCAAGGTGATTGATTCTGATCATACTCAAGCATACGACAACAAGTTCTTGGGAAACGACGATGAATTGGGTTGTCGTTTAGTAGTAGAAAAGACGCGTACATTGGAAGAAATTGAAGCTTCGGTAATGGCTGGTGATTCTACACCGAGTCTTGAGACTGGTGAAATGAGAAGTGGTATTCAAGATGAGCTCAAGGTGATTGGTTCTGGTCATACTCGAGCATATGACAACAAGTTCTCGGGAAACGACGATGGATTGGGCCGCCGTTTGAAAGTGGAAGTTGAAGCCTTGAAAATGATTAATGGAGATTCAAGGTGTTCTTTGGAGATTAAAGTGGTTGACGAAACAGCTTTGATTGGACCAGTGTCGGTCCCAAAACTCAGAAAGAAGATGGATTTGGTTGTTCCATCTAAGTATACAAGGAGTCATGGGAACATGCATAAGAATGGGAAAGAAGACATTGTTGAGAAGGTGAAAAGCTCTCAAAGGACTAAAAGGGTTTTTTTGAAGAAAGGAGAAAGGAGCAAGATGATGTATTCGAGGGGGGCAATGAAAGCCTTGAGGTTTGTCAACATTGTACAACAGAGGAAGATGTGGAAAGACGTGCATACTGGGCTTGGCCCTGTTGTACGGAAGGAGTATGATTACTTGGTCAGCTCAAAGAATCAGAAGAATTTTCAGTTCAACTTTGGAAAGAAGGATGAGCCCACCTCAGTTCTAGGTAAGTTTAATTATTTGAGTCGTATTTTGATCTTTGTTGTGGATATTAGATGCCTCGTGCAAACATTTTATATGAAGAACTTGACATGAATTATGATTACATGAGTTAACATGTCTTTCTTGTTCTTTATGTCATCCTGAAATGTACTGGGTTGAACTTACTTTTTGGATTGGTGTAATTTTATGATCTGTTATGAATTAACTGTAAGAGTTGAATAGGACTGGTAGTGCGGTAGGTACCATATAGCTATTTGTTCTGTTCCCTGTCAACTGCTCCAGTTTGTTTGTCTAAGATCCTATCCATTAATTTCATTGGCTCTGTTTCCTTGAGTTTTTAAACTCAAGAGGCTTAGTTTTGAAAAGATAAAATTGAAATGCCTTTCGAGTTGAATGTGGAATCCGATTGAACCTAGGGTTGCTTTAGTGGGGAAGAAAAATAATCCTTAATAACGTGATTAGTATATGCGACAGTAATATGAAATTAATAACGCAATAATAAACGTTGGGTTGTAGTAGAACTCATCTATTTTAGCAACTTTATTCAGTTGCCATATTCTTGTAGATAAGAAAAGGGTGACTTTCTACTGTCTTGACTATTGTAGAGTGCCTTGTGTGTTGTTAGTTTTGAGCGCAGAAAGTAATTTGTCATCCTTGCTTATGCTTCTAGATTCTAAAATTTTATTTATAGAAGCAAGGAGAATCAGAAACTGTTGTGCTACTTCTTATGATTTTTGTGACCTGTATCTGCAGAACGCATATTTGGGAGACAAATTCTATGTACTCATGTACCACATTTGTTACTTGTTTGGATGTGGTCAACATTCACTCTTGTATTGGTAAATTGGTGCTTTGATTTTGATCCAGCTATTGGTTGACAAAATGTGAGTTTAATGAACAACGTTACAAGTTGATTGGAAAGAACCCTTTTCGTCAAATTCTAGTTTTTCTGGTGAAAGAATTAGGTGTAACATTATGAATAATAATTTACAGTTCAGCTTAAGACTATATTGGTATGGAGCGTTCCCTTGCTAGTCTTCTAGTTTTTATTTTAGCAAGTAATGTTGTTGAATACTACTCTCAACCATATCTCAAAGCCTTCCCCCTCCGTTCTTGTAGTTTGTCGATACTTGTTTATTGCTGAATATTTATCTCCGTTTGTCACTTTGTTATAAGCTCTGATTATTTGAATTTCATGGGTTTAGTTTTTTGTTCTTCTTTTACAGGCATGGTTGCTGCAAGGGGAAGAAGTAACCACGTGAATGTTTTTGCCCATTGAAGAATCTCCAAAAGACTATGTCCAACATAGTTGACATATAGATGCTTTCTAGCACAGGTGTGGAGTCATTGTTGGTTGAAATACTTGCTCTTATTTTTGATTGTATAGCATAGCTTCTTGTACAGAAGATGCATAATGTTTTTACTTGATGTAAGAATATTGATGATTTGTAGTTAACATCTTTCCTTGATTTCCAAATATTGATGTTGTGAAGTGTAACTTTTTTCCTTGATTGGGAAATCATGATGAAGTGTAACATTTTTTCTTAATTGAAAAATAATGAAGTGATAAATGTCTGCAGAGCTCACCAGCTTGACTATTGTATAGTGTCTACTTGAGTAAAAGCGGATGGATTAACAATAGAGATGATTATTACTTGGATAAAAGTAGAAAAATACATTGTTTTGAGGGGAACAGAAAAAGAACAAACGTTGAGACAAATTAATCTTCTTCTTCTTCTAGTTTTTTAAATTTTTTTTTAATATTGACTTCTATTTCAATCACCTAGCGCTCGATTAAGTCATTCATCAAGTGCTCAATTAAATGAATCCGAGTCACCCAAATACTTTTGTGGATGACATAGAGTTACTTGCGTCACTTATAGTATGTTTGGTCGGATGGGAATAGGAAATACTATTTTTTTTTTCTTGAGAATAGGATATAATATACACATGGTAGAAGGCGAGTACGAAGATGGATCCATTAAGAAGACCAGGGAGTAGAAAGGATAGAGAGGATCGTGTTAAATTTCTTCATGTGTTTGAGTAGAAAGGATAAAGAGGATTGTGTTAATTTTCTTCATGTGTTTAGTATTGAATGATGGTTAAAAGAACGGATAAAAGATTGGATTTCATAATTATTATGTTCTTTTTTATTTGGGTTAATTAGAGTAGTGATCCCTACATTATTCTCATTGTACTATTTTGTCTCCCAAATTTTCAATTTACATAATATTAACCTCTGAATTATGCAATTGTTATAACAATGAATTGTTATAATAATGATCTTTTTGTCATAAAGTGAATAGTTATCGATGAAACGTACAATTAGACATTATTTGTTTTTTTCAGTAAAAGTCTTATTTTTTAAATATAATTATTAAACTGTGTGTTTTACAAATTATTCATATCTGTTATGAATTTAACAACTTGTGAAAAATGGTATTGTTGCAACACGGGTTAATTACATGTTTATACTTTTTTAACTATTTATTCAATTTATACATTGTGTTTTAGTTATTATCAATATTGACCTCCAGATTTGAAATTTATTACAAACTTTGGGTCAAACACCAATTTTAGTCATTGAATTTATCAAAATACCCTTTTAAACTTTAAGAATATATATTTTGATACTGAAGTTAAATTTAAAACTAATTAAAATTACTAACTAAAAGAAAAAATACAAAAAAAATAGTTTAAAAAATACAAAAAAACCTGCAAAAATTAAATATTACTGATAGAAAGCTTTATGAATTTTATATAAGTTTTAAATTTGATTTCTTTTAGAATATATATGGGGTAAAATGCTTTAAAATACCCTAAATTTTGGGTATTCTATAATTTAAACCCTCTACAAAATAATACTCTGAGATTAATAAAATCTGAAAATTAATAGCTTAAGTTGACTTTTTGAATAACTTTAACTAATAAAAGTAATAATATCCTCAAAATTAAGGAGAAAAATGACGACTAATTTAGTTTTAATGGAGGATATTATTATTTTTTGTTACTAAAATTTGTTAAAAAAAATCAATTTAGGGTATTAATTTTTTGAATTCTTAATCTCAGAGTATTATTTTGCAGAATCCAAATTTCAAAGTTTAAATTGTAGAACACTCAAACTTCATGTTATTTTTTTACAGTTCACCCATAATGTGTGTTTGATCTAGAAGGGGTATAAATTTATTACAAACTCTAAATTTGAAGCTCTATATTGATAATGGTCAAAATATGTATTTGATCTAGAAGGGGTATAAATTTGTTACAAACTCTAAATTTGAAGCTCAATATTGATAATGGTCAAAATGTGTGTTTGATCTAAAAGGGGTATAAATTTGATACAAACTCTAAATTTGAAGCTCAATATTGATAATAACTAAAACACATTGTATAAGTTAAGCAAACAGTTAAATGTAAGGTATAAAAATTTAATTATCCCTTGCAACAATCACATAAATCTTGGTAGTCTAATACGTAAGTTAAAAATTCAGAGTCTCATTCTTGACCATAGCTATCAAAATGTATACTTTATAATGACTCATTTTCATCAAGTATTTAACAATTTGTGAAAAATAATGATGATTACTATAACAATTGTATAATGGGCCATTGTTACATAAGTTGAAAATTCATAGGTCAAAATTATATAACATGTATAAATCAAGGAGCTATAAATATAATTAATCCTTAAATTTTTTGGAAGGTGATTTTACCATTTTAATTTTCATTTCATTCCACCCTCTCATCCTTCTAGGAAGGGAACTACTCAATTTGGTGGTATATAGGGGGTTAAACCCCTCCTTAACATTTTTTTTGGCTATTTAATATAAAATTGCCCGAAGTCTAAACTAATTTGTAAAATTAACTGTGAACTTTTTTTTTAGAGCAAACCCCCCCTAATGTTAGAAAATTTGGGTTTCAATACTCTAAATTATAAAAAAAGTTTTTTGTAATATGAAATCGAATGATATAATTGATATTTCACATATTATTCTTTTTTTCTTCACAAATTTAGCATAGATTTTTCATATATATATTACACATATATGCTCATTCCTAAAATATAAATCCATTATAATAATCATGAATTTTATATATTTAAAAATAAATTATTAATTGAATAACACATGTATATTATGTAAAAGAAAAAAATCATTAAATTTTATATAACTATAACCAAGTTAAAAATCAAACCCTCCTTTTAGTATTAAAGTAGAATCTAACTTAAGAAATCATAACATAATTAAAAGTACATAACATAACCATAAATTATCAAAAAAAATATGAGTCATTTATCTAGTGTAAAAAGAAGAAACAAAATTTCTAGTTTGGATATTTAAAATTGGTGGAAGAGTAAGAGCAACTGGCGCTAATCAGTAACTGACAGAAAATGATGGTTTAGAGAGTAAATCGTGCTAGTCAATATACAACAAAAATTACTGAAAAACACAAAACCTTCTTCTCTTTCTATAAGTTTCTTATAGTTTATGAATTAGAGAAAAAAAGAGAAATCTCAAAGTAAATCATATAAAATACCTATTATGTTATTTGATTTTACACCATGTAAAGTTTCCATTATAAATAGCAGTAACATAACTAACATTTTCAATATCATAGAGTTTTGCTCTAAAAAAAATGAGTTCATAGTTAATTTATCAAATTAGTTGGACTTTAGGAGATTTTCATATTAAATAACCTAATTTTTGTTTACTAAATAATAGATTTTAGCTCTATTTCCACCTTTTTCATCTTCCATAAATCCTCCATACCAAACAACGCCTTATAGTTTTGGTTTTTCATGTATTTTTCTATATATGAAAAATTCTATGCCTTTTCAATTGGTATGTCCTAATGGCATCAAAACAGGCAGACACTAATAGGCCGATATGGGCATGACCCGATCATAAATTGGTCTGGCATGATTAATAACTGTATCTAAGCTGACACGACACGATAAATAAATGTGTTTGGACCGACATAACACAAGTACAACACGTGGCATGACAAGCACGAATAACATGCATGATTAAGAAAAATAATTAGTTTGCAAAAAATATAATTAAATTAAATTTATTCTAATTTTTTGGGCACAGTTTTGATATAATAAATGTAAAAAAATTAGAAAAGGGATGGTGTCTTGTTGAAATGTTATTAAATATGCTGCGAAAGCCTCCTAATTCGACACATATACTAACTCAACCTAATAAAGCTAAAGGATTTATGCTTTGGAACAATAATGTTTGGCATCCATACTAACAAAACTGTTTTTTGTTCTGAAAAACAGAAAACTGTTTTCAAACAACAAAGAGGGGCATTTGGCCTTATTTCCTGGAAACAATTTTTTAAAATAGAGTTAAAAATAAAAACAGAGAATTTAGAAAACATCTAAAAAGATTTTTTCATTTGTTTTCTAAAAACCTCTTGAGAACAACAACAGAGCTTCTCTTCTCCACGATCTCTATAGGCTATAGCTCTCCGCTCCGTCATCCTAAGCTCCGGCAGCCTAAGCACCGACTCCTCAGCTCCGGCGGCCAAAGCTTAATCGACATTAGCCCCATCGGCCTAAGCTATATCATTGTTAGCTTATTCGTCCTTAGGTGCTTCTCTCTTCTCTCTCCCCTCTATATCTTCCTCTCTTGGTGGCAGTTTTCATAGTAAACTAGGTCTGAAATGTATGTGGTAGACCTGGAATCCTTGAATTGCTCTGTTTGTAAATTTAGGGTAATAGGGTTATTGCTAAGTCAGTGAACAACCTCAACTTTTCTGAATATTGAGCTCAACCTCGAGCCTTCATAATCCACTTCTTGTGTAGAGTTGAATTGTTGTAACGTAGAGGGTATTTAGTATGATATTGTCACCAATGCGTCTTCTCCATGATGAGTGTTAGTACTTACTGTAATTTCCCTCTTTCTGTGCTCTCTATGTGTTTGTTGAAATGCTTAGCTGAAATTTTTACAATATGTGGCTTGTGATTTGTGTTATGTTGTTATGTTGTTAGGAAGTAGAAGACAACTAAATGGGTTCTTATATGAATTTCTTTGACATGGGTGTTTAGAACCTGTTATTACGATGCATAACAGAGTAGAAGATATCAGTTTTACTTTGTTTGCCCTATTTTTTTTTTCCCGACAATTTCCCTTGTTTTTGTTAATTTTCAAATTTTGAGTTCAAAAACTTTGTCCAGTAATGTCATTGCATGCAGACGTACCCTGACATTACTGCTGTTTTGGAAGTCCTTGGTCTTGGGATTTAGTTTCATTTAGTTCATTGCATTTTCTATCTTTATTAGCTGCTAGAAAACAGGTTATAATTATTGGATGTACCCTGACGGTACTTCTGTTTTTTAAATCTAGCTTCTATACGTGATGATCTTGGTGATGTTAAACTTGTTTGGTGCATTTTTTTGCAGACTTGGAGTCATCTAATCGTGTCTTAAGTCACCACTTATGTTAGTGTTTTACTTTTTGGTTATGTATTGGGACATGTAGACTTTCCCAGATACTCTCTGTCACTGTTATATTAAGCCAGTTTAGTACTACTGGTCTTCTATATGAGCAAAAGTAATTGTGATCAAATATAGTATTTCTATACTCAAATATCAGGTTTTATTTTTCTTTTGGGTAGTATTGTATATTTCTTTGGGATGAAGATTTTTCTTTCCCTGTCTCTCAGTGACTCAAATTTCACCTGAACTAAGGGAATTTGATCAAATTCAAATATACCTGATACAGTTTGGTACTATTATCGGTTGGAGAGTTGTGATTTAGTCTTTATTCTTTAGACTTCAAAAATTTGACTTCAAAATTTTCATTTGTTTTCAAAATGTGTTTTATTCTATTTTATGTGTTTCTATTCTTCCTGTATCTGTTGTAACTACATACTTTTTAGCTGTCACTTTCAAAAAGGAAAGCAAGGCTCAAAATTCGAAACTAGAAAATATCTAAATTTATTGAAAGAGGTTATTATTGAATCTGCAAGGCATATATGACTGTTGTTATTATCGAATCTGCAAGGCATATATGACTGTTCTTATCTTTCCTATTCATCATTTCTATAACGTAACTTTTTCGTGTTGCTGGTTACAGAGTCCATTACCTAGAATGATAGTTCTGGCCCCCATTGCGTTGCTATCTTTTATATCTTTTCTCTATTTTCCTTCCTTGTATATGACTGTGGAGAACATGCTTGCGTTGCTATCTTTCATTGGGAATGTTGACTTTTAGCCAATTCATGAATCCTTTTCTCTATATTCTTTGACAATGCCATATCAGTTCATGAACCCTTTTCTCTATTTTTTGTTTATTGCTACTCCAAAGATATTATTGTTAGTGTTTGTTTGTTTGTTGAAATATTAAATTTTTTTAGTTTAGGTGCTAGATTTTGAAATTTGGCGAATAAGGTTACTAACTTGACGATGCATGCTTATGGGGTCCAACGGTGGAAAAGATTTTGATTGATATCATGGTTGGTGAAGTCAATAACGGAATATGAGAAATGGTCAATTTAGCTCAAACGCATGGTCGGAAATAGATTATTTGAGGTTGTAATTTTTTTATTGTAATTTTGGACAATATTTACTAATTTTTAGCAAAAAAGAAAAAAAATGTTTTCTAAAAACTAGAGTTGCTTTTTGCTAACCAATCTTTTTTTCTATTTTTTGTTTTTTAAAAACTGTTTTTAGAAAACATTTGCCAAAGACCTCTTGCTTTTCGAAAACATCATAAAACAGTTTTTGTTCTCATTTCTAAAAACACATCTCTAAAAACAGAAAACAGAAGTGCCAAACATGCCCTTATTCTCTCTTACCCTTTTTCCTATCTTCCTGTATCCAATCTGTGGCAATTTGGTCCTCAAAGTTTTAATTGTAACAATTAAACCCATGTACTTTTCAATTTGTAGCAATTTAGTACATAAATTGTCTAAATTGCAACTTGTTGTCATTTGACCAAAAAACACACATGGTGGTGTCTGAAAGTGTATTTGAAAGATTATTTTGGAATTTCAAGCATAAAAATGAATCATCACAAAAGAAAAAAATTCTTTAAATTTGAAACTTTGAGAATCCTACAAAATGCAAAGAATACATTTTTCATTCTCTCCTAAATTTGACTATCTTGAATTGCCTTTTCCGTCCAACAATCAATCAAATATTTCCTTGTCAGTTATTTAGGGGTTTAATTGTCATAAATGAAATTTTGATAACCAAATTGCCACAGGTAGGATAGTTAAGAGACCATTTGTGTCATTAAATTTTTGAACAAATATCTAAGAAATTATTTTAAAAGGAAAAAAAAAACATAATACAAAAACCACGGTAGCATAATGTGAAATTAAAGACTGAAAAATGTGAAACATTACAATTTGTAGTACAGGTTCAAAACCAAGAATATATCGGAGTCGAACTTAACCAGGTCGGCTTTATCCAGGGCTTGCTTCACAATCGAACTTAATTGTCAGGTCGGGTTTTGTTATATTTGGTTCAACTTTTATCCGATAGAGGCCTCCATTTTTTTTTTGGGGGTGGGGGGTGGGGGGGTTAATTGATTATATGGCATATGCAATATTCAGTTCTAACTTTTGTGGGTATTTGCTTGAATCCATATGAAATTTAGTATTTCTTTGGTCTGGATGATTTATTTCTTTGTAAATTACTTTTTTTTATTGTAAATTTGGTGTATATTGGTGGCTTGTCGATATCTTTTTTCAATCTCCACTATCACACTTGACTCACTCTTCCATCTTCATCCTCATCCTCGTCATCCCATCCATTTGGTAATTCTTACAATGTCGATGGAGGAATTTATTTGTTTAAAATTTATTAAGTATTTTTAGTTGCCACAAGATTAGCATTTGTACTTGAGATTTTAAACCTTAACCACCTCTTTGGTTCACTTCAAGTAGATTTATTTAGTAATTACATGCTTGCAATCTTATCTAGCTTGGATTTTATTTATTGTTGAAATTTTAATTAGAAAAATGTTGCCAGAAATATCTTGCAGTGCTACTTTCTTAATCAAACGGCATCCACTAAATTATGACGGAATTTTTTTTTATTTTTCTTTTCTTTATTTTTTCAGTAGGAAAAAAAGAGGACCGACTTTGGTGTTCAGATTTGATTCCTTTGGTTACGTGGGTTAGTTTGACGAAATCTTAGGACCCATCGTTGAGTAATGTTAAAAGGACCAAAACTCTCTATTCATATGAGCAAAAGCTTACATTATTTGTTCAAAATTCCGTGTTTTGGGATTAGGGGCATTAAGGATTGTAGTGATACATATTCACATACGCTAGGGAATGATAATGGGTTAGAGTCTGAGAACGAATGGGACAGGTTACTTAATCCTTTTGACATAAATGAGCTTCAGAAATCACTCGTTAAAGTTTCCCCATTTCAGCTTTTTGAGTTGCTTAAGCTTCCTCTCGATGTGACTACGTCGATGGAGATATTTGAATGGGCCGGCACCCAGAAGGGTTATTGCCACTCATTTGATGTCTACTATGTGTTGATTGATAAGCTTGGGGCAGCCAGGGAGTTTAAGATTATTGATAGGTTGTTAGTGCGGATGAAAGAAGAGGGGATCGTTTTCAGAGAGCGCCTTTTCATTTTAATTATGAAATATTATGGGAGAGCTGGTTTTCCAGGACAAGCAACTAGGCTGCTCTTGGATATGAGAAGTTTTTATTTTTGTGAACCAACCTTTAGATCGTATAATGTTGTATTGGATATACTGGTCGATGGGAATTGTCCTAAAGTTGCATCCAATGTTTTTTATGACATGCTGAACAAGGGTATCTCTCCCACAGTTTACTCGTTTGGAGTAGTGATCAAAGCACTTTGTATGGTTAATGACGTGGACTCTGCATGCTCACTCCTGAGGGACATGACAAAGCATGGGTGTGTGCCAAATTCAGTGGTTTATCAGACGTTGATACATGTACTCTCCAAGAATAATAATGTAAACGAAGCATTGAAACTTTTGGAAGAAATGTTTCTGATGGGTTGTACACCTGATGTTCAGACTTTCAATGATGTTATCCATGTCCTTTGCAGGGCCAGTCGGATTCACGAGGCAGCAAAATTAGTTGATCGTATGATTCTTCGGGGTTTTGCTCCTGATGATGTAACTTATGGAGTTTTAATGCATGGGTTATGTCAAACGGGACAAGTTGATGAAGCAAGGACATTGTTGAACAAAGTGCCACATCGGAATAATGTGCTTTTCAATACATTGATTAACGGTTATGTGATGAGTGGAAGATTTGATGAAGCTAAGGCTTTTATTTATGATGACATGTTAAAACTTGGCTGTCAGCCTGATGTTTTTACATTTAACATTCTGATTTATGGACTTTGCAAGAAAGGTTTCTTGCGTTCAGCTCATGCATTGGTCAACGAGATGACAATAAAGGGTTGTGAGCCCAATATCATAACATATACGACATTGATCGATGGATTTTGCAAGCAAGGCCAGCTAGAGGAAGCTGGCAATGTTTTAAATGAAATGGAAGTGAAGGGGTTTTGTCTCAATACTGTGGGACGCAATTGCCTTATATCTGCTCTATGCAAGGCTGGAAATGTCGATAAAGCTTTGACAATGTTTAGTGAAATGCCATCCAAAGGATGTAAGCCGGACATATTTACATTTAATTCTCTAATATTTGGACTATGCAACGTTAATAAAATGGAAGAAGCCTTGGGACTTTATCGTGATATGTTATTGGAGGGTGTTATTGCCAACATTGTTACTTACAACACATTGATTCACGCTTTTTTGAGGAGAGGGGCAATCCAAGAGGCACTTAAGCTTGCAAATGATATGTTAATTAGGGGATGCCCTCTCGACAAAATAACATACAATGGTCTAATAAAAGCACTGTGCAAATCTGACGCTGTTGAGAAAGGGATGGCACTGTTTGAAGAAATGATGAGGAAGGGGCTGCATTCAGATAATATTTTAATTTCATGCAATATTTTGATTAATGGTCTCTGTAGAGTTGGTAAAGTACATGACGCCCTTGAGTTTCTAAGGGATATGATTCGTCGGGGTTTAACGCCCGACTTAGTCACTTACAATAGCCTAATAAATGGTCTGTGTAAGGTGGGACGCATGTGGGAGGCTTTGAATCTCTTTGAAAGATTACAAGTAGAGGGAATATGTCCAGATGCCATCACTTATAACACTTTAATCAGTTCTTATTGCAGAGAAGGCATGACCAGTAATGCTTGTTTGCTTCTATATAGAGGTGTGGAGAAGGGATTTATCCCAAATGATGTAACTTGGTACATAGTGGTCAGTAATTTGCTAAAAGGAAGTACCATTGATAATCAAAATTCATATGCACTGTCGTGATTTCGTACGTATGCCGGTCAGTGGTATGGTGAGAGAAAGTGATAGGAACACTGAAATTTCCATTAAACATAGTTTTAGTAGCTGGAATGAAGTTTATGGTCTTGAGATTTTAAGTTTTATTTGACTTGTTGAGTTTCTAAGACAATTCAGGGTTGCTTGGTTTGTACTTCAGCTGAAATCCACTTTGTTATCCATTCTTAAAATGTACGTTCTTTTTTCTTTTTTTTTTTTCACTTAGTGATTTTTTCCTTTTTCCCCACCTCTCTTGTCCGCAGTAGACACCAATTAATTTATCAGGATAGTAGTCTTTTAATTGTTGGGTGTACGCTCTCTGATTGGTCGTCTTTTTTTTTTTTTTTTTTTTTTTTGATATCACAGGTGGATCTGACGGATGTTTGATTTGGTAGTTGATCATCAGGTTTCATTTGTGTGTATTGGAGCAATTTTAAGACTCTTAAGCCGGCAATCGAATTCTGGAGAAAGGAGATTGTTTTGGATCGCCCTTAGCCTAGTTTGAAGTTGGTCAAGGAAGAAGATTCTATTCTTGTTGGGTTGACCGTTGAGTGTTTTAGGTAAGTATAATCATGACCAGCCTGAGCCTACAATGTCGTATACTTGCATTAGTTATTTCACTTGTTTACCTGCCTATGTAATATTTTGCTGTTAGGGAATTTTTTATTTTTTCATTATTTATCTCGTCATAAGATTAATAGAATTGTTATACCAAACGATGCAACCGAATATAAAATTTTCTATTCATATTATCATGTTTTTTATGATATTATAAATGTTGCACGACAGTTTTGGTTTATAATAAACCATTTGATAGCATTTAAAAACATTATAAGTGCTCTCTCTTTTTTCTTTTTGGCATAGGAGAGGTCTCTAAAATATAATTTTGATGCAATTTAGCTTAATATTTATCCCAGGAAGGCATTATTTGGCTGTCTCACCTCAATGGCAACCTGCCAACTGTCATTGCTTTGTATTTGTTTGTTCAATTGTGAGTTTATGGACTCTATGATGACTATAAAAGTTCTCTTTTTTGGAGGAGAAAAAAAAAAAAAAAAAAAATCTCGTTAAGACTTTATGCTCATTACGTGTGAGTTGAGTAAACTCTTACATCAATTTATTATTCTTTATATTTACAAGGCTTATTGCATCTTCTGGAGGTTCCATTATGTGCCCTGTCTTGGTATGTTGATTTCAACACTATGGCAGGTGGAGCTTTGGTTCTATGCTTTATATAATTCCTCCTGCGGATTGGCAGACCTGACGTGCACGTGAGCCATCCGTTGGCAGCACTATCAAGTAGCCATCGAGGCTGCAAGAGTTGCGCTGGAATGTCGAGTTCACTGTGGTTCACTTAAAAATGGCTTGCACTGTAAATATACATTCGTTTGGATTGGGATATCTTTCCGCACCTGCTGCTGGAAATTTTACATTTTAGCTATAATGACAATATATTGATATGAATCTCCAATATAATTAAGAATTTCAGCTCGTTTCTTCTTGTCACCATATTGTGTCGTCTACGGTATTGTATTGTCACCACAGTGGGTGTGAACCAGTGCTTTTAATTTGGTTCTAGACAGTTGATGAAAATGCTTATCCAAGCATGAAAGATGTACGTTATGCCACCTTTTTTCTTGGTATTTTTCTGTCTCACTCGCATTTGTTGGGACATGAGAAATGTGGACCGGATTATAGCGATAACTAAGTACCAATCTGACTTCAGATGATATCAATGAGTTGCTTTCTTTTCTAGGAAACTGGACAAACATTAGACTATTTCCAGTCAAAGTTACATTTTTGTGACTATTTTTCAGAACAACTATTTTAGAGCATTTATATGGTCTTTTTAAGAGTAATTGTTAGTATTACTATTATGATGGTTAAATTTAATCCCCGAATGGTTCAAGTAATTGGTTAAAATTTACAAATTTGGATATTTCCTATCATTTAGTTCAGTTTAGTTTTAAAAAAAATGCTATTATTTTCTTATTGTCCTACTAATCCACTGCTTATGTTGAAGTATACCAAACTGCACATGCTGCTTATAGCTCGAAACTAAACTTTGTATGATTCGGAACAAAACTAAGCTAAACAATATGACTTCATGTTGAAGAGCTTCAACTAAACTGATTCAAGTGCTATTGTTAAGTTTCTTAAAGTTCAGTCACTGCAGATGCAACTTAAAACTTGAAACTAAAGTAAGCAGCATGTCCAATTTAGTTTCTTATTTATTTCCCATTGTTTTTTTAGTGCAAAATACATAGTTTAGTTTCTTAATGTTCTGAAACTCATGCCTTAGTCCAAGGCTCTTAAGGCCCACTTCCAAACTGTTTGAATTGAATCATACAAAATATTCAGCTAACCATTTCAGATTATTTGGTTTGGAAATAAACATAAGTAGATGCACAATTTGATGCACTAAACATGAGTAAAATCAGCTAAACGGCATTACAAGTATCCCTAATTTTCGTTATACAAATAAGAACCGTTGCCTTACTTTTTGTTTGGTTATTTCCTTTCTTAGGTTCTTTTAGAATATAGTAGACTTTTTAATGTGGTTTATTTGTTGTTCCACATCATTAGGGAAATAACAAGGACACTAAAAGTTTTATATAAATGAACTAAACAACCGTTACCAACGTATCCTCCTCATTCTTTTAGTTAAACATGAAAGAAAGTGTTATGGCGAGTATTGCACTTTTAAGCATTGCAGCTTTGGGAACGTGTGTGCTATAAAATAATATTTTAAACATTTTATATTATAAAAATAGAATTAATTTTAAAAAATAACTCTTATTTATTTCTTAAATTATGCTTAAATTAGCAATTACCTATCATTTTTTAGAATTTACCGACCGAGAAAAAGAACTTACTAAATACCTCTAACTGCCAATCTTTTTTACGTCCCTTCAGTATAGTTCGAGGGAGAGGTTGGATACTTCTCTCTGTCAGAAACATCCAATTCATTTGACGTATCCAATACATGGGGTTCTTAACCAAACCTAATGCACCGTTTCATTAAATGTCTTGTTAACCAAACTAATAACGATTTAGTAATTAATCAATGACGCAATTAAACAATATATAACAATCTAATCTTCGCTTTCAAATATTCAAATCCACGTGGCACCCATCTGTTGGAACGTTTGTAATGGGTCCCATACTCATTAAAATTCAATTATTTATAATCTCACAATTAAACTATTATAACACTTATGTTTCTTATAAAAAAAATGGAAAACAAAAAAAAAAAACAAACACATAGGCTAGTTTGTAATTTATATGTTATGAAGGGGCAAAAGCGGAATAAGTTATAACATATAACTGCAATTGAGAACGGGACATATAAAAGGACCCATTGCTACAACCTAGTTAAAACCCAGATCTTTAGTGGCACCGAAGGTCTACACAGAGCTGTAAACTGTGACAGTGCGTTCACATTTAGGCGTCCCTTATGTTTCTTAGATTCATAAATATCTTAACGGAGAAAGGAAAATAAGAATGTGTTTTCATGTTTATAAAGATAAACATGTGCCCTATATATGATCTAAAGGACCTAGTATTCTAGGATCTTTCTAGCTATTTGGTTGAATCCACAAAGGAAAGAGGGTTAAATTCATGGTTATGTTTTTTCGTTTTCATAAACAAATCGCACATTTTCCAACTAAAGAGATACATGATTCCAAGGTTGGGTTTATTATATCTTTCACTTGGGTTTTTCCAAGGCTCGTAAGTCTGAATGACTTCAAAACATTTCTCTTTCTTAATCTATGTTTCCATTTTTTTTTTCAAATAGTAAAATCGTGTGTAAGGATATATATATATATATATGGTTGCCAATTCAATAGTTATTTTTTTTTTTTATCTATGGGTATGTATTTTTTCTTTATATATATAATGAAGTACATGAAAAGACTTGCATCATTAATGCTCTTTCTCTCTCTTATTTTTTACAATAAAAAAATATACATGCTAAATTTTTATTGGCCAAATTAATACCTATGGATAGGTAAAAAAAATACCACCTACTGGATTGGTATATTTATCCATCAATGGTTACTATTTTTTTAACCGTTGGATGAAAGTCTTAGTTAAATTAGTAATTGGGTAATAAAATTTATTGTAATTAATTAGCTTTGATATTATAAAACTCTTTTGGAAGGGCAATTTAGTAGTGACCTTCTAACATGGAATTTTTAATATATTTTTCATTTATTTAAATAGAATCTTAATATGAGATTCATTACTTGATTGTTTTCTATTCCAGATTATTAATTAAAAAGTCTTAAAAATCGTTTATACAAAAATCAATAGTATTAATTAGGAGTGAGCGCAATGTGGGTTGGGCGGTACAATGTTCAAATTCTTAATTAATCTACAAAATGCGGTAGAAGAAAATCTTAATTATTACAGTTAAAAAAAAACTTATTAACCGTACTAAACCACACCACATTATGCGGTGCAGTGCAGTTTATTCAGTTTGGATCTTTGTTATAGGCCTCCACAAATTTGGGCTAAGTTAAAAAAATAATCTTAAAAAAACTATTA
>JXTB01000026.1:882801-923992 GCA_002914805.1 Parasponia andersonii
TATAGGCCTCCACAAATTTGGGCTAAGTTAAAAAAATAATCTTAAAAAAACTATTACTATTAAAATAAAATCATTTAAAAATTAATACAAATATATAATATTTAAGAAAGTTACACATTCATATATTTATACTTATCTAAGAAACATCTTAATAAGACACAATATTACAACCTAATTAAAATATAGTAAGGCACAAATGTCTAAAGTTCGAAAATTTAAACATCCTTCCGAACAACAAATAATAAAATCATTTAAAATTAACAAAAATCTAAAATATTTAAGAAAATTATACAATTATATATTCATATTTGTCTAAACAATATCTTAATAAGTCATAATATTACAACTTAATCAAAATATAGTAAAGAATAAATATCCAAAGTTCAAAAATTTAAGCATCCTTCCAAGTAATAAATAACAAAGTTGAAACTTAAATTATAGTAAGTCCTGATTTGTTTGACTTTTTTCAAAACTCTTTAATTTTCATTCACAACTTATTCCAAGAAAATTTAGATTTTAGATTTTAGTATCTTACACATGTGAATTTATGTATATATATATATATATATATATATATATATATATATATATATATTAAATTGGATGTACATGTATATCCTCCAGTGCGATCCAGTTTATTATAAAAATATAAATTTTATTTCGTATTCTATACCACACTGCGGCAGTAAAGAAAAACTATACCCTAAACCATACCGCGAAATAAAATAACCACACCATACCATGCGGTGTGGTTTGATGTGTGCGGTTAAGCAGAAATCTGCTCACCCATAATGGTGTGTCATTAAAAAAAGCATTCGAGAACAAAAAATATAATAAACTAAGGCACTTTATACTTGGTTCAATGAACATTATTGTCTAAATTAATATCTTCAGAAAATGATGCATATAGCAAGCTTTGGAAAAGAACCACCGTAAATCTATTATGTCACATAATTTAACAAAAACAACTTGTAACATAAGACTTTGATACTTTAGGTCACATTATTATTGTTATTATGGCACATTAATATTAAATCCAAAATGAATTGTGTCACACTTTGTTTGTCATTAAGTTTTCTTTAGGGGACTTATGACACATTATTATTAAGTATTATTGTGGCATTCATACCTAACATCTTTTTTTTTTTAATTCGACTTGTAAAATTCGTACTTTAGATAATATAAATATTATTGTATCTCAATTACTAGTTCGATTAAAATCCAAGAAAAAGTCCTTTATATATAGCACATTTTTTTCACTTCGACTAGTAAAATTCATATTTTAGATCATATAAACATTGTCGTATCTCAATTACTATTTTGATCAAAATATGAGAAAAAGTCCCTTGTATATAACACATTTTTTTTTTCAATTTAACTTATAAAATTCATACTTTAGATCACATGGATATTGCTGTGTCTTAATTACTATTTTGATCATAATTCGAGAAAAAATCCCTTGAATATGGCACATTTTTTTCAATTTAACTTGTAAAATTCATACTTTAGGTCATATGAATATTTTTATGTCTCAATTGCTATTTCGATTAATATCCAAAAAAAAGTCCTTTGTATATAGCATATATTTTTCAATTCGACTTCTAAAAGTCATACTTTAGATCACATGAATATTGTTGTGTCTTAATTACTATTTCAATCAAAATCCCAGAAAAAGTCTCTCGTATAAAGAACATTTTTTTTTAAATTCAACTTGTAAAAGTCATACTTTAGATCACATGAATATTATTATGTTTCAATTACTATTTTGATCAAAATCTGAGAAAAAGTCTCTTGTATATAACATTTTTTTTTTCAATTTGACTTATAAAATTTATTTTAGGTCATATGAATATTATTATATCTCAATTATTAGTTCGATCAAAATCCGAGAAAAATTCCATTATGTCTCAATTATTATTTCGATCAAAATCCAAGAAAAAGCCCCTTCTTTGTGGCACATTTTTTTTTTTCAATTCGACTCATAAAATTCATATTTTAGATCATATGAACATTATTGTATTTCAATTACTATTTCGATCAAAATCCGAGAAAAAGTCTCTTGTATATAGAACATTTTTTTTAATTCAACTTGTAAAATTAATACTTTAGATCATATGAGTATTATTGTGTCTTAATTATTACTTCAGTCAAAATCTGAGAAAAAGTCCCTTGTATATAGCACTTTTTTTTCCCCCTATTTTGACTTGTAATATTCATACTTTAGGTCAAATGAATATTGTTGTGTTTAGATTTGTATTTTAAAATTCATACATTATTGTGCCATGATTAAAAAATAGTAGGTTATATCTAGGAGCGATTTTTTTTTAAAATTATATCACCTTTAGGAAGAATTTTTTTAAAAAATTATATCACCTTTTGAGTGATATTTCAGAGGGATAAATTAAAAACTATGTTGTATTTTTTTGAGAATCCCACTCCTCTCCTTGTTTCCTTCCCTTGATTATTTAAAAAAACACCTAATGAATTGCCTTAAGGTCCTCGAATACAAGTAGTACTGCTTTAATTTATGACTATTGGTATTTTACTCATTAACTTCCATCAATCTATTTGATATTTATATATTTTTCGAAACTGATTTTACACAACAATCTCTCAACTTTACAAATAAACTGAAATATTTTGAAGAACACAGAAGTAATGGTAGATTCAAAAAAAAAATCTTCTTCAAATGATTTTAGAAAAGATATACTGAAAAAAATCGACATCCTCATAGGACAACAAAGTATAGCTGAAGAACTGTTAATTAATCTTCCATCCTTATACAACCCATTTTCTTCATGGATCCCTTATGAGCAACAATTGACGTAGAAAGACCTTGGAGAAAAATTTCTACAGTTGTTGAAATATGAAATATCATTTTGAAAGAATGAGATTATAGATATTGAAAATATGGAGGAAGTGGACAAAATTTTTGGAGGATGATTAGATTATCCTTTCTATAAAGTTTTTTTTTTTTTTTTTTTCAATAAGGTTGTAAGTTTTTAATATGCTACATATTTTATTCTCTATAGTTTCACCATATTTTGTTTTCCATAGTTTCACCCTAATGACAATATTTTTAGTATATTCTAAGTATACATTTTGTTGAAGTATGCACTATATATTTTTTTGCATTATATATTGAAAACCTAAAAAATTGAAAGAGGGAGAGGAAAGCATTGGTACCTAAAAAATAATTGAAAATTTGAGAGTATGCTATTTACGGGGACCAAAGTGCAAAAGCGCAACCACCAATCTGTATAAGGCTCTTTCCCTCGTCGTTACTTCTTCCCTTACCCTCACGCCCCTTCTTTCCCCCTCACCCTTTTTCATTTTCCCGCCACTCAATGGTTACAACTAGAAGAGGAAGAAGCTTGGAGTCTGCCACTCCGGAGTTGGAGACTCCAAAACGACGTACGAGCGCTCTTAAACGACATGGGACGAGTTCAACCTCAGCCGCCCAGAAGCCCAAAACCCCATTTTCGTCTACAACTCCGGCCACCACTACTGTAAGACTCCATCCAGCATCCATAATAAATGTTTAAATATATTCTATTCAACTAATGAATGTTGTTGTTGTCTAGGTCTTTTTGGAAGATTGGTGGCTGATCAAGGCAAATGGCAAGGACTTGGGCGTTGGAGGCTTCGCTGCTAGAGCGTAAAACCTTCGTTTCTCNTTTTTTTTTTTTTTTTTTGTGTGGGAGACTTTTAAGGGTTGGGAGGTGCCTCTCTTGATGGCTCATATGATGTCCATAAGGATGTAGCCTTTATAAAGTAGTACACGTGGAAGTACCTTTGGGTATTCTTTGTATATGAATCTTGCTGATTCCATAGTAGAAACTGTGTTTAATTCGAATTTCTGAGATTGAACTCTTAAATCATTACTTTTCTTCATTTAAGCATTCATCGGTTTCATATTACAGGAGTCTAGGAGTAAGAGCCTTTAGCTCTGCACCAGTTTCCAAAAGACACTCTGGTACTGTGTTGGAGACAGCTGATGGCATCACAGTAACAATTTGCGGTTTGATAAATATGTCCCGCACTCATCAAAATGGATTTCCGTCTAAGGTTTGCAATTTCTTTTAGCTCTTTTCTTTTATTTGATTAGCAATATTGCTCGTTGGGCATTGTATGTTGGTTAGAAACTGGACTGAACTTAAGCAAGCTAATTGGAAAAGACTATTACCACCAATGGCATGTTGGTCTTGCATATGGTATTAACATAATTACATGGAATGAAACAAGGTTAGTTTGCAATTTTCTGTTTTGTGTCAGGATTTGGAGTTGAATATGGAGAAAATTTTAGCTCTGGGATTATTTTCAATGTCAACAAACTGCAATAATCGGCTAGTAGGTTCAGCTATTGGGTTTGGCCTATTAAGTATCTTGATCCAGTTATTGATATAATTCGCAAGAGCAAAGGGGTGTGAAAAGAAACAGTAATTCTGTACTTGCAGACATCTAGATGTTAATTTTTTTTGGGACGGTGCTTTTTGTCGTCTTTATGAGCTTCTTTTAAAGAATCCCAAGTCAATCCTTTCCCAATCTTTTTGAAGATGGAAGATATTTTGTTACTTGTTTAGTATTCTTGTATATTTGGTTCAGAGCCTTGTTCTCCTTCATAAAAGATATGAAATGATGCCAGTTTTTCCTATTTAATAAAATTTTTGTTTCCTGTCAAAACAAGAGAATAGGCTAGTTTGTGATTTATTTGATATGAAAGGGGAAAAGGAAAAAGAGCTTGAAAGAAGTAAACAAAACGAACATATCACTGCAATTGAGGAAGGGAGAAAAAGAGAGCCAGAGCTACAACCTAGTCAAGATCGGCCCTTTAGGGCATCAAAGGTCTATACATAGCTGTAACCTATGACATATGCAGTGTTTTTACATTGAGGCTTTCCTTCTGTTTATACACAAATAGTTTCACTGCCGGAATTGAATGAAAGTGCTTTCATGGGTATAAAAACATTACATGCGTCCTATATATGATTTGTAAGATAAAATGTCGTAGGGTTGTTCTCGCTGTTTTGGTAGAATTTATGAAGGAAGGGGCTCAACTCATATGCTTTATTTTTCTGATGCAATTAGAGGATCATGGTAGTGTTTCATGTTCTAACAATAGATCCCGTATTTTTAAACTAAAGTAGCAGAAACGTATGTTTGAATGTTGGGTTTGTTACTGCTTTCACTTGAATGGCCACGGATCATGAGGCTTGTTGATGACTCCATTACCAGATGGCTTCTGATTTGTGATTTAGTGGGCGTGGCTGGACTTGGACTTTGGTTGGAATTGGTTTGGTCAAAACTCAAAACACAAGTATCTGCTACATTAAGTTTTATTCTTTTGAAAAGACAACATAAGTGGTTGTCTACTGTTTCAGAAAAGTTCGGAAAAGTGCAAAGCAGCAAAGCTCTTGAAAAATGTGCATATCAAGACGGTGGATTAACAGAATATGTATGGCTGATTAAGGTTTTTAGGCCTGTGGCTCTTACAGAGTTGTTGCATGGATTTGACACTTGCTATTTTCTTTCAAATATAATCAATTTTATACGCTGTAAATTCTACATTTTTACCAGTCTGTTTTCTCCCTTTCTTTTTCTATCCTATTTTAGAATTCTTTTGTCATGTTTTTCTTAAGAAGATAATTGAACAACATGAGTTAATGGCTTGAACTTCTCATGTGCAAGCCCACATGCCCATCATTCAATTGTTGCCATAGACCTTTTAACCAGATTTTAACAGAATGATCTTTTTGATCAATACATAGTTTAAGGTTGATATTGGTTATACTAAATTGAGCTGGTTAAATACTCGGGGATAAAAATTTGAAGTTAAATCTTTCTTGACGTTTTGGTTTGATCAGTGATCTTTCTGTAAGAGTTTGTTTTATAAAGTATTTGGAAGTCAATTAGTTTCTTAATGTTCTAATCCAACAGGTATGCAGTCAGTTTATGCTTGGTTTTCCATATAACTGGGAGGAGTGTGCTGCTAGTTGTCTGGGTAAAGAATCTACTGATCTAGGCGCCCCAGTGAGGACTACTACTCCTGATGGCTCAAACTCACTTTCAGGAAAATGTAGAAACGACTTGTTGCCATCTTTGAATGATCACTCTGTGACTACCATCCGAGATCTTTTATTGTCAATGTTTGGACATTCCGATTATGATTTGCTCATCAAGAATATTTACAGTGATATGCTAAGAACCTCCTGGGACAACACTCTTGAAAATTCTAGAGCGCCAATAGATTCAAGCATGAATAGTAAGAAGAAATCAGTCAGCAATGGGAAATCTGGACTAATTGATACTGCAGTCAGACAAAAGAAAGCTAGGACCGAAAGTCAAAGTAGCCATCAACTTAAGAAGAATGTCTCTGTCCCAAGACAATCTGTTTTCACAAGAAGCATGTCTAGAATGCAACTGCGTAGTAAGAAGATCTAAGTATGAGGCTGAAAATCAAAATCTGCATCACATACAGGACTGTGGATCACTAGATTTTTTGATCCAAAAAAGATTACGACGCCTGTTTAAATTATGTGCATGAGCTGTCTGTAGGAGTCAAAAGTACATAAATATGTGAACAACTCTTGGTGCTGGCATTTGAGATTCGCATGTGCGCTTTAGCAGTTTTGTTTCTTGTGGTATTAGACATGATCGGTTTTCGATGACATTTTCTGATGTATTTCTATATGGTTGTCAAACTGGAGTCCTTTTATCATCACTGCTTGCTTTTTTAAGTTTTAGTAGTTTAATTTAGTGCAAAGGCTTCTTTCTGTGCTTGCCTACAAAAGTGAGTTGAGGGTCGGTACGAACGTCCTGGGAATAAGCACAATATGAGCTTCAGGGAAGCTTTGAATCAAGTTTATTCATTTGTAAAGCGATGATCCAGGACGAGATGTTACTTGTGATATTTCGGTTTGAGATCGATTTTTCGTTAAGACAAAATAGATACAGTAAAATCCTTATAGCACCAAAGAAAACTATTAATTAGACAGTATCAATTGATCAGTAAGTTTTATTGATTAATCTATAACTTTCTAACAGCCCTTTATTTTAAATTTTTCTCTTTTCTTTTTTTTTTTGTCTTTTTCAATTCTTTTTTTTTTTTTGTTTTTGAATTAAATTGTTGAGGATAGAATTAAATTTTTATAATATAGAAACAAATTTTTGTAAAAAAAAAAATTGGCACATGAATCTTGAACAAAAATCAATACTGTGTGACTGTAGATATCTATTTAGGTTATTATTCTCATATTTCATAATTTAAAATGTCATTTCTTCTAGTTTTTAGTCAATTACTAATAGTATTCAATAATTAGTATCCACGAACCGAAAGTGTATAATTGCAAAATTTATCATGAGTATTATTGTATGATACCAATGGTACCATACGTATTCTTATAGGTACCATATGTATTTTACAAAGATACATATGGTATCTAAGTAAAGTAGAAAGAAAAAAAAAGTAAGAAAGATTACGATAAATATCCTACGATGTTACTTAGGTTTCCTGAGTTCTTTTTTTTTTTTCCTTAAAAAATTATCACATATATCTTACTATGTTACTATAGGTATATGGTATAGGATAACGAGTGTTGAAAGTTCTTATAGCAAAATTTACAATAAGTACCCCAAGTATACTTTTAAATATTATTGGTATCTTACAAGAATACTTATAGGTATCATAGATATTTTACAAGAATACCTACAATATCTGAATAAATTGAAGAAAAAAAAAAGGTTATCTAGGTATCTTATTAAGTATTCTTATGGGTATCATAGGCATTTTATAAGTATACCTATGGTATCCAAGTAAATTGAAAAGGAAAAAAAAAAAGATTAGGATAAGTATCCTACCAGGTTATTTAGATTTCCGGATAAATTAAAAAAAAAAAATTATCACTTGTATTACTATAGGTATATGATATATGAGAATGAGTGTTGAAAGTTTTTATTGCAGAATTTACAATAAGTATCCTAAATATTCTTGTAGATACTATTGGTATCTTACAAGAATACTTGTAGGTATTATAGATATTTTTTAAGGATATCTATAGTATCTGAGTAGATTGAAAAAAAAAATAAATAAAGGGGTTGTCATAAGTATCGTAGTAAGTATTCTTATAGGTATCATAGGTATTTTACAAGTATACCTATGGTATATAAGTAAATTAAAAAGAAAAAAAAAGTAAGAAAGATTACGATAAGTATCCTATCATGTTACTTAGATTTCTAGGTAATTTAAAAAAAAAAAAAAATAATCACATGTATCATTCTATGTTACTATAGATATATTCTATATGAGAATGAGTGTGGAAAGTTCTTGTAGCAGGTTATCATAGGTATCTTATTAAGTATTTTTATAACTATGATAGGTATTTTACAAGTATACTTATGGTATCCAAGTAAATTAAAAAGAAAAAAAAAGTAAGAAGATTATGATAAGTATCCCACTATGTTACTTAGATTTCCAGGTAATTTTTTTTTTTTTAAAGTTATCACATGTATCCTTCTATGTTACTATATGTACATCATATATGAGAATGAGTGTTAAAAGTTCTTATTGTAAAATTCATAATAAGTACTCAAAATATTCTTCTAGATACCATTGGTATCTTATAAGAAACCACAAGTGTCTTAGAAGAATACCTATAGATGCTCTAAGTATCTTACAAGAATACTTGTAGGTATTATAGGTATTTTATAAGGATATTTATGGTATCTGAGTAAAATAAAAAAAAAAAATTATCATAGGTATCGAGTATTAGAGGCTCTTTATTTCTATTTTGGAAAATATTACGACAAGTATTCTAACGTGTTATCTATGTTATTTGATAAATGAGCAAAAAAAAAATATAAGAGTTTATCATAAGTTTCCATAGGTTACTTTTGGTATCATAGTAAATTGCTTGTGAAAACGTGTTATCTATGGTATTTGATAAATGGGCAAAAAAATATATAAGAGTTTATCATAAGTTTCTATAGGTTACTTTTAGTATCATGGTAAATTGTTTGTGAAAAAGAAGAAATTATAGTAAGTAATCTATAAATATACTTATGGTATCTAAAAAAAATTGAAAGAGGATTGATATTCTTTATTGTGAAAAAAAACGAAGCATGCTTGCTAATTATTTTTATTCAAAATTTTGACATATGTAAATACAAAAAGTTATTCAAAAAATAAGTAATACTGCAATTAAAATATAAAATTTAAAATAATAACTTAACTAAAGTAGAAAGTTATGTTAAGAGTTAAAAAAAACAATTTTTCGGAAAAAACCACAAAATATGAATAAGATAAATTTAATAAAAAAATTTCAGAGAAATAAAAAATAAAAAAATTTAAAGCACTGACATGTGCCCAGACAGGCGCTGAAGCGCCTGCGCCAGTCACTGTCGCGGATAGGTGCAAACGTCTGTCTACTTTTTTTTTTTTTTTTTTAAAGACGCATCAAGCTCTGTATTTTTAATAGAATCTTTCGTAAATATGCGTATTTTTCAACTTTTTATGTACGGACAGTATTTTTTGAAAAATGGCCAACTTTTTCCCCTGTTTTTGTAATAAGCCCTATAAAATACTTGTGATATATATATTTCTCAAAAAGGGGTATAAAATTAGGTATTGGTGAAAAAAAATACTTAACAAAATATGCTTAAGAAAATGGGTATTTCTGTACTATTCTCTTTTTTTTTTTTTAAGTTATTCCATTTTTAAGTTACTCGTGATGGAGATGGGAGTGTTCTGTTCTCTTTCTTGAACATACCTTTTAGACATATGAAGTTAAAGATCCGTTATTGATCGTTATGAAATTTATTACATTTTCAACAACACAACCTGCTCAGCACTTCTCTAAATTTAGATCCATTTAGATCCTCAACATTTCAGAAGGTAGCAAAATCTTTATCCTTGTACGCGACCTGAACAATTAAACGTATACACAACCATCATCTCATTCTCACAACAAAACAAGTTTCAGAAATGAAATGTACTTAAATAACAGACCTCATCAACCACCTTAAGGTATCTCAATGCGTCTCCCAATCATACTAGATTACTAGTGCATCCGACGCCAAAACTTATAGTTATTTTACCAAATTTATAACTGAGTGAGATTTAAACATACAAAAACTTAGGTGATTCCCTTAAAACAAATTATTTATAACAAATTTGAAACTTATAGTGATGCCCTTAACAGCAGATTAAACATACACATATAACATCAAACTTAGGTGGGTTAAAACCCCATGGAGAAAATCCCCATGAAAAACATTACCTCAACTGAATTAGATTGCGCCATAATAATGATTTTGTTGGCAGCGACAATATAGACCACTACAACAGTTGATTTTTTCCATGCTTAAAAAGGTAGAACCACAGAAGTACTGTAACAGACGAGCAAAGAACGAGTCTGTTAATCGAGGTCTGATCGATTATATCATGGAAAACAATTCCAGAGTTTAATTAGAAATCATGGACGCCTCCAACACACACTGGTCGGTCCATTAATTTTTTTTTGCTGTGGTGGTCGGTCTATTAATTACCGAATGTTATAAATTACCATAAGTCGATTAAATCTCGTTGGCCACCTGAATGGGTCTCCAGAAATATAAAAGCACACATTACAACCGTACCACGCGAGCGACCTCATAACTACTATAGAGATAGTCATCTTTCATACGCATGTTTAATGAAAAGAATCAAAAAAGAGAGAGGGATTGGGGAGGAATAACGAGGAATCAAAACATGTCATCCCTTCCTAATTTAACTAATTATGTAAAGAATTTCCCTTAAAATTTGTGCTTCATATGAGTAAGTAAATATATAAATGGACGGAGGAAGAAACATTTTTCCTATTTTCATTCCATTCACAGTGCGTTATGGTTTAGTAACATGACCTAAATCTAGATACTCCAACTATGAGACAGACTAGACACAAACACTCGAAAGAGGAGAACAAAATGACCGTCCACTATGTCGTCGGTACTATTTCTGGATGAGTGCCGACTACTCGTACACTTTTATCTCATGCACTCCCTATGAATGGCTCCCCCATCACAGCTACCATACCATTGGCCAATATATCCATCAAAACATGGTCTTCGGCCGGTAGAGGCAGAGTTGTCAACAAATCCCACCTTATGGAGGACCACTCTCAAGCTTCTAAAAGCATATGCACCTCTATTTCCATCAACAGATGAGTTGAAACTGCAGTCCAGAGCGCATGATACAAACATCGATGTACAAACGAAATCCAACCCCAACACATATAATCACACACGCTAGGCATATGCTTCAATTAGTACCCTCAAGTCTTTGTTCTCCACTTCTTTAGGGCTAGAAGCCTCGACTCGAACTAAATAGAGATTCTAATAATTATAGTTCCCATTGCTTAAATATAGCTTGTCATACAAGACTTGAAATCAAGGTTATTGTTCGCACCTTCGTATTCAATTTTTAGAAGTTACTCATCATGGAGGTAATATTCTTTCTTGAAAATACTTTCTAGACTCTATTAATTTCAACAGTAATTGTTATCGCACCTTTGTAGTTAAAATAGATCTTTTATTAATTGTTATAGAATCTAGTATAATTTCAACAAAATCCACCATTTGCATAGATCGTAACCGACATCAATACCTTCTGAATATCACTTACGTAAATTCAGATCCTCTACATTTCACAAGTTAGCAACGTTTTTGTACTTGTAGTTGACCAACAATAATAGGGAACAATTACACGTACACACCCATCTCAAGCTCACAAGAAGACAAGAACATAAATAAAAGGAATGTAAATAACGGATCCCATCATCAACCACCATCTGAAAATCACTCTGTTAGTGTGTCTTCCAACCACGAGCATATTAGTGCATCCAACGTCAAAGTTTTCAGTCAATTTAACCAATACTTTTTATAACAGCTAACAAGACACACATTTAACTTCTTACCTAGGTTTTAAAGCCCATAAAGAAAATACCCTTAAAAAATTAGTTCAATTAAATTAGGTTTCACCAACAACAAAGACTTTGTTAGAACGTTATCACACTTTTTTTTGCGCTCTATAACCACAAATGTCTTGTAAACATGGGAGCAAAGAACGAGTCTGTTGAGCAAGGTCAAATCTATAACACGGAAGACAATTCGAATCTTCTAATACTAAATGAAAATTCAAAATTCATATTTCTTTAGCTACTCCACACCCTTTTCTTGATAGCAGATGACAATGTCTAACTGGAATTCGTAGAAACACAAAATTCTGCTATTTGGTCTTTTTTTCCCCTTCCTTTCTTGTAAGTCATCTCCAATCGATTCCATATATTCATTAAGACCTCAAAAGGCCATGACAACAAGCAATGTGATCCGCCGACTAAAAATGCAGCCACACGGCTTCTAAGTCCTCTCGATGATACACTACTCAACAGCAAAGGCTGGCAATGCAAGATGGGAACACACTCCCTCCTCTTTTTTCTTTTTTTTTTTTTAACCGTTTCCATCATAGAAGATAAAAATGATGTAATGAAAGATAATTTTCTACTGTCAACTGAATTAGAAAAAGAAAACTTATGTCTGTCCAATCCGACAATATTTTTTACAAGGACTTACAAGTGGGCCTGCCCACGGAATTGCAGCACCTTCCAGTTCCCAGCTCACACAGGGACCCGTCTGCCTCGATAACGGTCAAAAAGCTGCAGCAACATGAGCAGGTCACTCAATTAAGCACTTTTACTCACAGGCAAATCCATACAAATAACCAAAACTATTCTACCTGTTCATGAGCTTTTCGGAAATGGACTTCATATGTGAAAAAACAGGAAATTATGCTAGTGGCTTCATTAATTTATGCATTATGCAAAATCGTCTTTTTCACTTAACACTGTTAGAAAATCCTAGTGTGCAATGTCTGGGAAAGTGTGTCAAAGCAATGCAGTTTCACTTTATAATTGACACAACCAAGAAGACTACCAAAGCCCGAGACCAAAGTGACTACTAGCACAGATTACAATCCTACAACTCCAATCTTAATCCCTCTGCCTTTTCTCATCATGAGTAGAACTTCCATAAGCACCACATCTCCATGAGTCATTGCCATCTTGATTACGTAATATGTAATATTTTCATCTTTAAGCTTGTTTTAGCATAACTGAAGGTTATTCTTATATAAAATTGTACTTCGATTTTAGCTTTCAATAAAAAGGTACAGAAACAATGTAGTTTTGCTACAATCATACTTCCATTCTTTGAATGATTTGTCATCCATTCTTTTGAACCCACACCTACAGTTTTATCAGAAGGACTCATGTTCTCGCTAAAGTAAAAATTTTTGCTTGGCTCTTAAAACATGGCAACATCTATGATGTGTTTCCAAACAAAGAAAATATAAACGTCTTCATCTCTTTGTTGAGTGACTTGCACAGAAGATGCAGATAGCTCAAAACCTATGTTTCTACACTTAGTAGCATTTGAGTTGTCATGCAATACATTTGGGGAGTTGAATAAAAGCATAATTGTCAGTTAAGAGATTTCTAAAAAGCCCAAAATGGTAAGAGAGAGATTCACGGGAATCTTATAACTTTACCTATAGTTCAAACATTAGGACTCTTTTAGGCTATTTAAGATAATGAAACTGTTAGTGGGATAAAATTAAGCATGGGGGTTCATTTTGGGTGTCACCCGTAGAAGTTCAAAAAGTTTCCTTTACCCTAGACTCGAGGGATAGGAGCAACTTTATCTAATAATATTTGCTTTGTTTGTATGCTTTAAAAGCATTTATAGAGGACAGTAATTCCCTAGTCCTTTGTTCTCCTTGGTTTGTTTTAAAATTGGTATTTTTCCCCCCCTAGAATATTACTTTGCTTCTAGAACAATTACTTCCCTTCAAAAACAATAATTAACATGAATTTTTTCCTACTACCACCTTAAAGCCAAAGATCCCTTCTACCTACACTAATTAAACCTAACATCAACAATTGTTCCCCTGCTCACCTTATTTATATTAGCCAAAAGTAGCAATTATCCCACCAAAGAAAAAAAAAATATTTTACTTTCCACACTTCAAAACTTCTTTCATTTCATGAGAAAATCTTTTAAAAAAAACAAAAGTTTAGAGAGAGGGAAAAAAAAAGGAATAAAGAATTATGGTCTCAAATAGATCATTGCATCTCATACTGTACTATCGATCATTGCATCTCATACTGTTCTATCTCTCGATAGTTTCTACAGCTATATATCTTGAGCTTCTTTCACACTTCAACTCAATGGGTCAATGTATCACAATTCAACTCAATAGGTTAATGTATCTCAATATGATCCTCCTATTACAACTGCATAGCAATTCAATCTCTACATTTTTCATGTTCCATTGGTTATCATACTTCCGACACCGACATTTCTCAGAAGACTTATTTTGAGCACTTCAGACGTTATACAATCCCCATGCAAAAAATAATATTAGTGTGGACATTAACATTCTAATTATACATAAAAAAGTTGAAAACTCAAAATTCTTATAACATTCAAAAAAACTTCATGCGACACAACAAAGAAGTAGACTCCATTTCCTCAGTCGGGAAAAGAGATTAGTCAGATCATGAATGTATGAATTAAATAAAATACTAAAACAAGTACTATTCTCTTTATAATTTGTGAAAGTAGGAAAATATGTAAACAAAATACAAGTTTGTTTCCTCAGGTTCATTATAGCAGACTTATGTACTTATTTCTGAACTTGTTTGGAGCATTATATCTCTGGTGTTGCTAGTTACTTATTCGATTAAACAAGCTTAACATGGAAGCAGCTTTTCGCACTCACTCAAATGACCTTCTGGCATCACAATATGCCTTTTACTAATATTTGAGGCGAGTTCAAACAATATGGCTCTTCATGCAATCACCAAACCCAAACTAAATGGTTCAGCAGACTAATATCATTTAGTTGTTTATGATATCTTAACATGACCAGAAAAGTAAAATACACGAACTTATATAACAATTCGTGGTTGCCATAACTGACAAGTAAGTAACTAAAACTTCTTTTTTACTAGTCGTTTTCCTTTATAGCAAGTAAGGTCACTTTTGTGAGTTTTGTACAAATAACAACATGACTAAGTAATTCCAAGGCAAGTCCTGTTGAAAATAAGGTTAAAAACAACATATAGAGAAAGAACTATACTTTTGCTCTAAATTGACTTATATGGATTGTTAATAAAAAATGAATGATAGTATGAGAGAGGGGCATTAGTTCCAAGGTAAACATACCGATCTAACATATGGCTGTTGAAACAACCACCCAAGAATAGGTATCCTCTGCAGAAATACAGCAAGTGTAGGCCAGAAGCCACTGCAAAATACTCTCAATCAGCAACTTCAGAAAGACAGAATGAATAGATTATCATGAAAATGATGAAAGTGAATATCCAATATACCTGAAGAGTACAATGAACCCGTATGCCTCCAACAACATGCCAAAAATGGGCCAGCCTATGACTACCAAGAAGAAGCCAAGACCAAATGAAATTGTTCCCTGTATAATAAACAAACAGAAAGCAGGGGTGAAACGGAGACATTCATGCTAAAACTATAAACATGCAAAAACAGAGATTAAACATCTTAAACCTTGAAATTTTGAGGTTTCATGAAGAATTGCATAGTGGACTTTAGTCCAATGGTAAGAGTCACCCCTGAGAAGAAGAGGATCTGATTAAATACCACCAAGAAACAACACAGTGTTAATAAACAGATATCATCAAAAAGGCAAAATAAAGCATAAACACAGAGAAAGAGGCAACTGAAAGGAAAACATGTTGCAGACAACTTACATTTCCCATGGCAAGTAATCCCTTGTCAAAGAAAAAGATAATTCCCAGAAATGAGAAGAAAACGCCAAATCCGGTCAGCCCTATTCCAATCTCTGAGCCATTTAAAAACTGCTAGAGTTAATGATCTCGCCATAAATATATAATAAGAAAGCAGAAAGAAAAATGAGCAAATCCAGCAATTAATTCAAAACACTATATAATATTAAGCAGCTTATGGGGATTTAGTCATCAACTACATTGTCGAGCTAAGAAAAAACCTATCCACGCAATTCTGAGATTCAGTGTTAAGCTTAAATAAGCTGCAATTCCTCGTTAAAATCCTAACTACCAGAACTAGTGAACGTTGAACCACAGATCGAGTTATCTGATTACCAAATTCCAAGTCAAGCAACTTTAATATTAGAACACTGAATTATCTTACAACTTACAAGTTTCTTATTTCATAGAATGAAAACATCATTGCAAGTTATGCAGATAATATTGACCAATGATTAGTAGTAATTGCCAAAGATTTCGTCATAAAAAGAGCTTTAATCTCCAAGCAGTGATTCCATACACATTTTTCCACCTTTTCCTTCCCCTCTTTTTTTTTTTTTTTTTTTTTGCATGAACATATAACTAATAACTCTAAGCGATATCAACAGAGCCATACCAAATATCATTGGCACAAATTATGAACTTAAGAAAAATAAATTTCACAGAACAGCACGAAAACTCAAAACAAACTCACTTTTCCGATCATTCATTTCGAAGGAAACCATTTTTGCCGACGATTCGCTGCAAAGAGTAACAGAAAATGCAATATGAGTCACAATAAAATTACGATACGCAAAGATGAAGATGCAACAAATCCAACTTAGTAAACCCTAGATTCGACTGAGTACGAAAATCGTGCGAGGACCTGCAGAGAGTACGAAATCGGATTCGAACAGTTGGTTAGTCACAGATCGAGTCTAAAAGCACGCACCGATCGAATACCAAACGGGGAAAGGAAACAGAAATTAGCCCTAAGTTCTGTGAGGATTCATAAATTTTCCATACCGTTTTCTCGGAAACCAAACAAGTCAATAAGAGAGGGAGAGCCAACCTGTCAGAGAAGATGTGAAGTTGTGAGAAACTCAGATAAAAATGGTTCTCTATAACACCCAGCACTCGACTTTGGGGAAGGTGCGCGTGACGACGCGCTCTGCTGTTTCTTAGCGACGGAGGAAAATATTTGGTATAAAACAATTAAAAAATAAACGAAAATAGTGACGTTATCTAACCAATGGAAAATGAGATTGGATTTTGCTGTGGAAATTGGGTTTTAAGTAACTTTCACGATTTGCAATTTTTCAGACGACACGATTTGAAAATGACAAAATAATAAACGAATTTGGAAGAATTATTTAAATTTTGTGTTAATTTCAGATTGATACATGTAATACGTATAATAAATGAGTAAATTTTGGGTCAATTTGCTTAACTTGAAAATGATCCGTGTAATTTATTTAATTAAACATATTATTTTTGTATCGTGTCAACGCGATACTAATACGACACATTTATTAATATTTTAATATATTAAACGTGACTTTGACTAATTCTAAGCATATTTATAAGAGTAAAATTAAATTAAGTAATGCATAATCGTATTAAATTAGAATAATCGTGTCAAATTGGTCATAATATGATACATGACATATTTATTAAATAGATTACACGTGTCGCGTTGTGTTATACGTGTATTAATCGTGTCGTGTTCGGATTTAAATTTTTGATATATTTATTAATAATGTCGTGTTCAAATTAAGTATTATTGTGTCGTATCGTAATCGTGTTGACTCGATCACGATACAATAACACGAATTGTCAATCTTATTTTCGTATCCATAAGTCTATTAATGGCCTTGTGACTAGTACAAGGTCAGTCCATTTAAATTTCATTTCACTATATATTAACTAAAATGTTAAATAAATCAAATTAAAGAAAATAAATAGGAATATCCTAATTCAAATCTTCTCCCTCGAACATATAATCAACCATATTTTGGGGGACTGGACAATTTGGCAGCGAATTTTTACTCGGATCCATCATAGTCAATGTAGTTTTCTGATTATGGCCGAAAATAAGCATGGGATAATTTCTCTCCCTCTTTTTTTTTCCCTCTTAAATTCGACTTTTACTTTTTTTTTTTATCAGGTAACAATCCTTGTATTATAAAAAAGTTTTTATAATAATAGATTGAATTGAAAGACAATTGTGTAGACCCATTTGGTTCTCTAATTTGAATATGTGTATTTATATAGAAATTGTAGAATGAATTATAATTGAAATATAAAACATTTAAAGTAAAATAAAAAAGTGAAATGGATTGTAATTAAAATTGGAATGAACGCATTGTATTAATGAAACCAAAAAGCATATTATAATAATAAGTTGCTAAAAAATAAAAGAAATCAAGGATGATTATACATATACATGAAATAACTAGTAAAAAGTGATAGGCATTAGAAGACTACCTTCCAAATATTCTCAAAACTAGAAGTTACGTGAGTTAACTTTTGAAAGGATTCATTGAAGTCTAACGTCTCATTGGAAATAGATATCAGAAATGCCTAGTATTTTCTCCTAATCACTAATTTAGTAAAGTCTAGTATTACCTAGTATAGTCCACGAACAATTGGTCTAATTGCTAAGTTATCAATTTTATTATTTTTATGCGGTTTTTATAATAATGAACTAAAATTAACAAAACTGAAAATAAATACAAATAATTAAAGTAATAAAATAAAAAATATTAAAATATCATTCTCCATTACTAAACAATCATATTAGATTAATTACTAAATCTTATAATTAATTACTTTTCAAAATTACAAACTATAGATACTACACAAATTCATCTTATTCAAATCTCTTCTTAGGCTTTTACAAGATAAAATAAGTTCTTTATCTAGATTCTATCAATTAGATAACTTTGCACATGCTCTTTTAGTTTAATCTAAGCAATACATTAAGTAAAAAAGATAAGATTATTCTCTTGTATATTGATTAAAAACTTAAACAATTTGAGTACTAAATTTATAATAAATTCATAAATTTATTGTTCACTGGAGAATTAACAAAACACAAAGAGAAAGACATAATTAGAGAAGTAAACGAAAAATTAACCTAGCTCCAGTTATAAATCGTTTATGGAGGATTGAATTACATATAGTGATTAAATCGATGGTCTACCTATTGTATTTTAAGTAAAATTAATTCTATAATTTCAAGAATGCAATTCTAAATTTTTAGTAGAGTAATATTGGAATTAATACATAATCAAAATTAATCAAAGAGTTTAATTAATTGTTATAAAATTATTGGAGCTTAAATTATAAGTCCACAAATCCCCAATGCCACCTCTAATAAACACCATATTGTTGATCTATTTGGCTTTCAATCTTGTCTTCTTTTGATAATAACAAACATGTGATTTAGTTACTAATAACCAGCTTGAGTTTGTAGTTATGAAGTTGAAAAAGAAATTGATAAAACTTAAGAAATGAAGTCCTCAAGAATAATGCATCGTTGAAAAATCTCGAAGGTTGAACATGTGCGTGAAGAATCAAGATTCAAGACCAAGTCTAAATAGGTTAAAATTTATTTCCTAGTCTTGTACTTGATTTATTGCATTGCACAAAATATTCTCTTTGATATAACTCAAAAATCTTTCAAATGATTTTTGCAACAAATCTTCAAAGAATTAACTAAACTTTAAATCTATTGATTGTTTGAAAATAAATATCATTTCTAATCTAGCTCAAATATTCTCAAAAGTACATTTTCTTAATGTTAAAAATGATTTGAAAAAGAAAATTTTAAGAACCACCAAATTAGTTCAAAGAAACCAAAAAATTGGTTTCTAACTAATTTTAGTCAACCAGGCTTGGTCAACCAAAATAAAAGCCAAAAATGATCGTTAGAGCTGAATTGACATATTGAACTCCAAAGGCTAGTTTTTGGTCGACTAAAATTATTTCTGGTCGACCAAAGTTTTGGCAGCAAGTTACCAACGGTCAAAAATCGCTAGTTTTTGGAGATGCCTTTAAATAGAGCTAAGTTTAATGACTTAGAACAAGAGAATACGAACATATATTGATACCCAATCAGTTTCTAAGTGCAAAAGCTCTCTTTTATTCAACTATAACTTTCAAATCTATTTGAACCATTCTTAGAGCATCATTTGTGTATTGTTCTCAAATCACCTAAGCTTATCTTGTATTATTTCTTTGAGAGGTGATTCTTTAAGTAAGTGTTCATTTGTATTTTCATAAAAACATAATTGAGAGGTGAGGTTGACACCAAAGTCATAAACAACCCGGTATAGGAGAGGTTGACACTGGATTCTAAATAAGCCGTAGTTAGGCGTAATAAAGCCGGATTCAAGACTATTGTAAATATGTGAGTATGTCTAAGAAGAAATTACTCTAGTTGTACAAGGAGTCGGTCAAGCCCATAATCTTGATCTGATAGTGGAAAGCTCTAAGCAAGTTGCGGAGAGCCGAGGACGTAGGCAAACCATCGTGTTTGTCGAACTTCGTAAAAATAACGTTTGCAATCTTTTTATTCCAATCTCTTTAATTTATTTATTTTGATATTATGCTTATTTATATGCTATTTTTACTTGCTCTATTCATTATTTACTCAACGTTGTTGCTTAATTCAAAAAGTCGGTAAAAGTCTTAAAAACCTAATTCACCCCTCTTCTTGGGTTAGCTATTCTTGGGACAACAATTGATATTAGAGCTTGATGCTAAATTTTCTAAAACTTAACTATTTTTGAGATGGCTAATCTAAATAACTTTTCTTTTCATTATGAGGGGTTGTCACCTTCCAAACTACTTTTGTTTAATAGAAATGATTTTAACTATTAGAGAAGTCGTATGGACACATATCTTAGATTCATAGATTTTGATTTATGGTATATTGTCACAAGAGGTCCATTAAAAATTACAAAGATTGTTAATGGAGTTGAAGTAGAAAAAGATATTGAGGAATATGATGAAAAGGATAAAATATCTTTTACCAAAAATGGAAAATCGAGAAACATTCTTATGTGTGGTCTAGATAGGAACATATATAATAATGTTAAAAAATCTATGGATGCTCATGAATTGTGGAATATGCTTGAAGTGTCATATCAAGGAACTATTTCCATAAAGGAAACTAGAATTAATATTTTCACAAGAAACTATGAGTTATTCAAAATGGAAAAAGATGAATTTATTTCTCAAATGTTTACTAGATTTACCTCCATCATTAACTCTCTTGGTGATTTGGGAAAAACCTTTCCAAATGATGAGTTGGTGAGTACGATTCCTAGAAGCCTCCCTCGAGCATATAGAAGTAAGGTGGTAGCAATTCAAGAAGCAAAAGACCTTAGCAAACTTACTATTGAAGAACTTATGGGTTTCCTCATGACCTATGAAATCCTTATGAAAGAAACTAATGAAGATGCAGGAGAAGAAAAGAAAAACAAAAGGAATCGCTCTTAAAGCCGCCTTATAAGAAAACAATGAGGAAGAAGAAGAATTCGCAGATAGTGAGCTAGAAGACATTGCTTTACTTACTAAAAGGTACAAGAAGTACTTAAATTTCAAAAAAAAAAAATAATTTCAAGAAGAACACCAAAAGCAATGACTTCCGAGAGAAGGAAATGAAAGATTTACTATCACTTGCTTTGAATGCAAGAAGCCAAGACATATGAAGAACGAATATCCTTTGAGAAGAAAAATGAAGAAGAAGGCAATGAATGTCACTTGGGATGATAGTAAAGAAAAAGAGTCCAATGGAAAAGAATAAGAAGAAATTGCCAACATGTGCTTCATGACAATAAAAAATGAGGTAAGCTCTTTTAAACCTAAAGGTGAATTTCGTGATGATAGTGATACTAGTAGTGATTTTAGTAATGATACTGATTGTGATTTATTATATAAAAGTTTATTGAGTGATTTCAATGATTTACACAAAAACTATGAATAACTCATTTTCAAGAACAATGCTCTTAAAAAGGAAATTCTTAGTTTGTCAAAAATAGTTGAAAAGTTTACCAAAGAAAAGGAAGTAAAATTACCTTGTAGTAATTGTGATATTTTGTCAAAAGAAAACACTTCCTTAAATGACAAGATTTTTGATTTAACTAAAATTGTCCATAAATTTAAAAAAGGAAAGAAAAACTTTCACATAATACTTGGTAGACAGAAATATGTTTTTGACAAAGAAAATATTGGGTACAAATCTTCTATAAAACAAAAATACCTCAAGAACTATTTTGTAAAAGCTAGTACAAGTGACACAAAGTACACTAGTACTTATTGTAATCAAGATGGACATACTAGTTTTTCATGCTTTGTCAAGAAAAATGCATATTTTGGAGGAAAACTAGCTTGGGTACCAAAAGAATCTAGAACTAACACTCAAGGACCCAAATTAGTACGGGTACCAAAAATCAAAGTTTGATTCTTACTTGTAGATACAAAAGAAGAAGAACTTTTGGTTCTTGGATAGTGGTTTCTCCAAACACATGACCGGAGACTACTCCTTGCTCTTATCATTTACAAAAAGAAATAGAGGATATGTCACATTTAGAGGCAACGCTAAAGGCAAGATTTTGGGTGTAGTTAACATTAGTACTACATCCTCACCCATTATAGAAAATATTTTACTTATTGATAGTCTTAAATACAATTTGTTTAGTATAAGTCAACTTTGTGATAAAGGTTATAGAGTCATTTTTTAGCCTTCCAAATGCTTGATTGAAGATACTTGTCCAAAAGAAATTATTTTTGAAAGGGAAAGAAAAGACAATATCTACACTATTGATATTGAAAAATATTTGAGTCAAGATAAATGTTTTTCGGCTTTAAAAGATGATTCTTGGCTTTGACATAGAAGACTTGGACATGCTAGCATGAATACTATTTCTAAGCTTTCAAAGAAAAACCTTGTTAGTGGTTTACCAAGTTTACTTTTTGAAAAAGACAAGATGTGTGATGCATGCCAATTTGGAAAATAAGTAAAAGGCTATTTAAATCCAAAAATGTCATTATTACTTCTAGACCCTTGCAATTACTTCACATGGATCTATCTGGACTATCAAGAATAGCTAATATTGGTAGAAAACATTATGGCTTTGTGATAGTTGATGATTTTTCAAGATTAGCTTAGGTTCTATTTAGTGCTCATAAAAACGATGTTTTAAATGTACTTACTATTTTTTGTAAGAAAGTACAAAATGAAAAAGGTTATACCATCACATTTATTAAAACTGATCATGATGGTGAGTTTGAAAATGATGAAATGGAAACTTTTTGCTATAAAATGTTTTGATCATAATTTTTCCGCTCCTAGAACTCTACAACAAAATGGAGTTGTAGAAAAAAATAATAGAACCCTACAAGAAATGGCACGAACCATGCTAAATGAAAATGATTTGCCAAAATATTTTTGGGCCGAAGCAGTAAGTACCGCTTGTTATATTGTAAATAGAGTTATGATAATACCAATCTTGAACAAGACACCTTATGAGCATTGGAAAGGTAAAAAATCCAACATTGGTTATTTAAAAATTTTTGGTTGTAAATATTTTATTTTGAATACTAAAAATAATTTGGGAAAATTTGATTCAAAATCTGATGTTGGTATTTTTCTTGGATATTCTACTACTAGTAAAGCTTATAAAGTTTTCAACAAAAGAACGTTGATAGTAGAAGAATCTATGTATGTTGTTTTTGATGGGTCTAACACTCTCTATGAGGAGAGAAATATAGATGGTGATGGTGTTGTAGATTTGAAATAAAAGCTTAAATGAATTAAGTGTCAATGAAAGACCAAATGAAGAAGAGGACATCCAACTACAACAAGACAAAAGTCTTGAGGAAGAAAAATGTGATAATGGTAATATTTTAACTATTCCTTAAGATTTAAAATTAGTTATACTAATCTTAAATACCAAATTCTAGGTGAGCTCTTACAAGGTGTCACAACTAGAGCATCACTTAGAAGTATTTGTAACAACTTAGCTTTTCTTTCTCAAATTGAACCAAAAATTTTAAAGATGCCGAAAAAGATGAATTTTAGATTTTAGCAATGCAAGAGGAGCTAATTCAATTTGAAAAAAGTGATGTATGGGAATTAGTTCCAAGACCTAGTGATCATTTGGTTATTGGAACTAATGGGCATAGGGTGATTGTGCAAAACAAGGCTAGATTAGTAGCTCAAGGTTTCAGTCAAGAAGAAGGTATCGATTATGAAGAAACTTTTGCACCCGTAGTAAGATTAGAATCTATTAGAATGCTCTCAGTATTTGCATGCCATAAGAAATTTATCCTTACCAAATAGATGTTAAGAGCGTATTTTTAAATGGATACATTTTAGAAGAAGTTTATGTAGTCCAACCCCCCAGTTTTCAAAATTATAAGTATCCGGATCATGTTTACAAATTGAAAAAGGCTTTATATGGTCTAAAATAAGCTCCTAGAGGTTAGTATGATAGATTAAAAAACTTTTTGATCTCAAATAAGTTTTCAATGAGAAAAGCGGATACTGCTCTTTTTATTAAGAAGAAAGGGTAGACATGATACTTGTGCAAATCTATGTTGACAATATTATATATGGAGCCACTAATGTTTATCTCTGTGAAGAATTCTCTAAATATATGCATAGTGAATTTGAGATAAGTATGATGAGAGAATTGGACTTCTTCCTTGGGCTTTAGAACAATCCAAAGAAGGAATCTTCATTAATCAAGCAAAGCACATCAAAGAGCTACTCAAGAAGTTGATCTTAAACATTCAAAACCAATGAAGACATTAATGAGCTCATCAATAGATTAAAGTAGTAAAGTGGTAGATATTACTACATATCGAGATATGATTGGATCCTTACTTTATCTTACCGCTAGTAGACTAGATATCATGTTTAGTGTTTGTCTATATGCTAGATATCAATCTAATCCTAAAGAATCTCATCTTAGTGCGGTTAAACGTATTTTAAAATATTTGCATGGCACTATGAATATAGGATTATGGTATCCTAAAGGCACATACTTTGATATCTCAAGTTATTCGGATGCGAATTTTGCCGGATGCAAAATCGATCGAAAGAGCATCTAAATTGTTTCTTTAAAAATATATACTTTTTTTTTTTTTTTTTCTATTTTTGCCAAATCTGAAACTTTTCAGATGTTGGTCGACCAAAATTAAATTTGGTCGACCAAAACTGTTCGTCACTAGTTTTCTAAGCCCGACCCGAGATAGTTTGTTATGGTCTTTTCTTTGTTTTTTCTCTCATCTCTCTTATTCAAAACTCTTAACGAAAACCCTAAACCATTATCCCCTTTTCTTCTAATCTTGATTTCTATGAGTTTTTACTCCAATTTCTTCAAAATTTCTTCTTTTCTCCCATTAAACTGTATTTGCTCCTTCCAATTTTGTGATCAATCTACCTATTCTCTCTCTCTCTCTCTCTCGCTCAAATCTGTGAATAAGTCATCATGCCATTCAAAGCTTGTGCCAACAAGAGATCAGAGAAGAATGTCATCGAAGAAGAAGAAGAAAGGCGATCAAAATCAAGGTTTGACACTCCTCTTTTCACTTATCCTAGAATTATAGACGATTTTTAAAATAATCTTACTAAGAGGGCTTTAGTAAATGGAAAAAGTGTGGATTGGGTAGCTATAAAAAAACTGGTAGGTTGGAGACATATATTTCATAGGATGGGTTGGGTTTCCTTTTCTAGCATTAATGGATTTATTTATCCTAGGTTAATAAAAGGTTTTTATGCTGCTATGAACCGAAAGAGTGAAGTTCATAGAATCACTTGTACTCTTAAAGGGAAGATTATTGATATGAATGTGAGTGATCTTTGTACTATTCTAGAAATAACCACTGAAGGTGGTCGTCCAATTGATCTTATGGGAGATTTTGATACGGTGCCAACTTTGAAGAGTCTGACTAGGGATGGCAATTATTATCCAAATTGTACTGCTAATCATTTGAATGTTCATAGTAGACTCCTTTACCACTATATCACCTACAATATTCTTCCTTGTATTGGCCATAGAGAGATAGTTCATCCTCTTGATATTTTCTTGATTAACTTATAGATTTAGGACATATCCTTATGACCCAAATGAGGGAAGTTGGTTCTAAGAAGACGGGGTGTCTTCCTTATGGAATGGTGCTTACTTGAATCTTTGATCATTTTGAAATTCCTCTTCATGATGAGTCTGTCAAGGAAATACTAATGTCTCCTTATGATAGAATTGTCGTCGAGTACATGCATTGGTTCTTTAATGAGACCAATGGTACTTGGTCATACAAGGGGCCCGAAAAGCCCGGTGATCCTAGTGTACCCATTGAGACTCATGATTATGGTGATACTGAGGAAGGTGACCTATCTACTACTCATGCAACTCCTCCTACTTTTAACTTTGAAGAAGCATTCCAACTTATGAATGCATGCTTAGACACTCTTGCTGTGGACTTTAATACATTCAAGGAAGATCATAGAAGGCAAATTCAAGCTCTTCAAGACTCTCAACAAGCACAATTTGATCGCCTCTTTGAGCACTAACAAGAAATGTAGAACTACATGCCTCAAGGACAAAATCCTCCTCCATCCTAGAGTCTTCCTCTCTTGCTTATTTACTTATGCTTTGCATATTCTTTTATGATGTGTTAGTCTTTTATGATATGTTAGTACATTATTTTTGAACCTTTTGTACTCTTTTTGTATGTCTTCTTATTATGGATGATGGAAACTTGTGTGAAACTTATGCCTGTCTTTTGTGACCTATTATTCTTACTATGCTTATGTACGGTATGTTTCTCTTGGTGCTTTTAATTCTTTTTGCTGATTTCAAAGGGGGAGAAATATTCATGATTTTTGTTACTTAATGTATGCATAAATTGAGTTAAAAGGGGGAGAAATTTTTTTTAAAAAATTTCCATGTATATGTTGAGGGAGAGTTTCTAAAAATAATGGTAAGGTCATGTATGCTAATTAAATTGTATTATTATTTTATTTCAAAAATCAATGTTTGTCATCATCAAAAGGGGAAGATTGTTGACATATGTGGCTTTCAATCTTATCTTATTTTGATAATAATAAATATGTGATTTAGTTATTAATAACTAGCTTGAGTTTGTAGTTATGAAGTTGAAAAAGAAATTGATAAAACTCAAGAAATGAAGTCTTCAAGAATAGTGCATCATTGAAAAATCTCGAAGGTTGAAGATGAATGTGAAGAATCAAGATTCAAGACCAAGTCTAAATAAGTTAAAATTTATTTCTTAGTCTTGTACTTGATTTATTGCATTGCACAAAATATTCTCTTTGATATGGCTAAAAAATATTTCAAATGATTTTTCAAACAAATCTTCAAAAAATTAGCTAAACTTTAAATCTATTGATTGTTTGAAAATAAATATCATTTCTAATCTAGTCCAAATATTCTCGAAAGTATATTTTCTTAATGTTAAAAATGATTTGAAAAAGAAAGTTTTAAGAACCATCCAATTAGTTCAAAGAAACGAAAAAATTGGTTTCTGACTAATTTTGATCGATCAGGCTTGGTCGACCAAAATAAAGGCAAAAAATAACCGTTGGAGCTGAACTGGAGTATCGGATTCCAACGGCTAGTTTTTTGGTCAACCAAAATTATTTATGATCGACTAAAATTTTGGTAGCAAGTTACCAACGGTTGAAAACAACTAGTTTTTGAAGATGCCTTTAAATAGAATCAAGTTTGATGACTTAGAACAAGAGAGTACAAACTTATATTGATACCCAATCAGTTTTTAAGACAAAAGCTCTCTTTTACTCAATTATAACTTTCAAATCTATTTGAGCCATTCTTAGAGTATCATTTGTGCATTGTTCTCAAATCACCTAAGGTTATCTTGTATTATTTCTTTGAGAGGTGATTCTTTGAGTAAGCGTTCACTTGTATTTTTATAAAAACATTATTGATAGGTGAGGTTGACACCGGATTCTAAACAATCTATGGTTAGGTGTAATAGAGCCAGATTCAAGACTATTGTAAAGGCGTGAGTGCGCCTAAGAAGAAATCACTCTGGTTGTACAAGGGGTCGGTCAAGCCTATAATCTTGATCCGGTAGTGGAAAGCTCTAAGCAAGTTACAGAGAGCCGGAGACATAGGCAAACCGTCATGTTTATCGAACTTTGTAAAAATAGTGTTTGCAATCTCTCTATCCATACCTCTTTAATTTATTTACTTTGATATTGTGCTTATGTATTTGCTATTTTTACTTATTCTATTCATTATTTGCTCAATCTTATTGCTTAATTCAAAAAGTTGCTAAAAGTCTTAAAAACCCAATTCACCCCTCTTCTTGGGTTAGCTATTCTTAGGACAACACATATTGGATTTTACAACTTATCTTTCATTACACACTTGATAATATATCCATAAGAATTATTTTTCTGACAACACATTATAATTAATTATTATTATTATTAATTAATATTTTGAATTAATTAATTGAATATTCTTTTTAGAGAGATAAGTTTCCAATTAATTTAAATTGTGAATTTGAAATAGCAAATTATGAGATAATTATAAAAGCACAAATTGGGAAACTTGAAAAACTAAAACATTTCTACGGAGGAGTGCTACACGCCTAGGAAACCCTGTCAGTTGGCATGTAGCCCATTAGTTTTAAGCAGCTGAGCATTTTTTATTTTATATTTTAATTAATTAATTAGGTTAATTAATTGCCTATATAATGAGAAAACCTAGTAAAAAACTTTGTAGAAATATAACGAAATAACTTATCTAACCCGATCAAGTAATATGCCAAAATAAACATGTTAGAAACACAGACTTAATGCGTGTTAATTTTGTACCAACAAGAATATTTTGAGCATTTTACTGCAAAATTATTTAATAAATAAAGTTCAAATAGAAGTAACAAAATTTTAAAATAAGTATTCAAAGTTCCATGCACATACAATATTAATATAAAAATGTTATAAAATCATATTATTATCAGCTCATTACATTATCTATATGAGAAATTGGGTGTTGTATGAAAATTCCAGATACTGCACTCTACCAATTGTAAGCAAAAGAGCTTATTTAAAATTTTAAGTATGTAGCAGAAAAAGAAAAAAAAATTACTATTTCCCCTTTGTTCACAAGATCAAGTATAATATGTTATACGTTCATTTACAATTAAGGAACAAAGAATTATACCGCACTTCCAACGAGAAATCTTTCGGCTTGACCAAGATTGAATTGCTCCGTAACGTGGTCTCCTTTTTTCTAAACTCACCTACCAGTGTCACCAATCAAAATTATGTTTTTCTCATTTGATTTCTCATATTCCACTATTTGCAAATTATCATAAATTTCACTCTCTAATTTTTGAGGCAGTCGTCAACTTATGAATCAAGTAAATTATGAAATTCCAATGCCTCTAGTAATAATAGAGCACGATAGGATCCATTCAAAAATAATAATAATAATAATAATAATAATAATAAAAACAATGATGATGATGATAAAGCACAACAAGAATTCTAATCGTCTTAAACCCTTTTAGTGGTAGTTACTATTCTATTCAAAATCTTAAATGGAATCATCCAAGCTTTATCTTGAAGCAAATGGAAGAGGGGGAGAGAAGATGGTATCCCACTAATGTAAGACTCACGGTGACACATTATATCTGCATTCTCTCTACGAGCAGATATAGATAATGAAATAAAGATAATTATCTAATTAGATATTAAAATTATCTTAATTAGATCTATAGATAATAAAAGAATCTTATTGATATGTCATTAAATAATCGAATTAAAATCTTACTATTCCTATATCAGTTTAACCTAAAATAGTAGTAGTAAAGGTCGATAGCACAAGAACTTTGTCGAAAACTAGTAAGCAATTAATCCTATAGTTTTAAAGGAGATTTTTCTATTCTAAAATTAAATGCAGGTTGTAAAGGGAGTGTTTCTATTCTATTAAGCTACAATACATATCGATAAACATCCTTGGGAGTCTCAAAATAGTTAAAAGGTATCTAGATAGCCTATAAGGTGCACTGGTTTGGGAGAAGCAATTTAGAACACTCCAAACAATAATTATTAAGACCCAAACTCGAAGTCAGTGGTAAAAGACGAATTTCACAAATTAGAAATCCATATTTATTTTACAAAAAACAATTCAGAACATTCTGAATAATGATTATCAAGACCCAAACTCGAAGTCAGTGGTAAAAGAGGAATTTCACAAGTTGGAAATCCATAATTTATTTACAAAGTACTAGAAAAGTTAATGTTCTTCAAATCTTCCAAAAAAAAAAAAAATTGATAGTTCGTGAGAAAGATGACAACCTTGTAAAAAGTTGATAAGAAATCATCTATAAGATAAGTTCCACAATTCTGCGATAATCCATTAGATATAGATCGATAATGTAAGTCATACAACATATTCAAGCATTTCAAGATAAATAAGACAAAGATCTCTAATAAATAATTATCTATGGTAGAAACTAGTCCTCTAACTCACTCTGTTACGGAGTTGGCCAAATCACAATGAGCACTAAGTAAGAAGGGGAACGTAGGGGTTTGACACTCAACTTCCTTTCATATATTAGTTGTGACATGTGTAAGTGGGGACTTGGACATGTGTGTGTAAATAACTATCTTAATTTTATACTTAAATACACTATATGAACAAGTTTTTAGCATTGTTACGAAGGATCAAACCTGGGTCATCCGCGTGTGGGTATAAATCTGTTTTGTGGCAATTGTCCGTAACAAATCAACTCCAAATGAGAACTTTGATTAATATTTCATAAAAAGTGGTATGATTAATATTTCATAAAAAGCCGTATTTGGCTACTTAACCCTCTTCATGAGATTGGGTTGAAATTGAGCCCTGAAGCGTGAGTAAGTTCTATGAAGAATCAAACGCCATTCTAACATTCAACCCTAAAAAACAAAATTAAAAAACACCACTCTAACAGCTGGGCAAAAATTCAAAACACAAATAAAATAATCATCTGAACTAATTTGCTCTCGGAATGTAGAACAGAGTTCAAATCATGTACAAGAAACTAGGATATTGAGTTCAATTTGATGTTAAACATTGGTACAATTATAAAGTTTGAGCTAGAAATTCATACATTTATTGTTTAACCATTTGCTTCATAACCAGTTAGGTGATACAGATGAATACCTTATTCTAGTAATCAGTTAAACGAAACTGAAATAAAGAACTATAGTTATAAGAATTCATTCCTGGATAAAATAGAGTGCTTCTTTATGTACTTGTTCTACTGTAGATCGCCAGCACTAGTTGGAAATGGCATCTGCATATAATTATAGAAAGCATGTAGATGAAAATGTCAGATATAAAACAACACAATTAATATCATTGTATTAAAGAACCAAGACAAGAATTTAACAAAAAAGGTTCGCAATCTTTTCCATTCCCATACTAGTTGATAATCACACTTCGTTACCAAATAGCATGAATATGGCCCTGTCTGGATGAAAATTTCTTCTCTAAAGATGAATTAAATACCACTTGAAGAGGCATTAAGGCTTGAAAATGTTTAAAAACCTACTATCCCTTGCTCGTAAACATGTTTTAGAAGTACCAATTGAAAATGTATGAACAATTAGAGAATTGCAGTACTAAGGATACCAACTTTTTGCACCAGCTAATCTGGCAGCTTTTTAATTACACAAATAACCAGAACCCTATGCAGTGAGGTCCCACTATGAAAGAAAACGTCAACTAGATTTATTCCACATCAGTTGATTCCAAATTTTGCTACAAAAGTTAGCATCCTCAGCAATCAAATGTAGCATTTATCCATATTTTCTTCACCATCTCTGTAAGCATTCGACACTACACTTTTACTCAGTTTATTTTCAGTTCCAATATAGATATCAAACAATCACCAAGATTTAGCACTTGTACAAACCAAATTTGGCTTGACAAACAAAAATGTAGATATACGGGGGGGAAAAAAAAAAACTCACCAAACCCAGGGCTTCTGCTGCACTTCTCCGACTTTCTTCATCACAAAATCCAACCAGCATGTTCATCAAAAATTCCCTTTGTTCTACTTTCAAGTGCTTTTCCAAGCCTCGAGCCACCATCTCCATCTCAGGCTGAAGATTCAAATCCAAAACAAGATTGAAGTCAAGATCAACACAAACAAATGTACAAATACAAGAAAAGGGGAAGAAAAGGGAAGTAGCTTGATCTCGGAGACATGTATATATATGCGCACAAAGTAGTGAGTCCATATACATAACAAGAGTTCACTAAGCATTGATATGTTGTCCAACACTTCAGCAATAAAAGATAGTTGCAAACTTGCAATTGAAAAACACAAACCAGTTAAATGCACCCCATGTATACATATAAACATACGGGTCGGAGAACAAAAGAACTGTTTTTGATAGATGGGTGCAACCCAAAAAAAAAGGGGAACAACGAACCAACTTTACTCAGCCTTATTACAGAGGTGATCTTCATCTTTTTGCATAAATTTTATAAGATTCCACACTTGCACACCCTAAAAGCTCATTGCATACTCAAAACAGTGCCATAGTCCAAATTTTGGACTAAAGGTGGCCATTTGATGCAGAAACTCTCTTGAATCAAACCATTTACCATTAAAATAAAAAGAAATAAATTAACAATAGAGCAGCATAACAGCAAAGGAAAACGTAGCACAAACCATTATGTATAAGTTGAACACAATTTTTCCAACAGTTTGGAGACCTCCCATTAATAGCTCATTTAATGGAGTTATCCTTTTCCTTTTTTATTTTCTAAGATGAAACTATGATAGTCAGTTAATATGATTTCCCAACATCAAACTCGGGTGGGCAACGAGGTCTAAAATTTGAAGACCAGCATCAAACTTGGGTGGGCAATAAGGTCTAAAATTTGAAGAGGAGTGTCGGTACCATTCTCTTTTCCACTCTCCGATTTCACTGCTTGACATGTGGACTTTACTAAAATATCTTGCATTATAGTAATATAACAAATTATTGTGGAATCTAGTTGTCTATAGTCAAAACCAAACCATGCTGCAGGTGAGATAACACGAAGACCAAGTGGAGAACTACCTACTAAGCATAGGATTATGGTTAAACACCACTAAAATTTCAAATGCATAGTTTTAGCATCTATTAAAGTGGGAAGGCAAGTTTACACTGTCATCCACGAAATATCTAAAGATCCTCATATACAACATCTCAAGATCTTATAACCAATTTGCATTACACATGTCAATCACCAAAGTAAGCTTCACTTACCATCGTCACAACTGATACGGACTCATAAAATTATCCTCCAGCACAAGCAGATCAGAAAAAGAAGATTGAAGTGTATCATGGAAAATAAACAGAACAATTTCTCTAATACAATAAAGTTAAACAAGGAAACTTCTGCAAAATATACGCACATTCCTTTTTTTTTCTTCCCACTTTGATCAGAACAATTTTCAAGACATATTTGACAACTTCTAAGGTGAAAATCAAGATTTAATGCATATATCATAGCACATACGGATAACTCGTCAGGAGGGAATATTCGCAAAAGCAGACATATTTTTGACAGCTCTGACATTGTTTCATCATGTTTTCCTTGCATTTCCAAGGCCTGCAATCAAAGAAGGTTTAAATAAAAGGAAGAAAAAAATGATAAGAGTAAAACTAGAGATTTGAAAAATCACATATCAACAATCTAGAATATGTTGATAAGTAAATAGTTTTGATTTTCCCTTTAATCTGGTAAAGTCTGTCAAACCCAATAAAAGTCACAGTATATAATTTCATCAAGCTATTGAATCATAAAAACAAATCTAAAAGCGAAAAAACAAAGGTTCGTTTTAGCAAGTCTTGCTCTTGCTCATGAATAATGAACTTTCTTTAAGACTAGAATCTTCAGATTGATACTAGTTCTACTCTTAAATCCTGCAAAAGTGTTAAGTTTCTTAAAAACTCTTTAAAGTTGGAATGACACAGAAGTTTTCCAAGACCTAAATGCTTTATTGTACTTTTGATATCTAGCAGAACTTTTCCGTGAATCTTATAGACTTACACATCTCATGGCAGGGAACCATTCCAAACAAATTGAAAATGTCATAAATCGTCAAACCGCCAACTTTGATTCAAATAATAAGCTAAAATAACTTCAATGGTATTTAGAAGCAACCGCAATGTTGTTGGTTCATATGCTCCTCAAAACATAGTCAGTCATAAGCATGTAATGAAGATTACCCAAGCCTGCAAAAAACGTGAACGTGTGCGTGCAGCCACAGCAGCAGACACAATTCTTCCCGCACGAGTGTTTTCAAGCCCAATGTTTTCTGCGAGCCCAGCAACAAAGTGCCGCACATCTTCACCATCGATCTGAATTATTGATGAGTGACTTGGCGCCCTGCAGGATTCTTAAACAGGTTACAGTACCAGGAGATGTTATCACATGCACACAAAACCAGTATCAGGCTGTTGGGATCTGGAATTTTTTTTCAAAGAGACATAATTTAAGGAACATATACCTGCCACAAACATTTAAGACATAGTCAACAGATGTACGATAGAAGGAATCCCGCGTATTTGTTGTATCAAAAGAGACTCGTACTCCTGATGTCCTGCATATTTGACGTAACTGCTCACACATACAGGGAAAGGACACATTGGATATAGGTATCAGTTGATGCAGCAAATATACAAAGCTAAAATTGATGTTCCAAAACAGGGTAATGATAAGAATTCTCGAAAAAATTGTTTACCTGTCGTGTTTTTTTTTTTTTTTAAAAAAAAGAAAAAAAAAGTTTCTCCTGCATTTAAAATCTTCGAAAAAGCAAAAATGGAAAGTTGAAAACTCCATAGATAAAACTACACACTCTCTCCCTCCCTCACTCCCTCTTTCTGACTTGATTTCGCAAGTTAAGAAACAATAGATCAGCTAAAAACAACGTTGAATGCAATCTTAGGTTTAAAATTACTGACTTGAATTATATCATGCTCCACAATGTCCTTTCCGCTCAGTCTATTGTCCGTGATTGCTGGAAATCAAGTGGATGAGTTGCGAATTGAAGATCAAAATCATACCAAAATTTTGAAAAAATGTGATAAATATCAACTTTTACCTACAAAAGAAAATGCAACAAAGAAATCTACCTTAAAACTAAGTTTGAGAAATTTCGATTGACAAACAACAATAAGAACAGTGCAAAAGTACTAAGCTGCAAACTGTAAGGAGAATACAAATCCACTTCAGTCCAAACTAAAACAATTACTAAGACAACTAACCAAAGCATTTCTTGACTGGGCCACCTTTTCTAAATAATCCAGGAGACTACCCTAATAAATCTCCAAACTCAATGCTTATGGATAATGTTTTACGTTAATCAAGATGATACTATTTTCTATTTTAGCAAACATGGGTATCATTCTATGAAAATATTCATCAAATTGAATACATTTAAACATATCATCAGGTGAGTCTAACAAAGAAAACGAAGATCTTACTTATAATGATAATGATAATGATAATCATAAGAATAATGATAACGATAATCATAATCATAATAAAACTAAATCTTGATCTGATAATATTTTTTGTTGTCGCCTTGTTCTAGAACTTTATTGCATTGACAGTACTTTTAACAGTCAAAGATAAGACTCAATACTTACTTTAGTATCATCATGTCAGATTAATTATTTGGAATGTTATCAGTGATGAGGAAGAAAGTGAGGAAACTACAGCAAACATCAAGATTCAAAACCAACCCGGGAAAAGGAAATAAGAACAAAACAAAAAGTTAAGAGGACATATATGGAATGAAAGTAAACATGTAAAGGCTGCACTTTTAATAGCAACATAGATACTGCAAAACCTCATTATACGAGCACTAGAAGATGGATTGCTCTGGTACAACATTAGAACCTACTTTCTTTCTTTTTTATTTCAAGTCAAAGAGCTGTGAATAACTCAAAACAAGGAAGTTGCAAAAAGTAACTAAGAAGAAAAACTCCCCTGATAATGCTTCCCAGCCATTAAAGCAGACTCACTCTCTTCCTTTTCACTACTTATTTTGAACCTAAATTAAAACCATCTTTTAACACCTTAAAACAATTAACTACATTTTCCCAAATTTTCCTCATTCCTTAAACCCTTAGACACCATACTTTCCAAACAACCTTAAACCAGGGAATTACAAGGTTTATTTATGGTCAAGGCCATCGAATTAACAACCTTTTCCATCAACTTACATTAGAAGAATGTGGATCCTACCTCTAAATTTACACGTAGCTACAATCCTTCTTCATTACTGTCTCATGACACCACCAGTGCCATTCAGTATGTTTCTAATCCTAAATTTTGCTTAAAACTATCTTACGAACAATAAACTTCAAACCATGATTGTGTCAAAATTCAAAATGTAGCTAACTTAGAAAAGAAAATATCTCACTAGGATGTCCTAACCCCATAAACTTCACACTTTCGTTCGTAATTCCTTAAGAAAGAATTCGCATCAAGTGAGTGAAATATATCTTAAAGAAATGTTGTTAATAAAAGAGTTTGTGGTTTGGTTTCAAATTCTTAATTTCAACATCAAGTTAGAAAATAATGAATTTCATAAAAAATTCCTCAAAAAGCAATCAATATAAATGAATGGAACCTCGAATCAATCTGTTGGCCTCCCTCTGGCACTCTTGCTTGTCCACCATCGAATCCCGGTTTTGCTCCAACTTTGGCCACCATTTCGGCAACCTCTTCCCGACACGAACCCAATTCCGCAAAACCCTTTCGGGACGGCCATTGAGACCCTCCTTCGCCGGCTCCAACGGATTACTCAAACCCCCAAAACCCTTTCCTCCCCTCGAATTAAACTCTCCTCTCGTCCCAACCACAACCTCTTTCCCGCCAAGACTCCTATCCCTCCGAACCACGGGTGCGTTCCGTCCGGACCCAAACCTCCTCCCGGACGCAAACCGCAACAACCCAACAAACACCCTAAACCCCAAAACGACAACGCACCCCAAAACGACCAAATTCCCGGCGAAACGCAGCGTGGAGGGGCGGCAGGAGACGACGAGCCTCCGGTCGTGGTCGAAGGTGATTAGGGTTTGTAAGTCCGCGTAAGCGTCCTTGGCGGAGGCGATGAAATGGTTGAACTTGGAGGAGTAGTAGAGGTGGTCGAAGTCGATGACTGCGTGGATTTTGGAGTCGGAGAAATCGGGGACGGAGAAGGAGGAGGAAGACGAGGAAGAGGGGGCGGGTTTTGAGGGGTTTAAGAAGGTGGTTCGTCTGGGTTTTCGGCGAGAGCGATTGGGAGGCCGAGGCATGGAGCAATGGAGTCTGAGGAGTGAGGAGTGAGCGAGTGCGTTTGCGTTTGAGTTTGCGGAGCTCATAATATATTTAGGTTCTGAGTCTTTTTCCCAAACGACGGAGGGAATTTGAAAGATAGTTTGGGGGGTAAGAGAAGATGGAAAAGAGTTGCAGAGCGTTAAGAGAGAGAGACAGACTGAGAAATCAAAAATGACTCTTACATACTGATCTATCTCACTTCTGGACCACGTCGAAACGATTCCATTTCATCGTAATAAGAGCAGCAAAACTTATAATAAAGAAAAAGGGATATGTATACACTCCATATTCTTATAAATGCACCCGATAAAAAATTAAAAAATTAAAAAATGACTAAAATAAAAAATTTAACGAGAAAAAAAAAATCAATTTTCATCTCTTATTCTTTTTTAATTTCTTAAGAACGTTTTCATACAAAATTTTTTTCTATATTTCGTTTTATTATTTTTTAAAAAATTTTGTTTTATAAGTAATTTATATACTCTAGTTCTATTTTTTTTATTAATCTCATCTTAAATTAAAACAAGAGAAGTTCATTTTTTTGCTTTGTTTTGTTTTATTATTTAATTTTTTTTTCCAATATCTCGTGTTTCATCTTCTTATATTGTTTGCTATTCTCGTAGTTCTTTTATTCAATAATTCATTATTTTTATTCTAAAAATTAAAATTATAAATTTATTTTAATTCATAAATAAGGAGAAAGTTAGCTTTAGAGGATTTTTGGAGTGCTTTTAACGTGACTTTTAATTTTTTGTTTTGAGTTATTTATTTTAGAGATGTCTTGATAATTGTGCGGGTGTATATATAGTTTTCCTAAATAAATTTTTCACCGTATATTAGGGATAGAATTTACGTTCACCCTTAAATAAATTCTCTGCCTCTTCAGTTTATGGTGCAATCATATTGGTACTAATGCACAAGATCCGATCAGAACTCCGCAATTAAGCGTGTAGGAAGTCCTTGTATTGCACCAATCCCATTTTATCCACACTTTTCGTTCTTTCCCAATTTGTCGTTTTCTTCTCCTTAAGTGAAATTTTCAAATGAATTTTCAGCACCTATTTTCTTTACTAACTTATACCTTAACCGTTTAGTACTAGGAATAGAACTTACATTCAAGGATGGGATGAGAATAGAAATTATGCGCCAAATCCTATCAGAGCCTCACAATTAAGTGTGCTTGGACGAGAATAATACAAGGATGGGTAAGTCCTTTTGTTACACTCCTCCCTATTTTCCATTCCTTTCATTTTTCTTCTTTTCCTCTGACCCATTGTTTGCTCCCCCTTAAATGAATTTTCCCCCGTCCTATGAATGAATTTTCTGCAACTCTACCCCTCCCCTTAATTATGTGTCCATTTTCTCTACTAACTTGTGTCTTTAACTGCTTAGTATCGGGAATAGTACATACGTTCATCCTTAAATGAATTTTTTGCCCATTTTCTTTTGCGTGCATTCATACCAATACTAATATATCGGATCCCGTCAAAACTCTACAGTGAAGCATGGTTGGCCAGGAGTAGTTGGCCATGAGTAGTACTAAGATTGGTGACCTCATTGGAAGTCCATGTGTTGCACTCTTCCTTTTTTTTTTCCTCACTTTTTCACTTCTTCATTTTTTTTCCCAGTCGTCATTTCCTCTCCCTTAAATAAATTTTTCATCATCCCCTAAATGAATTTTGCACCCCTCTACCCTTCCCCTTAATTGCGTGCTCATTTTCTTTACTAACTTATGCCATTAACCGCCTAGTGCCAAGAATAGAACTTACGTTCACCTTAAATGAATTTTCCATCCCTTTTTTTTCGGGTGCGATCATACTAGTACTAATGCACAGGATCCCATCAGAACTCCGTAATTAAGCATGCTTAGGCGAGAGTAGTACTTGGATAGGTGAACTCTTGGGAAGTCTTCATGTTGCACTGTACCCTTTTTTCTCTTCTTCATTTTTTTCCCGACCCATCATTTCCTCCCCATTAAATGATATTTCCCCCCTCCCTGAATGAACTTTCTGCCCCTCTACTCCTCCTTTTATCTATGCGCTCATTTTCTCTACTAACATGTGCCTTTAACCACTTAGTGCTGTGAATAGAACTGATGTTCACCCTTAAAAGAATTTTTTGCCTCTTTCCTTTGGGTGCGATCATACCACCACTAATACTTTGGATCCCAGTCGAACTCTACAGTTAAGCGTGCTTGGCCAAAAGCAGTACTAGGATGAGTGACAGCTTGGGAAGTCCTCGTGTTGCAGCCCTTCATTTTGTTCTCGACCCGTTGTTTCCTCCCCCTTAAATGACTTTTTCTACTTCCTCTGAATGAACTTTCCACCCATGTACCCTCTCCTTAACTGGTGCCCATTCTCTGTGCTAACTTGCGTATTTAACCGCTTAATGCTAGAAATAGAACTTACATTCACATTTAATGAATTTTCTGCCATTTTCCTTTCAAGTATAATCATACTAGTAATAATGCACTAGATCATATCAAAGTTCAACAGTCAAGCGTGCTTGGGTGTGAATAGTAATATGATGGGTGACCTCCTAGAAGTCCTCTTGTTGCATCCCTCCTTTTTTTCCTCATCTTCACTTTTTCCCCGACCTGTCGTTTCCTCCCCCTTAAATAATTTTTTTCTCATCCCCTGAATGAACTTTTCACCCCCTACTCCTCCCCTTAACTACACCCCCATTTTCTGTACTAACTTGCCCATTAAATGAATTTTCTATCCATTCCCTTTTGGGTGCAATCATACCAGCACTAATGCACTGGATCTCATAGGAACTCCGTAGTTAAGCGTGCTCAGACAAGAATAGTATTAGGATAGGAGACCTCCTGGGAAGTCCTCGTGTTACTCCCCTCCCTTTTTTCCTCTTCCTCATTTTTTTCCGAACCTATCGTTTCCTCCCCTTTAAATGATTTTTTCCTCCTCTCTAAAATGAACTTTCTGCTCTTCTACCCCACCCCTTAACTGCATACCTATTTTCTCTACTAACTTGCGCCTTTAATGGTAGAGTGCTGGGAATATAACTTACATTTATATTTAAATGAATTTTCTGCAACTTTCCTTTTAGGTGCAATTGTACTAGCACTAATGCATTGGATCCCATCAGAACTACATAGTTTAGTATGCTTGGGCATGAGTAGTACTAGGATATGTGATCTCCTTGGAAGTCCTCGTGTCGAACCCCTATTTTTTTTTTCCTTTTCTTTATTTTCTTTCTGACCCATCATTTCTTACCCTTGAAATAAATTTTTACTCCTCCTCCGAATGACTTCCCACCCCTTTACCCCTCTCTTACTTGCATGCCCATGTTCTCTACTATCTTGCATCTTTAACTGTTTAGTGTTGAAAATAGAACTTACGTTCATCCTTAAATGAATTTTCTGCCCATTCCCTTTCGGGTTCTACCATACCAGCACTAGTGCACCAGATCCCGTCAGAACTCCGTGGGTAAGAGTAGTACTAGGATGGGAGACCTTTTGGGAAGTCCTCGTGTTGCACCACTCTTTTGTTTCCTCTTCGTCATTTTTTTTCACGACCCATCGTTTCCTTCTTTTAAATGATTTTTTACTTCACCTCCGAATGAACTTTCCACACTCTACCTCTCCCCTTAACTGAGCTCCCATTTTCTCAACTAACTTGCGCCTTTAATTGCTTAGCGCTGTGAATAGAACTTGTATTCGCCCTTAAGTGAAATTTTATGCGCTTCCCTTATGGGTGCGATCATACCACGCTAATACACTGAATACCATCAGAACTCTGTAGTTAAGTGTGTTTGGTCGAGAGTAGTACTAGGATAAGTGACCTCCTAGGAAGTCCTCGTGCTGATCCCTCTTTTTTTTTCTCTTCTTCATTTTTTTCCCGACCCGTCATTTCATTCCCCTTAAATGATTTTTTCCTCCTCTCTTGAATAAACTTTCTGGCCCTCTACTCCTTCCCTTAACTACATGCCATTTTCAATGCACTGGATCCCATCAGA
>JXTB01000026.1:926850-981618 GCA_002914805.1 Parasponia andersonii
ACCAGCACTAATGCATCGAATCCCATCAGAACTCCGCAGTTAAGCGTGTTTGGGCGAGAGTAGTACTAGGATGGGTGACCTCCTGGGAAGTCCTTGTGTTGCACCCCTCCCTTTTTTCCCTCTGCTTCATTTTTTCCCCGTCCCGTCCCCCTTAAGTGATTTTTTCCTCCACACTTGAACGAACTTTCCGTCCCCTCTACCCCTTCCCTTTCCGGCGGGGAGATCCCGTTTTCTCTTCTAACTTGCACTTTTAACCGCTTGCCGCCGGGAATTGAACTTAAATGAATTTCCCGCCTATTCCTTTTCGGGTGCGATCGCAACTCCGTAGTTAAGCGTGCATGAGCGAGAGTAGTACTAGGATGGGTGACCTTCTGGGAAGTTCATGTGTTACACCCCTCCCCTTTCTCCCCCCCTTCTTCAACTTTTTCCTCGACCGTCACCCTTATGTGAGTTTTTCCTACTCACCTGAATGAACTTTCCGCACCTCCCCATAACCGTGCGCCCGTTTTCTCTACTAACTTGTGCCCTTAACCGCTTACTGCCAGATATAGAAACTTACATTCACACTTAAATGAATTTCCCGCACGTACTCTTTCGGGTGCGATCATACCCGCACTAATGCACCGGATCCCATCAGAACTCCGCAGTTAAGCGTGCTTGGGCGAGAGTAGTACTAGGATGGGTGACCTCCTGGAAAGTCCTTGTTTTGCACCCCTCCCTTTTTTCCCTCTCCTTCATTTTTTCCCCGTCCCGTCCCCCTTAAGTGATTTTTTTCTCCTCACCCGAAAGAACTTTCCGGCCACTCTACCCCTTCCCTTTTCGGCGGGGAGCACCCGTTTTCTCTTCAAACTTGCGCATTTAACCGCTTGCCGCCGGGAATAGAACTTAAATGAATTTCCCGCCTATTCCTTTTCGGGTGCGATCCCAACTCTGCAGTTAAGCGTGCTTGGGAGAAAGTAGTACTAGGATGGGTGACATTCTGGGAAGTCCATGTGTTGCAACCCTCCCCTTTCTCCCCCCCCTTCTTCATCTTTTTCCCCGACAGTCTCCCTTCAGTGAGTTTTTCCTACTCACCTGAATAAACTTTCCGCCCCTCACCTTAACCGTGCACCCGTTTTCTGTACTAACTTGTGCCCTTAACCGCTCATTGCCGGGAATAGAAACTTACGTTCACCCTTAAATGAATTTCCCGCATGTACTTTTTTGGGTGCGATCATACCAGCACTAATGCACCGGATCCCATCAGAACTCCGCAATTAAGTGTGCTTGGGCGAGAGTTGTACTAGGATGGGTGACCTCCTGGGAAGTCCTTGTGTTGCACCCCTCCCTTTTTTCCATCTCCTTCATTTTTTCCCTGTCCCGTCACCATTAAGTGATTTTTTCCTCCTCACCCGAATGAACTTTCCGGCCCCTCTACACCTTCCCTTTCCGGCGGGGAGCTCCCGTTTTGTCTTCTAACTTGCGCATTTAACCGCTTGACGCCGGGAATAGAACTTAAATGAATTTCCTGCCAATTCGCTTTCGGGTGCGATCGCAACTCCGCAGTGAAGCGTGCTTGGGCGAGAGTAGTACTAAGATGGGTGACCTCCTGGGAAGTCCTTGTGTTGCGCCCCTCCCCTTTCTCCCCCCCTCCCCTTCTTCATCTTTTTCCCCTTCAGTGAGTTTTTCCTACTCACCTGAATGAACTTTCCGCCCCTCCCCTTAACCGCGTGCCCGTTTTCTCTACTAACTTGCGCCCTTAACCTCTCACTGCCGGGAATAGAAACTTATGTTCACCCTTAAATGAATTTCCTGCACGTACTCTTTCGGATGTGATCATACCAGCACTAATGCACTGGATCCCATCAGAACTCCGCAGTTATGTGTGCTTGGGCTAGAGTAGTACAAGGATGGGTGACCTCCTGGGATGTCCTTGTGTTGCACCCCTCCCTTTTTTCCCTCTCCTTCATTTTTTTCCCGTCCCGTCCCCCTTAAGTGATTTTTTCTTCCTCACCCGAACGAACTATCCGGCCCCTCTACCCCTTCCCTTTACGGCGGAGAGCTCCCGTTTTCTCTTCTAACTTGCGCATTTAACCGCTTGCCGCCGAGAATAGATTTAAAAGAATTTCCCGCTCATTCCCTTTCGGGTGCGATTGCAACTTCGCAGTTAAGCGTGCTTGGGCGAGAGTAGAACTAGGATGGGTGACATCCTGGGAAGTACATGTGTTGCGCCCCCCCCTTTCTCCCCCTCCTCCCATTCTTCTTCTTTTTCCCCGACCGTCTCCCTTCAGTGAGTTTTTCCTACTCACCTGATTGAACTTTCCGCACCTCCCCTTAACACCGGGCCCGTTTTCTCAACTAACTTGCGCCCTTAACCACTCCTTGCCGGGAATTGAAACTTACGTTCACCCTTAAATGAATATCCCGCACGTACTCTATCGGGTGCGATCAAACCAGCATTAATGCACCGGATCCCATCAGAACTTCGTAGTTAAGCGTGCTTGGGCGAGAGTAGTACTAGGATGGGTGACCTACTCGGAAGTCCTTGTGTTGTACCCCTCCTATTTTTCCCTCTCGTTCATTTTTTCCCCATCCCGTCCCCCTTAAGTGATTTTTTCCTCCTCACCCGAACGAACTATCCAGCCCCTCTACCCCTTCCCTTTCCGGCGGGGAGCTTCCGTTTTCTCTTCCAACTTGCGCATTCAACCGCTTGCCGCCGGGAATAAATTTAAATGAATTTCCCGCCCATTCACTTTCGGGTGCGATCGCAACTCCGCAGTTAAGCGTGCTTGGGCGAGAGTAGTACTAGGATTGGTGACCTCCTGGGGAGTCCAAGTGTTGCGGCCCTCCCCTTTCTCCCCCTTCTTCNCCTGGGGAGTCCATGTGTTGCGCCCCTCCCCTTTCTCCCCCTTCTTCGTCTTTTTCCCCGACCGTCTCCCGCCAGTGAGTACGTGAATGAACTTTCCGCCCCTCCCCTTAACCGCGCGCCCGTTTTCTCTGCTAACTTGTTCACTGCCGGGAATAGAAACTTACGTTCACCCTTAAATGAATTTCCTTCACGTACTCTTTCGGGTGCGATCATACCAGCACTAATGCACCGGATCCCATCAGAACTCCGCAGTTAAGCGTGCTTGGGCGAGAGTAGTACTAGGATGGGTGACCTCCTGGGAAGTCCTCGTGTTGCACCCCTCCCTTTTTTCCCTCTCCTTCATTTTTTCCCCGTCCCGTCCCCCCTTCAGTGATTTTTTCCTCCTCCCCCGAACGAACTATCCGGCCCCTCTACCCCTTCCCCTTTCCGGCGGGGAGCTTCCGTTCCGTTTTCTCTTCCAACGTGCTTGAGCAAGAGTGTAGACCATACATATGGCGTAAAAGTTGATTGTTGAAAGTTTTGGTATTAAAGTAATTTTGAGTAAAAATGTTTGAGCAGAAGTAACCGAGTGGAGAGAAACAAAAAAGTTGAAGAATAATTAAATTGATTGACAACCACCAACTCTCCAAACAGCGTTCTTGTCTGCAGGCATATTTATATGTACTTATACTATGTCAGTTTGTAAACGCTAATTAAATTTTATAGTTTTCTCCTCTTCAAATCAGTATAGGTGAGGAGAGCTATTGCTTCGTATTGTTATATTTCCAATTTTATTTGTGTTTTGGCACGACAATTGTATTAGGTAACGTAAGTTCTTGGGCAAAAATTATAAAATTCCAAATTCAGAGCCAAAAGCGGCATTTTTTGGGAAAATTGCTGGCCCAAACCGCCGTAGGCAGTTTGGAACGCGTAGATCTCGAAAAGTTACATGAAATCAAAAAAAAAATCACCCAAATCGGATCACCGAGTGCAAAGTTATGCCTATTTAAAGTTTTGATCCACAATTACTCGATGAAACTGTTGTTTTCTGAAAATCCCGGCTTTTTTTTTTTACTTGATTGTCCGTTAAATGCCTAGATCTCCCAAAAAAAAAAAAAAGAGTATCAAAACGAGTGGTCGCAATGCTCAAATGGTAAAACTGAGGCCGACGTTGTGCCTCCCAAATTTGTAGCAAGGCCTGGGGATATCTACAGCATCCTCTCTAAGCAGAGGTAACGTGTACAACACTATAAGCAAAACTAAGTATTCACTTTTATACTCTCAACTGTAACATTTTCCACTGAGTTATTTTGGTTATTTTTTTCTGTCTACTTTTCGTCAATGGTAGAGCCTTGTCTCTATGTTAACGTTCTTTTCCTTTATCAATTGTTGAATGTTTTTCTCTCCATATAAGTGCTAAAGTTCCCCTACTTTTCTTGTATTTTATTTTATTTTTTTTCATTGGACTAGGTTCAAAGCTAGAGTGAATTAATTACGTTTAAAAAATTTAACTAGAGAACACAGACTCCTAAGCAATAGTGCCTACATGAATACGAAAGCAACACGAGAACTATAAGATTCAATATACTAACAGAGACAAGAACCTTTGACTAGAGATAAAAAGGGAAACATTTACATTATTATTAAATAAAGCACAGACTAGAACAAACTTACATAGTTAAAAAGTCAATAAGTTAAGAGGAAGCAATGAAATTTCATATGGTTTCCCTCTTGATGAACATATTTCTTCACAATTCTTGCTTCCTTCGATCAGACCTCCATGTTTTGGTCCATTTGAATCAATCAAAAATGAGCTTCATTATGGTTATTTAATAGTCGAATAGGCTTTAGGGTCATGTTCCAGGTTATGAGGGTGAACATGAAACCAAAGGCCAACGAGTAATGGCACATGGCTCTCTGACTAGTCACGCGAACAAGGGGTACGAAACATGATAACCTGCAGATGAAGATGAAAACAAGAAATATCAAGCAAGACAAGGATCACAGTTGATGGGTCATTAAACAGATTAATCTAGTATAGTCAAATCCATAGAGAATCGTTTAATCCTAAAATTATCATTCCTAATTATTCTATTTATAAATTGAAATGAGGATTTTAAACAATTAAAAAAAAATAAAAAATTGGTTAAAGGATTAATCTCTACCCTAGACAATTCTATCCAATTAATTACTAATTTTTATAATCAATTAACGCTTTAACTATAGAAAAATCGGTCAATCTTAGGTTTAGGTAACAATCACTCGGATTGTCTTTAACCTATAGTATATTCTTCACCATACTAAATCAATCGGTTTGCTTAATTTAATTAACCACAATTTACTACTAGTAATTAGAAAACTTAGGCAATTACATATCTCATGTCATAATTTAGCAATAAATCTTTATTTTGATCACCTAAATAATTCAATATAGATATTATAAACATGCAAACATACATAGAATAATATAATAAACTTTTAACGAATAATTACTATATAAAAATTGGAAAAATTAATTCAACATAATCATGTATAGAGTTTCAAAATCATCCTTAATCAAATAGAAAACCTCGCCTAGTATGTTTACACAATCAATAACGAAAATCATCATGCTAGCAAACAAGAAACTACAACATAAAGAACAAGGAAAAGGAAAGAATAAATGCACAATCGTCGGAACAAGGATCTTCTACGCAAAACGATTTCAACTCCAAGCAACCTTCAATATCCTTCGATTCTCTATAATTCTCTCTCTCTCTCTAAGTCTTTAGGTTTGAAATAATGAATGTCAATGTATTTGAATCTGACTTAAAATATCCTATTTATCGTGGGATTAACATCAATGGAAATTTGGTAAATTTTTGCACAATTTTTCTTGAGTCCAAAAATCAAAAAATAGCTAAAGTCGGTTCATGCTTTTGGCTTCTTGTTCTAAACGAGAATCTTTTTTGTTAACAGAATATCCTACAAGAGAGCTTGTATTGTATGATCTTTATAAATTACCTTTAGCCTTCTTGTTCTTTGCTAGGTAGTCTGGATAGTTCCTTTTCCAGTGTCATTTATCCCCCAATATATATTTGAAACATTTTTCCTTTGACTTGTCTTCCTTCTTTGCTTTCTTTTGCATCCCAATATATATTGGCTCCCTTTATCGTTCATTACTTTTTCCATTCGAATTAGGTTCAGCAGCAATTGTAGAGTCCATTTTTTAAGCATAACGAGTTTATAGCTTCTTGTTCTTAACAAGAATGTTTTCTATGAGAATAATATGCCATAAGAGACCTAGTATTATACGATCCTTATTGACCAGTATAATCGAGCCAAAGTATTAAGTGTTAGGGAAATAACCATACGCAAAATTACGAAAAAAATAATTAAAGTTAAATAAAAAGACACATAATTTATATGGTTCACTAATTTGGCTACATCTTTCACTATAGGGAGAAAATTTACACAGTATTTATGATTATTCACAACTAACAACCATGATCCCAATCTCAAAAGCTTTTATTGAAAGCTCTCTCTCTTTGACTCTCAATTTTCAGATTTTTTCTATTTTTCTGGGATACAAAACTATGAAGAGTAATGGCCATATTTATAGTGTAAGGTTCACCAATCTTTACATATTTTTTAGAATCTTCGTGCGAGAATGGGTAGAATCTTCGTGCGAGAATCTTCAAAAGACAAAGAAAGAAGGAAGAAAAGATACAACTAAAGACGCGATCATTACCAACAATAACGGTAAGAAGAAAAATAAAAGGAGTAATGAACAGTTGACGGAGAATCAGCCTAGACCCAAAAGCAGGAGATTTCAAGAGCTCCTATGCGGTTTAACAATCACACTGAGTTAAATGCGCCCATAGATCATATCTATGCGGTCACAAACCAGAAGGAGCGATACCATCAACCAGAACCGATGAAACAGGACAAGGCAAAGCGCGACCCTAACAAGTTCTGCCAGTATCACAATGATATTGGGCATGATACCAATAATTACTTTGCCTTGAAGGATGAAATTGAAAGGCTGAGTAAAGAGGGGCGACTGCGGCAGTACACCAGGTAGAACGATGAAAGGCGAGAAGAAACCCAACAGCAACCTCCAGAAATTCAACGCAAAGTCCGAACTAACTTTGGAGGACCTCATGTTGGCGGAGATTCGAAAAGAGCTCAAGACAGGTATGCATGAGAAGCTCGACAACAGCCGTTAACTAATGTCATGCATCTTGAGCAGTGACCACGCAAGCTTCAACGAGTACCGGACCTGGACATTACCTTCACCGAACAGGATACAAGGGAAGTCCATTATCCGCATTATGACGCGTTGGTCATAAAAATTAATTGTGGAAGCACACAGTTGTGACGAGTATTGGTTGATAACGAAAGTGTTGTGGACATCCTATACTACGACGCCTTTAAGAAGATGAGGTTGAATGAGAGCGACTTAAAGCCTACCGTCACTCCACTCTATGGTTTCACTGGTGACAGCATGATGCCTATGGGCATGATTGAATTAATGGTCAATGTTGGAACCTATCCTAGGGTTTTAACGATAATGACCTAATTTTTTGTGGTAGATTACCCCTCTGCATTCAATGTTGTGCTGGGAAGACCGATACTGAGGGAACTTCGAGCCGTCACATCAATCTGCCATCTTACTATGAAATTCCCGACCCAACACGGGGTAGGCGAGGTGCAAGGAAATCAATATGATGCGAGGACTTGTTATAACAACTTGTTGAAACTCGTAGCAAAGGATGCGACGTCTCGCACAATGATGGTCCAGCTGCCAGTGGAATCATCAGTCGAAGTAGTGGACAAAGCATCAGTCGAAGCAGCAGGTAAAGCGTCAGTCGAAGCTCCAGTTGAGTTGTCAGACAAAGCGTCAATCGAACCATCAGACAAAGCGTCAGTCAAACCGTCAGTTAAAGCGTCAATCGATACGACCAGTGAAGACTTCGATCCTCGAGAAATAGACGACGAAATCAGAACTGGACCCATTGAAGATCTGGAGGATTTATTATTCGACATGTCTTCCAAGACTTTAAAGATTGGAACGGAGATTCAGGAACCTGTGAGAGCTTCATTGGTCGCTTTTCTGAATTCTAACTTGGATGTCTTCATGTGGCGAAATTCGGACATGGCAGGGATTGATTCGAGGATCATATGCCACCGTCTTAACATAGATCCGACAAAGAAGCCTATACGGTAGAAAAGAAGAGCTATGAATCCAGAGCGCTACGTCGCGTTAAAAGAAGAGGTAGAGAAGTTGCTCGAAATTGGGTTCATAAGAGAGTCATTTTATCCTGACTGGCTTGCAAACCCGGTTTTGGTGAAGAAACCTAATGGGAAGTGGAGAACATGTATCGATTTCACCAATCTCAACAAAGTATGCCCGAAGGACAGCTTCCCACTTCCGAGAATCGACCAGTTTGTAGATGCGACGTCGGGATATGAACTCTTAAGTTTCATGGACGTGTATTCTGAATATAATCAAATCCCCATGTACAAGCTAGATGAGGAGCATACCTCGTTCATCACAGATCGAGGATTATACTGCTATAAAAAGATGCCCTTCAAACTTGTCAATGCAGGAGCGACCTACCAGCATCTTATCAATATGATGTTTGCAAAACAAATTGGCAAGACAATGGAGGTATACGTCGATGACATGTTGGTGAAGTCAGAGAAAGCCGAAGATTACATCAAGCACCTTGATGAGATGTTCAAAATTCTCCGGAAATATCAAATGAAGCTGAATCCCCAGAAGTGTGCGTTCGGGGTAGGATCTGGAAAATTCCTGGATTTTATGGTCAATCAGCATGGTATTGAAGCGAATCCTCAGAAGATACAAGCATTGATTGATATGCAATCTCCTCGTAAGCCCAAGGATGTGCAAAGCCTAGCAGGAAGAGTAGCTACACTGAGTCGGTTTGTATCTAGATCAACCGATAAATGCCAACCGTTCTTTGAAGTATTGAAGGGATCAAAGAGGTTTGAATGGACGAAAGAATGCGAGCAGGCATTCCAAGAGTTGAAAAAGCACTTGGGTTCTCCTCCACCCTTATCGAAGCCAAACCCAGGAGAAGAATTATGCTTATATCTCGCGGATTCTAAATATGCGACGAGTGCTGCATTAATTCGCGAGGAGGAAAATATACAGCGACCTGTCTATTATGTAAGTAAAAGATTACTTGATGCCGAAACCAGGTATCGCATCAAGAAAGCTTCGACCTTACTTCCATGCTCACTCCATTAGGGTTTTTATGAATTTTCCGTTGAAACAGGTTCTACAGAAACCTGAGGCATCAGGACGGCTGCTTAAGTAGGCTGTTGAATTGGTCAATTTGACATCAATTTTCAACCTCGCACTGCCATAAAGGGTCAGGCCCTCACAGATTTTATTGCAGAATTTACATATGATGTCGATCTTCCCTCAGGGATGCTTGAAAAACCCACTTCAGATACATCAAGGTTGTGGAAACTTTATGTTGATGGGTCATCGAATGAAAATGGTGTAGGGGCGAGCCTAGTTTTAATCAGTCCTGAAGGGCACAACATTCATTGTGCACTTCGCTTCAAGTTTCCAGCATCGAATAATGAGGCTGAATATGAAGCACTGATAGCTGGGCTAAAGCTTGCACAGGAAATGAAGGTCGAAATGATTGAAGTGTACAACGACTCCCAGCTAGTCGTTTATCAGGTTAAGGGCGATTACTAAGCGAGAGGAATGAGAATGATGGCCTATTTGCAGGAGGTGCACCGATTGCTCTTAACATTCACCGCTTATAACATTCAGCTTCTTCCACGCATTGAAAATACCCGAGTGGATGCACTTGCTAAACTCGCCTCAACAAAAGATGCAGAGTTGTTGAAGGTAGTTCCTGTTGAATTTCTTGTTTCGCCAAGCATCGAGGTCGAACCCCAAGTAGTTTTGCCAGTTGATGAAAAACCATCGTGGATGGATCCTATAATGCGATATATACAAAATGGCGATCTTCCTGAGAGTAAAGACGACGCGAAGCGACTCCGCATGAAGGCAACCCGCTATATCATCCAGGATGAGAAGCTTTATCGAAGGAGTTTTAGCTCGCCATTATTATTATGTGTCAATGATGAAAAAACACGTTATATTATGAGGGAAATTCACAAAGGAATATGTGGAAATCTTTCTGGGGGGCAAGCACTTGCAAACAAGATTCTTCGACAAGGGTATTTTTGGCCGACTATAAAGAAGGATGCATTGGAATTTGCTAGGAAGTGTGATAAATGTCAACAATTTACGACTATTCCTAGAAAACCATATGTTCCTTTAAATACAATGACTAGTCCATGGCCATTTGCTATTTGGGGATTGATATTATCGGGATGCTTCCATTAGCACGAGGTGGTTTGAAGTATGCGGTGGTCGCAGTTGATTATTTCACAAAATGGGCGGAAGCTGAGGCCTTGAGCACCATTTCTGCAAAGAAGATGATAGATTTTGTTTACAAGTCTATAATCTGCCGTTATGGTATACCACATACTATAATTTCTGATAATAGGAAATAATTCGACTGTGATGAGTTCCGTGACTTCTGCAACAACTTGGGCATCAAGAAGAGTTTCTCTGCTGTTTTTCATCCGCAAGCTAATGGGCAGGTCGAAGCGATAAACAAAATACTTAAACAGAATATAAAGAAAAGCTGGAGGAGCATAAAGGAGCTTGGCCAGAAGTACTTCCAGAAGTTCTATGGGCTTATCGTACCACTCAACGAACTACTATTGGAGAGAGTCCATTCTCTCTGGCTTATGGATATGAAGCGATGATCCCAGTTGAAATTGGCACGGGCTCTCTACGGCGATCTATTAATGAGCAGAGTCAGAATGATGTATTACTGAGAATTGATCTCGATTTTTTGGAAGAAAGGCGTGAATAATCTCAGCTTCGAGTTGCATCATATCAACAACGCACTGCTCGACATTACAACTCTAAAGTCAAAAGTAGACATTTTGAGGTTAGTGATCTTGTCCTTCGAAGAGTTCTACCTAATGATAAAGAGCATGGTGCTGGCATATTTGGACCTTCCTAGGAAGGGCTTTATGTTATTGATAACGTCATTCGACCTGGGACATACAACCTAGCTTGCATCGGTGGACAAAAGATCGAACATGCTTGAAATGCAGAATAACTTCGTCGTTATTATCAATGAATCTTCATGTTTATCTTCCATGTGATTTCAACGGCTTCCTGTATCTTCATTATTTCATCATTCGATGTCATTCGTCAATAATATTTCTTCGGCTATTACTTCAACTTCATTTGGTTCATCTTTTAATAGTTTTATGGCAGTTTTCGGATACCATAAAACTCGGGGGGCAGTGGGATCAGACCATTATCTCCTACTTATTTCCTAAGGGACTATGCAAAACGTCCATTTAGAGGAGACAGAGTTTTAGGTCATCAAAGTATCTGAAATTCTTTAAAATCCTAGGATTTTCTCCTCGCTTCATGCCTTAGCATGTCGTATTATGCAATTTCTCTCCTTAAACAAATAAAGTAACTAAGCCAAATGTTCATTGTTCGATGTGATATATTGCTATATCCTATTTTGACGTGGAACTTTTGAAAAAACAGTTGAGTTTACATCACTCGTATTGACTGTTTTCTTAAGCGACCTAACCTATCCTAACACTTAAAACTCGTTTTAAGTTAGTTGGATTCAAATCGCAAAAAGCGTACTAATCATTCACTTCGTGATTGACTACTTAGTTAAAATTAGTGTTGTGTTTATATTATTTTGCAGGAATATCTGACAGGGAAAAAATAATATTTATTAAAAGAATTGTCACCCGAACATAAGCAGAAAGGAAGGGGGACCAAGCCCGCATTGGTCTAAAAATATTAAAAAAATACAAGTGTTATGCGGAAATGCTCGCGCCGCCATCTCTAACTTTGGCAGTATTCTCCCTCCAACTTTGGACAAGCTCGACCACGTCCTCACCAAAGATGGAGAAGTCAAAGTCTGGATGCTCGCAGAAGATGTTAAAAATGATGGTCGACGAGGCAATATCACTAGCTTTATCTTCGAGCTCTTTAACTTCAGTCACCTTAAACTCTTCGATAGCTTTGTGAACCGCCTCTGTTGTCATCTCCCTCAAGCGATCTGGATGCTCAGAGATGGTTTTCTCGAGCTCTTTGACTTTCTCCTCGAGGTTTTCCTTCTCAAGCTTCTTCTTGGCCAGGTCTTCAAGCAGCTGCTGCCTCTCCAAGTCAAAGGCTGTTTTTTTTCTCCTCCCGAGCTTTCTCCGAATTCTCGAATGCTTGGGTTATCTCTTCAACTTTTTCGGCCTTCTCCAAGCATTCGAAGACCGGGTCGTGCATCAGGACAGCAACAGCCACAGTCTGAAAAATATAATCATTAATACCAAGAAATAGTACATTTGAGAAGAGAATAAAAAAGTACTTACATTGGCCAGCATCCTCATCGCAGAACCAAAAGCGACCTTGGCAGATCGCCGCTTCATCTGCTCCCAGCCCTCCTCGAAAGTGAAGTGATCAATGAAGGCTGCACTCATACCAGCCTTCTTTGGTAATTGAATGAGGAGCGCAAAGAGTTCTTCATCCTTATCTGCCAGAATCGGTTCCGAAGGGGTGGCAGCCTCTTTGGGTAGTTCAGAGTGGCTCGATGTCTGAGGCTATGGAGGAGGCAAGCTTGCCGGATGTCCTCGAAGGCAACTTTTCATTTTTTTAGAGTTGTCGACATTCTCTTTCCCTTTCGATGACGAAGTGCTCTCGGGTGTCTTGGATTTTGCTATGGACCCGAGAGTAGAGGGTGATGCTCGCAGGCTGCTACCGATAACCATCTCTGCACAGATACATCAGTGAGCTAGGTGATATAATACAATGATAATTAGAAAATGTATCTATGATTACCTTCTTCTTGTTGAGGAGCCAGTTGAGGAGCTGGTGGTGATGCTGTTTTTGGAGAGGAAGGTTCCGAAGCTGGAGGGGTGGTAGGTACTTTTCGTTTCCTAAGTCTGGAAGACGAGACACCTGTATCCGTCTGTTTCCTTGGCTTCTTTTTCTTCGAGCTCGAAGGTCTGGACAAATGGACGAAGGGATTAAGGAATGCGGCTCCCTTTGGAAGCAGACCGCAAGTGACCAGGTTCCTAAAAGTCCCAAGTACCTTCCAATCAAATTCCTCGATTGGAAGGTCGTTGATTATGTACACCCTTGCGAGCTGTTTCGTAGAAAGTCCGGGTCGTTCCCTGTTGTCTACGATAACATACGAGTGCGATCAGGATAAAAATAACAAAATAGAAAAAGGCGATAAATTGGAAGACTCCCTACCAGGATCTTGAAAGAAGCCGTTATCTGTATAGTCAAAATGAAAAAATAGATTTTTCCATTTTCCCATGTTGTTGCGAACCCTGTAGATTATTTTTATTGCCTGGTTCGACCATTTGCTCGCATAAAAGAAGCTAAGATCTTACGGATTTAATTTCACTTGGTAAAACCAAGCGAACTCTTCAGGAGAAGGGGTCTTTAAACCTAGTTTGTGGTAAAGTATGTACAAACCTCCCATATATCTATATGTATTAGGAGTCAATTAGAAAGGGACGACTCCATAGTAGTCAATAATTGATTTTATGTACAGATGAAGTGGGAGGTGTACACTGTACTTGAGAACTGCTTCAGAAAAAGAAACAGTTCCACATGGCGGTGTGTGTGGTCGATTGAATTCCATGTGTAGGTGAAGAGGGATGGCGATCTTATAGCTGCACACGATTTTGCTGAGCTTGTTCGATGTGTAGCTCGTCCTTTTGTTGGTACATGACCAATTCCCCTCTACGTATTGATATCCTGATAAGAAGGCAGGGGCATCCCTGATATGTCGAGGCCACTGGTCCTGAGAGAGGTCGCCTATGCGAGGACTACTTTGCCTGACCCCTGTTATCTCTACCTTGAGTTCTGGCTCAAGATAGTCTTCGAGATTTATGGAGCTAACACTGGAGTCAGATTCTCCAGAAAATGTATTCCCTTCCCTAAAATCCTCACTACTAGACATCTGAAAAGAGATATAGATGGATTTAGTCCTATGCGAGCATCAAGGATTTTCATTATATGCTGGTAAATTTTGGGGGTTCACCCTAGAATTGTACTAACAAGCAAGCTCGTCGAATTTTTTCCAAATTGGTCTACGGATTCATAAAAATTACTCGAGCAGTTCGTCAAAAAATAAATAAAGTATCATACCCTAGAAACTCTTTTCACGAATTTATCTTTGACCATTATCTAGTAAGAGTCTATTCTATGAACCGGTAAAGGGGGATCTGAAAAATTCTCATTCCAGTTCGTTCGATTATGGGATTGTTTCTATTCCTAGAAATTAAAACTTTTTTTCTGAGAATAGACGAAGAATAATAGGAGAGAAGGAATGAACTAACCTTTCTTCGAAAGCGAAGAGATTGAGATATGGTCTGAACTCCGTCAGAGAAGATACTGGAATTGTGCGAGCTGAAGAGTGAAACGGTGCTGAAAGGTTTGCTCTGAGAATACTTCGGGATTTTAAAAAGATAGAAAACGAGTCTGTAATGAAGAAGCAGAAGCAGATTGATTTCCGATATTTATTCCTCGAGCATCGCTAAATCACAGCCGTAGATCAAGGTATTTGATTTTTAAATCTAAAGGCCAAAGTTCACGTGGGATTTGATTTTTTCCGAAATTAAATCAGTATCTTTCAAAATTTGAAAAGATTTGGTTTAAAAATGACGGTTGGCATCATCGATATCCTTGAGTCTCCTCGAGTTCTGCTATTTTTCTTAAAGGCGACACGTGTTTTCATCTGTCAGAAAAAGGTGCGCGTGATCTTGAGAGGTGAGATTTGAGATCTAGCGACTTTTTGACTCTTCAAGGATCTCAAATCTAGGTCGTGACGTCACATTTTTTAAGTTCGCACTCTCTGTAAAGGAAGCTCCATTTTGTCCTAAAGAACTAATAGAGCTGGGGGGCAATTGTTGTGCGGTCTAAAATCCTATGTCAGGTCGCATGAGAAAGATTAAGTGCGACCTCATCCAAAAGGGTTGCGTGCGACCTCCACAACATAAGTTACGTGCGACCTCCTCCGAATAGTTTATGTGCGACCTCCTCTGAATAGTTTATATGCAACCTCCTCCGAATAGGTTATGTACGACCAGAATAAAAAGGAGGCTGGTCTATGCTTCGTCAAAACGGGTAACCAACTAGGAAAGGGAAACTAAAGTCTTTCTTTCAAGTTCGACCAGTTACCCAATTTGAGTGATTATCTAATTATATTGTTATTCAAATTATATTACCCGATTGTATAGTTACCCATTCTTACAATTGGGAATATTGAGCTACCTTCATCTATATAAAGGGAGTTCAATGTTTCGGGGAAGGAGACTATGACTTTTTCGAATCTAGAGAAGCTAAAGAATTTTTAAGAGTATCTTCTTCTTTCCAGACAATACATTGTAATTTTGAGTTCATGTAATTCTCTAGAAAATAATAAAAAAAAAACAGTGGACGTAAGCTCATCTTTTTCGGGGCTGAACCACTATAAAATCTTTGCCTCTTTATTTGCTTTGATGAATAACCTTTTTCACACAAGCCACATCTCGTAATTTTTTCTAAATTTATTGTTGACAAAACCTCCATCAACATTATGCACTAAGACTCTATCTTCCAAAGTTGATCTGATGAAGTGATATCGTACTCGTATATGCTTCGTTCTAGCATGAAAAACGAGATTCTTCGCCTAGTGAATTGCAAATACCAACAGTGTTATGTTATATGATAAGATAACGAATACTGGGACGAGGAGATTCTTTCTGACATTGGTCTAGTAGAGAAACTATATATGCTTCGTCCTGGCATGAAAAATGAGATTCTTTGCCCAGTGAATTGTGTCACAATACAATATACTATTCTATTGGTTATGACCCAGTTTTTCTAAGGAAGACTATAATCAGATCATCTCTTTGTAAGCTTCCGTTATGGCAACGTACTCTGCCTTAGTAGTTGAAAGTGCAACTAACCCAATTAACTGTTGTACCTTTAAGAGTATACATGTATCTAGTAGTACTCATCCTGCTGTCTAAATCACTGGTCATGTTCATATCCACATAGCCTTATAAGCCCAATCCTATTTTTTTTTTTAAATATAGGGCTTTGTTTGCAGTACCTCTCAAGCACCTGAGAATCAACTTCACTGCTTCCTAGTATCGTTTTCTCAGATTGCTCATATATCGACTTACAATTCTTACTGCATGGGCTATATTTGGTCTGGTATATATCGTGTCATACATAAGGCTACCAATAGCAGATGCATAAGGCACCTTCACTATGTAAGCTCTCTCTTCTTCTGTCGAGGGTGACTATTTTTTGGTTAGTTTAAAATGACTAGCCAAATGAATACTCACGGGCTTTGCTTCATCTATGTTGAATCTGTTAAGCACCTTCAGTGTCCCATTCATCTTGTCTCTAGAAATTCTCATCCTAAGGATTTACTTTGCAGCTCCTAAATCCTTTATACAGAATTCCTTTGACAATTCCCTCTTTAGCTTGTCAATTTTTCCATACAAGCTTCGGTAATTAACATATAGAAGTAGCATGATATAGGAATTGTCAAACCTCTTCACATAACAATAGTAATCCATCTAACACCTCAAGTAACCATTGTTACTCTAAACTTCTTGTAGTATTGTCTTTGACCATGTTTATGACCATACAAGCTCTTTCAAAGTCTACATACATTCTCTCGTTTCCATGTACTTTAAACTCTTGTTGCTACTTCATGTAAATTTCTTCATCTAAGTCTCCATGGAGAACTACATTCTTGATATCTAGCTACTTTACATGCATATCTTCCTTGGCCACCAACCTAAGTATTGTTCTTATTGGCCTGTTTAACCACTGGAGAGAAAATCTTAGTTTAATCGATGTATTCATTCCACTAAAAACCTTTTACAATAAGTCTTGCCTTGTACTTCTTGCTACTATCATGCTTTTCTTTTATTTGATAGAACCGCTTATTGTGTAATGCATTTTTTCCTTCTAGTAGTTCAGCCAACTCCCATATCTGATTGGATAACTGCAAATCCATCTTATCTTTCATGGATGACTCCAACTTGATTAACTCATCATCTTGCACAGCTTCCTCATAACTCTCTAGCTCTCCTCTATTAGTCAACAGAACGTAATGCATGCAATGCAGGAGAATATCTTTGTGGTAGTCGAATGGTTTTGGAGGATCTCATGATTTCAATTACAGAAGTTTATGGATCTACCTCAGGAGCTACAACTTCTTGATTTTCCTGAACATTATTCTTCTTCTCATCTATTGGGATGTTGTTCAGTGGCACTTAGTTTATCTTCTTGATTTCAAGACACACACCATTAGCTCCACTGATTAACTTATCCTTGTACAATACATCTTCATTAAATATAATATCTTTACTCCTGGTGATTTTTCGACTTTGGTCATCCTAGAAACGATAATCAAACTCATCATTGCCATAACCAATAACGTAATACTTTTTAGATTTTGGATCATGCTTACTTCGACTAGCAAGGTCGATATAAATATAGGATAAATAGCCAAGAAGTAAAGTTTTACCTCTTTACCACTCCAAACTTCTTCTAGTATTTTGAAATCAAGAGATGTTAAGGATCCCCTGTTGATTAGAAATGTTGCTGTGTTAATTGCTTCAACCTAGAACATTTTTGGTAATTCAGTATGTAACCTCATGCTTCTAGCACATTCATTCATAATCTTGTTTATCCTCTCAGTTATACTATTCTACTGTGGTGTTCTAGGAATGTTTTTCTCCATCTTGATCCCATTGAGTGCATAATATCTCTTGAATTCATCATCTTCATATTCTCCTCCATTATCAGACTACAAACACTTTACTTTCAAATTAGTCTTATTTTCCACTATAGCTCTCCACTTCTTAAAGGTATCGTAAACATCAGATTATTTTTCAAAAAATAAACCTATATCTCTCTGCTCGAATCATTAATAAAAGTGACGTAATATTTTCCAAGGGATGTCACAAGAGATGGTCCCCACACGTCTGTATAGACCAGCTCCAACTTTGCCGCACGTAGTTCTTTTCCGTCTTTTCAAAAGCTCTTTCTTTTTTTCTTTTTGGTCAAGGATACAGTTTTCTCATAGACTATGCTCAAATATCTTTACCTCCGGTAGCTTTCTTTTTGATAGCATCACCTCCATTCCTTTCTCACTCATATGCCTAAGTCTATAATACCATAGACTTGAATTAACACTGACATCTACAACTCCTAGTGTATCTCTACAACTGGAAGTTATATAAAGAGTTCTAGGTTTGTTTTCTCAAGCAATAACTATGGCTCTTTTGCTTGACCTTCCGTGAGCCACTAAATTGGTCACGTTGTATCCATCATCATCAAGCAATCCCATTGAGATAAGATTCCTCATCAAGCCTAGTACATGCCTTACTTTCTAGATTTTCTACGTCGATTCGTTTGATATCTTCAAATGAATATCATCCATGCCAACAATCTTCAAAGGTTCTTTATTGGCTATATACACCTTACTGAAATTACCAAATATGTAATTCTCGATAATCTCATAGTGTGCAGTGGTATGAAACAAGGCTCCTGAGTCTAAAACCCAAGAATCAATACGCTATCAACATATAATAGTAAAGTCTCTTGTACCTCCTTATCATAGTATTGGCATTGTGTGAGTTATCTTCCTTCTTTGGTGCTCTACAGTTTTTCTTTAAGTGGTCAATCCTGCCATAGTTGTAGCACTCCAGTTTTCTTTCTAGTCTAGACTTTCTCTGCCATTCCTTGATTTAGACCTACTTCGACTTCGATTAGAATTCCTTTTGTTGTTTTTGTCTCTATTCTTAAGATTTAAAGCAGATTTGTTGATTTTTCTTCATCAATTTTTGTTGTTTTTGTCTCTATTCTTAAGATTTAGGGCAGAACTCGTTAATTTTTCTTCATCAGAATCTACTCTTTGCACTTTCCTAGTAAGAACTCGATCTCTGACATCATTGAATTATAATTTCCCTTTGCCAAGGGAATTGCTAACTGCTGCTCTCATATGTTCCTAACTATTTGGTAAAGACGTTAAAAAAATAAGAGTACCAATCTCATTGTCAAAATTGATTTCAACAGACGTCAATTATGAGATGATCATATTAAACTCGTTGATGTGTGCTGCTAGTGAAGCAGTTTCTCCTATCTTTAAATTAAACAATTTATTCATCAAATTAACTTTATTTTTTGCTGACAGTTTCTCATGCCTATCAAACAAGATGCCCATCATCTTAACTGTGGTCTTTGCCTTCACCACATTGTGAGTAACGTTCCTCATTAGCATCAACTGAATTACGCCTAACACTTGTCAATCAAAGACTTTCCACTCGTCATCCTCCATTTTCTCTGGTTTCACACCTGATAGAGGCTAACTATGCAAATGATCTCTAATCTGTAATCTCCAGGGTGAGAAATATGAACTATTGAATTTGCTAATAATGGGTCCCGATTCATCTTCTCCAGTTATCGCTTCTTACTGTTGACTTTTTATATAAGTAAACAGTATTGTATGTATGAATAGTATTGTACATATAAATAGTACTATATGTATGAATAATACTCACCTCCTAGCACTCTAATACCAATTTTTAGGGAAATAACCTCCCTAGTAGACACGTAAAATTGCAAAAGTGATAAATAAAGTGAAATAAGATGACACCATTTACATGGTTCACTAATTTGGCTACGTCCATAGGACTATTGTAAATCTTTTACTATATGGAGAAAATTTACACAATATTTACGAACACTTACAACTTACAACCCTGATTCTAATTATCACCAAAGAATTTTTGTTACAAAAATTCTCTCAAAAGCTTTTACTGAAAGCTCTCTCTCTTTCACTATCAATATTCGGAGTTTTTCTCTTTTTTGGAATACAAAACTATGAAGAGTAATGGCCATATTTATAGTGTAAGGTTCACCAACCTTTACATTTTTTTTTTACCAAATAACCATGTTCAACAAATACGACTAGCACATGATTTTTCACCCAATATTCTTCACCTAATGCAATAATTCATTTAAACTTTGACAAAGAATCTTTTGTCAACAAAATACGGCTAACATTAAGTTAGTGAACTAACGATTATATCATTTGAAGTTTCACAATCTATTTGTCCATTTTCATCTTAAGGTTCATAAAAGTTATAACAACTCCTAACCTAATATATGTTGGTCTTGCTGACAAACAACTTTCATAAGAAAAGCATAATATTAGAAGCATGGTCCATTAGAACTTCTGACATAGATGCTAGCATATAATACTTAGCCACCTCGTCAGAATTTTCCCAATTTCTATATGCTTCCTTTTCCGAAGGAGTAAATTCCTCATTGGGTCACATTAAACCTCGTAAAAAAATCTAGTTCATAATAAAATGTCAAAATAAAATCCAAAATAATCCAACCATCACAAAAGTCACAACTTTACTTAATGTTTTGCTTTACATGCTTAGAGCCATATAAGATGAAGTGTTTCCTTAAGCCAATCTAAAAAGAAAAACAATTCTTTTAGCATCACAAACATATTGATTATATCAGTCTGCTATTGAAACACAAAATAATAATAATAATAATAGGCACATGTTAACTGTACTTTGAGCAAAGAGCATTTCAAATAGAAACACATAAAAGTTTGGAAAAGAGATAAGTAACATCGCACCTTCAATATAAGAAATTATTTATATATATGAATATGTGGAATCTTTTGATTACATGTTCATATGCATTTGTCATTCTACTTCGTCTGAGACTTACACGAAATCTCATAGTCGCTATGACTGTGGTTAAAGTATTACTATACCGTAAGACTTTAGATTATTAAGTTACAACACTTTATCTTAAATTAGATTTTCACTTAGTCTATTCAATAACTTTCTTATATTGAGAACAAGACTATGAAGACTTCATCAATCTCCAATGAAATAGACAAGACTATATTTCATGACGTAATAAAATATTCTAATTTTATTTGCAAAATATGAACTCGTTACACAAACAATTCTTTATTACTCAATTATACGTCATAATTACTTTTAAACATTTGTATAATAGAAAATATAAACATTATATATATAATGGAGACAAAATATAGAATTCATTAACATCCAATAGATAACACTTAATTCTAACAAATATTGTTCAAAATGTCTAACAGAAAAACTACTTTCTAAAGTATGTTTTCAAATAAGAATATGCGTTAAGAAAAGAAGTTATTACTTTTGTCAACAAAATTCTTGCAAGAGATACTTAACATAATTACTTAATTATATGTCATGATTACTTTTAGACATTTGTCTAACAGAAAATATAGACATTACATAAATATTATTAAGACATAATATAGAGTTCATTAACATCTAATAAATAATACTTAATTCTAACAAATATTGCTCAAAATGTCTAACAAAAGAACTACTTTCTATAATGCGTTTCCAAATAATAATATGCCTTAAGAAAAAGAAGTTACTACTTTTGTCAACAAAAATTTTGCAAGAGATATTTAACATAAATTTTGAAAGGTTGGCACTATTTCCACCCACTTTAATCTTCTCACCCTCGTTCAAAAACTAATTAATGACAAAAATAACCTTATATGAAATGACAAAAATGGACACTAAAGACATTAAATAACTACAAAAAATAAAAACCGCGTTTATGTTCTTTCAGAGAAAAACCGTATTAAAACAAAAAAGAAAAGAAAAAACCGTATAAACACAAATTTCAGGAAAAAAAAATAACACAGTATTTATGTTCTTTCTAATTTATCGTTAAATAATAGTAGACAATAGTCACACTACAGTGAAATCCTTGAATTATCATCTTCCTTTACAAATCCACTTCAATCTAATATTGTCAAGTAGGATTGCAAGTCTCACAGAAACTCCAATGACCAGAATATTTTGCACATGCGCAATAGCTTATAATATTAAAATCTATATTGAATTTGCTTCATGCAGGTAAAACATAAAACACAAGTCACGTGATTAATAGTACAACACGGTTGAAGCCAGACAGCTTCATTCAACATTTGCATCTTCTAAAGCTGATCATGGGTGAATAACTTCAATGCAAGTGCATCGATAAACTCGGAAGCCTTTTCCCTTGGTTATCTTCTTATTGCATTACTGTTGTTTCAAACCGATAAACTCAACCCATAACTACTGCTGCCAACCATACTGCTGATTGCGATTTCCACCCATCATGTTCGAACCGCGACCTGCAGCAGAACCACTGTAAGGACCATTTTGCGGATAGTTTGGACCACCTACTCCATAACCACTTCCTCCACCACCACGGGGCCCAGCACCAGGCATGCCGCTAGAACCATAGGGTGCACCACGGCCTTGAGAAGGATACGGCCCACCACTGTAACCACCACCACCTTGACCTCCACGATTTGGATGAGTATATCCCCCCCCACCAGGGTTGCCACTCGGGGGGTATCTGCCTGGCCCTCCAGAGGGCCCACGAGGCTTCCCATAATGATGGCTAGGTCCTGCAGCAACAGGGGGCTGAGAACCATGCATTGGTTGGTTTGGTCCCGGACGCATCTGGGCATGGGCCTGACCAGACTGCTGAATAGGCGGGAGGCGGCCGTGCTGTTGTGGGTGCTGCAGTTTCTGACGTTTTGCTGTTTCTTCGTGTTGTCGTTGCTGCTGCCGCTTTTTCTTCGTTTGGAACTCATGTGATGACTCGTACTTAGGCAAACTGTATAAATGTGCAGAGAAATGGTTTAGTTAAGAGTATTCTACCTAATATCAGTACCATCCTAAAAGTCCATAAAATATAAGAAAATAAATATTCGGAGTGGTCTATACCTCTTCGGATCACAGGGTAATGGATCAGTCCAGAAATACTCGGCATCGAGTGCATCCTTAGCAGATATTCTCTTCATATGTCGTAGAAAACAAGTTAATAAAATAATCAACACTTTGATTCATATTTACTTTTTCTATGTAACATGGAGCCAAAACAAAAATAAATGCCATGCATGGATTCAAAACTGATAAATAAAAAAGAATTTTAGTATTCTTGCTATATTATACATGAAGATGACCATCTGAGTATTTAGGCCCTGTTTGGAGTCAATTAGCATTTTTTAAAACAGAATATTAGGAACATTTTTCTACAGTTTGCTTGGCAACCTTGTTATTGTCTTGTTTTCAAAAACTGTTCAAAAACATTTCACCAAAGAGGTACTAAAATTTTTTAATACTAATACCTCTGTTATTTTAGACAAATTTCAAAAACGGCATCATCCATTTATAAGTGTGTACATATTATACACATGTACAGTCTATACACAGACACATACAAGTCTATTTAACGCTCTCCTTATTCCCTCTATTGATTTTCTCTCTCCTTATTGTCTCTATCTTCACTCCTCATCCTCGCACTTAACTTTCTTTTCTTATCCACTCACCTTTCTTTCCCCTAAAATTCTCTCCTCATTCTCTCTCCTGGACTATCTCTATTCATTCTCTTAGTTCCTCTCTCATTATAATCTCCACCTAATTTTGTCACTCATTCTCTATTTTCTCACTAAACCTCGTTTCTCACTGTCTTTCTTTACTTACTGTCTCCTCATTAGATCTCATTCTCTCATAAATTTCTCTCCGCTTCTATTGACTTTCACTTTTCAAAATTTATTTCCTTTTGTGTAGAAGAGAGAAAATTAAGAGAAGAGAGAAAGCAAAAGCCAAAATGTTAAAACAACTTTGCCTAGAATGTATGGGTAAGAAAAACACAGTTTTACAGTCGATATTTTGTAATTATCCCCAATATTTTGATTGCTAATGAGCTGGTGGAAGATTATAGGAAGTCAGGGAAGTCAGGAATTATCTTTGAAGTAAATTTTGAAAAAGCATATGATTATGTGGAGTAACAATTTCTAGACTTTGTCTTAGAAAGGAAAGGATTCGGCTCTTTATAGAGGAAATGGATTTTGGGCTGTTTATCTTCAGTCTCCTCCATATTCATTAATGGAAGACCTAGAGGGAAGTTCAAAGAATCCAGAAAGACAAGAAAAGGAGATCCTCTATCTCCATTTCTGTTCACTTTAGTAGCTGATGCTTAGGGAGACTGGTTGATAAAGCCAAGACTACTAACGTAGCTAAAGGCTTTCTGGTTGGAAGAGAAAGAGTGGAAGTTTCACATCTACGATTTGTAGACGACACCCTTTTCTTCTTAGACGCCGACTGAGAAAAGTTTTCGAACCTACTTAAGCTGATGGACGTTTTCTGCAAAATATCTGGTTTATAATTAATATGCCTAAAAGCACAATGCTGGGGATTAATGCTGAGGAAGAGGTTATTCACTCCCTGGCTTCTAGCTCGGGCTGCAACGTACGAAATTGGCCTATTGAATATTTGGGAATGTCGCTGGGAGGAAACCTCAGAAGTTTGACTTTTGAGAACTAGTGGTCGCTAAAATTGCAAGAAGATTAGACAGGTGGAAGAAAGATTTCCTTTCTAGGGGTGGCAGGCTAACTCTTATTCAATCAGGTGTTGCCATCTATACCAATTTATTACTTGTCTATCTTTAAATCCCCCAGAAGTGTTATAAATATCATACAGAAGTTAATGCAAGATTTTTTCTAAGATAGTGACCAATTAGGTGGGGAGCATTTGGTGGCTTGGGATGCGGTTTGTCGACCTAAGGAGCAAGGAGGGCTGGGTATCAGGAAAATTTCAGCTAGAAACAAAGCCTTCTTAAAGTAGTGGCTGTGGAAGTTCCCGAAAGAATCAAATCCTTATGGCATAAAGTTATTAAGAGTAAATACGGGCTTAATACAAACCTTTGGGAAGTTGTATCGGCAGATAGGGCAACTCTGAGAAACCCTTGGAAAGCTCTCTCTTCTCTTTATGGGGACTTCTCTCAATTAGAGAGATTTAAAGTTGGAAATAACTCTAGCATCAGGTTCTTGGAGGACAGCTGGGTAGGGGATAACAAACTGGCAGCAGCTTGCTCGAGTTTGTATAGACTTTCCTCTTTTAAAGGCAGAGCAGTTTTGGAGTTCGTTGAGGATTCAGATCCAAATTCAAAGTCACTCTACTAGCTGGAATTTTCGTCTCCTGAGAAACTTGATTGACAGAGAAATCCCCCAGCTACTGGATCTTTTTACTTGTCTGGATCCAGTTAGACTCTGTTCGAAGATCGAGGATAGGAGGATATGGGTTAACGACCTGTCAGGTTGCTTCTCATGCAAATCCGCATTCTCTTGCTTAGCTAAGGAGATCATGCTGCATATTTTATTCCAGCTAAGTTTTTCTAGAAAGCCCTAGAACCCTCTAAAGTTAAGGTGTTTGCTTGGTTATTAGCTCTGGAGAAGTTAAACACTCATGAAATATTACAAAAAAGAAGACCCTACTATTCTTTATCTCCGAGTTGGTGTGTTCTTTGCAAAAAAGAAAGTGAATCTCTGCATCATCTGTTTCTTCATTGTGAGTTCTCAATTACACTCTGGTATAATATTTTGAAGGAGTTTGAAAGGAGCTAGGTGCTTCCTAGATTTAGTCAGGATTTGTCTAGGTCTTCCTGGTAATTAAAAAGGAAGACTCTTATGGAAAGAAGTCGTGCTAGCTAGTTCATGGGCCCTATGGCTTGAAAGGAATCGTAGGATTTTCGAAGGAGTAGAAGAAGGGACGGAGGTAGTGTGGGATATGGTCAGATTTTGGGTTGCTATTTGGTTACACGATGTATAGGAGTTCAAGAGTTATACTTTTTCTGATTTAGTGAGGGGGTGGAATTCGTTGTTGTAGTCTTTGCTTCCTAATGAATATTTTCTAAGTGGATTTCATATCCACTTCATCTTTATTATATCTTCATTAATACAAGTTTTGTTTCTTATCAAAAAATAAATAAGTAAATAAGTGTTATTTAAATTTGGGTAACTAAATTTTCTTGTTTCTATTAGTTTCTAGAATGTGTTTACTTTGAATCCAATTACCTATCTTAAAAGACTTAGCTATGTAATTGCTTTTTAAAATATAATAATTAAAAAAAAGAAGAAACGAAAATTCAGACTATAATAAATTAATGAATGATTATTGAGTTTTCTCCTCCAATGTATCTTTCTCTTGAGTTCTTATCTTGATTTTCTATTGCACTTCTATTTGTTCATCTGTTTCTATCTAATTCTTTTTGATTCTCTCCCTTAATTCTATTCTATCTTACTCTAATTTATTTGATTCTTATCTATCTTGCTTATCTCTTGCTATTCTACTAATTCTTTGTATTTCTCTATTTTTTTCTCATCTTATACTACATCATTATGTTAGATAAAGAGATACCTGAGAAGGATCAAGTGTAAGCATCCTTTCCAACAACTCCAAAGCATGGCGGTCAAAGCTATAATGCAAAAGAAGAAGAATGTAAGCTTAACTAAGATATACAGAAGTCATCACTTCATGGCTTACATTAAACTCAATTACATACACCTCAATACTACATCACACATGAAACACTTACTGTCTGAAAACCTCCCTTAGACGTCTCTTCATTGGTCTTGTAGGCTTGAAGTTGTTATACCAGGGAATTTTGGAAACACCAGGCCAGTTGACCTCATCTGGAGCTCCACATAGCTCAAAGATCTTGTTTAATTGCTCTGGCTACAAGAAAAACAAACAAAGAGAATAGTTACACTGTTACCACAAACACTTACTCTGTTAAATAATGTTGTCAAAAAGGTTTCAATTATAGACCAAAAACACAATAATGAACGTTAAAACAAATATAATGCAACCTTGCAATTTTCAGGCTTTTCTCATTGTTTATATTTCACTGTACATAGTTTCACTAAATGAGAGAATATCCTAATCATCTAACACCCACAACATTATGTATTAACCTTCAGGCATGTATAGATAAAATATTTCCTCTAAAAGAGAACAAGAGGTCCTCAAAACAATAACAAAGAAATCAAGATAAAACCTAAAACTAAAGACAATCAGTCTTACAAGACAACATAAAAATAAATAAATAAATAAATAAAAGAACATCCTAAACTCAGTTGGATAATTGGATTAGCAACCCACAACAACACCCAAATTTTAACTCTCCAAAAGAAACTCGACTTCCAAATACAAGTCTTCAAAAAATAAAATAATCCTTTCTAAAAGCTAAACTCAAAAATTCCAAGTAATCCTCTGTCTTGAACCGCAACCAAAGACGAAATTCAGCAAAAATATACTAACAATCCTTCTCGGAGTTGCCCAAAATACTTGACCAAACCATTCCTAAACACATAATTATTTACAATAAACAGCAAACCATCTTTAACAGCATCTTGTAATCAAGTCCTCAATACAATAACAGGAAATACATCATTACAAGTAACAAATAGCATCTCAACATCCTTGCTCCAGCATCTCTAACTAAGAATTAAAAGTTAAATGACTCACAAACCAAAGAAATATATCTCCGGTCAATTGCATCCTATCAATGAAGTAAGCAAATCAGAATTTGAATAGAACAGATACTGGCAAACATTTCAGAGCACAAAATGATGTTAGACTATTGTACAGTTGAAAAAGTAACCAGATCTTAAAGACTAAAAGACATTTTTAGCATCATCCCAGAAAACTACCAGTCAGGTTTTGTTTATGCTAAAAACAATAGAAAACCAGAATTACTTTTGTTTATTATTTCTGTTCATAACGATGAATTGTAAGCCTATGAAATTGGGAAGAACGCAAGAAAAAAGAACTCTATCCTCTCCTACTTGTAAAAATTAAGACTTGTCTCATTTAGACATTTACTAGGAGAAATACTACTGACTGCAGCTCTAGATCATTTATGCGAAACTGAAACATGGATACTGTTTTGTGGGCATTTACCAGGTCAAAACACCTTTCATGGCAAGTATGCCAAGTAATGCAATGAAAAGTCTAAGTCTTAGGACCTGAATGCTTGCAATACAGTAAGATGGTGCCATCAATCTCGACCAAGAAATAGAAATTTTAAATTAACAAATTTAATAGTCTCAATTTAGTCAGATTAGTCAGTTCCACCATGAAAAGGTGCTGAAACTAATGCTGATGCAACTTCAAGGGCTCAGACTAGCATTTATAACCACAGCCTCCAAATTATCTACACAGGATACAAATACAACATTCCAAACTTCTGTTCATATGTTATACCAGCAAACCGTTGACCACTTATTTGAGCCCAAAATGAAAACTCTCTCATCCAAAGAAAGCAGCTTTTACCTCATCTTTTCCTGGAAAGATAGGCTTTCCATGGAGGAGTTCAGCAAAGATACAACCAACAGACCACATATCAACAGCTGGACCATACTTTGTTGTTCCAAGCAGCAACTCTGGTGGTCTGTGCAAAGTGGAAACAGAGAAAATCGTAACTGATTATAGAATCTTCCCGTTCAAAAAACTAGTCGTTTTGGTCAGGTTATCAAATGGGGCACACCCACTTGAAAGTCAAGAGAAAAATCAAATTAAATCAGAACTTTGAATTGATGGGTAAAATCATGTACCTATACCATAAAGTAATAACGCGATTTGTAAGATTTGCGTTGTGATCGTTTGAGAATGAACGAGCAAGGCCAAAATCCGCAAGCTTCAGATTACCTTCATTATCTATAAGAAGATTGGAGCCTGCAGCACAAACATATAACATCATTTTGGCCCCATAATATAGCTATTATTATTGTCTTCGAAAAAAGGGAAAAAAAAAAAAGCCCTCTTTTATACGAAGTTACAAACCTTTAATATCTCGATGAAGCACTTGATTTACATGACAATAGTGAAGCCCTGTCAATAGCTGTCTCATATAGCACTGTGTAAACAAAAGGCATGAACAGAAATCAGTAGTTGCATGAATTAAAATGATTATTAAAGGACTACACCAGTGTTATTAGCTTTTTATATACCTTGATCTGGGGAACTGAAAACCTCATCCCAGGCCGATCAGCAAGACCTGTCAAATCGTGGTCCATGTATTCAAAAACCATGTAGATGCCCCCTTTATACTTATTACCATCTACAGTCAATGCAACACAGACAAAATCAGTGTCTCCCCAAGCTCAGACATTATGTCTTTAGACAAGTAAGGTAACTATGAATAAAGATCTCAATCATAATATAGAGCTAAGCTACACAGAAATTCAGTGCTTGCCTGGCCTGCCTTGCTCATCCTTCTCAGGACCTGAAAAAACAATACCAGAATTTCAGAACAGTGAAAATATTGCATAGATGAGGACATTTGGTTTTAAAAAAAAAAAGAATAACACTATAGTAACAATAATCAACAAATATGTTAGAATGAAGTATTACAAAAATACCTGGAGATGTCACAATCTCTTTCAACTTAATTACATTTTCATGGTGCAACTTCTTCAGAATTTTGATCTCCCGAATGGCTGTTATTGGGAACTGAAGCCAAAAGAAATTTAGATATTACAATTTTCATATCAGACTAGCAGGTATAGAAACTTTTGCAACAAAATGAAACCAAAAATTGAAATCTTTTTAAATCTATTTCAATTTAGCTTCATATGGAGCATATAATGAAAACAAATGGAGATTTTCAAGATACGTGAAGCCATAAATGAAGGGGGAAAAAAAAAAACCTTTACCATCTAACTCAAAACCAAGAAAAATAAATAAAACTCATCAACAGAGGGTACATACTCCCTCTCTCTCATTATCCATTCGTATTTTCTTCAAAGCAACAATTTCTCCCGTCTTTATTTCTTTGGCCATGTAAACTTGGCTGCAATTACAAACAAATTGTTTAGAAATCAACAATGCTTAAAAGGACATATTGCAAATAAGATAAGGGTATCCTCAAAAAGGATACAGTAGAAGGTCAAGACACTTAATTTGAAAGAAAGAAAATGAACATTCAAAAAAGTTCATATCTTAGTGATGCATAAGCAGATATATTAGCGCGAACATCCTGATGCCTAACTGTGCAAGAAAAAGGCCACTGAAGGTCTCATCAACTTCCATTAGATCCAAACAGTCATAACCCCACTTTGTTTAAATGTGAGCTGATATTGCTTAAAATTCCATCATATAATGACTAAAGCTAAAGTAAAACATAAACTTCAAATTGCAAGATTGAACATAAATAAACAGCAGCACTAAGCTTTATGCACATTAATTAAAAACTTGATAAAACTTTCAGGAGCAGGGGAAAAAAAAGGGAAAATACATTAGAAAAATAAAAGCTAAGGAAGAAGTAAGAGAAGAATGTGCACCCGTAAGTGCCCTCGCCAATTTGTTCCAATTTTTCAAAGCAATCAACACTCCTGGATCCCCACGAAGGGGACTCATTAAGGTTAAGCTGCCCAGGAGCCGCAATTGCCATTATCAACCCTCTTTGCTTCCCTAATCATTCGAAATCTCTGGTTAAAAAATTCATACCAACTACTACAACCAAGGTACAATACCAAATAAAAATATTGTGGTTTCCAATAATCTTACCGTATGCGGAATCAAACGATTTCAAGCCACTTAAAAACGAAAAAGCAACGAGGAATATCCAAACGGTGTTTGGCAACACCTACACCTCCTCTCTCTTCTTCTCCGTGGCTTTACAAATCCCAAGCACGCAGCAGTGCGACTTTTGAAGAATATAGAACCATAAACTTTATGCTCCATTTTTTGATGCTAAGAAAATATGGGAATATAAATGGAACAAAATCTTTAATCTCTAAGTTATAACCGATGAAGACCTAAAGGAACTAAACGTTTCCCTCTCAATCTAATACGACCATTTGGATTAGTGAAATTAAGCTTTTCATTTTCATAAATTCAATCAGGAATTAAATGTCAAACTACATGCCAAATATGTCCATAAGAAAAAAAAAAAAAAAACTTTCCTATATGTGAAAAAATGTTCAGTTGCATACATACCATGCCAAAAATAAAGCAGAAAACATTAAAAATGAAATGCACTCTCTCTAAATCAGCAAATTTAAGCTCATTAACTCTAAATCTCCAAAACCAAGACAGCAAAAGTCTTTAAAAGGATCTATCTTATTCAACAGTCAACATAGAAGGTGGTATTCAACTAAGTCTGAACCTATCCGAAACCCAAACAGCTCAAATCCCACAAAAGTAATTGCTTTTTAGATAAAAAAATCATTTCAATTCAATTCCTAATAAGAAGATGAAAATGAGTGTGTCAACCATATATTAAGCTGAAATATAAAAGGAAAATTAAACTATGAAACCTTCTTATGATTGAGAGAAGAGAGATCGAGCTGTCGGTAGTGCAGGTCTGGCGATGGGCAGAATCGGGAACTGAGGTAGAGATAACTAGTTTTAGGGTTTCTAAATCCACTTTAGAAGAGTTAAGCCACCGTAGAGCGCCGATCTATGCGACGTCGTTTCAGGAATTGGACATTGGAATCTCTTAGGTTCATTGACCTGGCAATTTTGCTCGTCAACGGAATTTCAAGTTTTGGGTTTTAACTCTATACATTGGCCCAAAATATTACCAGATTCTCATTTTGGGCCCCTAAATTTCAAAATATTCCTATTTTGGCCACCTAAACTTTTTTTCCCTCGCTCAAAAAGATTTGCCAATTTTTTTAAAATTAAAAAAAAAAAAAAAGAAGAATTGCTTATTTAACTTCTTTTACTCTTTCATTATAATGGACAAAAAATGTCCATATCTTGGCCTCTGATTTATACCAAAATTATATTTTAGCCCCCAAGTTTTGAAAGGTTCTTATCTTGGCACATGATCTATTAAAATATCTTATTTTAATGTCTATTGTAATTTTATTGTTAAAAAACAAACAAAAAGGCGCATAGATTCGTCATATGAGGTTTTTCATATAAAAGTATGAATATAACATGTTCGAGTAGTTCAATATGAAATTCGTCTTTCATCATCCAGTGAAACTCATGCTCACGAATAACCAAACACTTAATTCATTGAGTAAATGGGGAAGGTATAAGTTTGCTATGACCCAAGTATTGAATACATGTAATAATATTAGTAAAAGAATATTCACATGTGCTTCTAGTCATCTGGTGGGATTGAGACTACAACTTAAATGGAATTGCTCCATTGATAGATCTAGATTTGCATCCACCCATGTAAGAGATTTCTTCGTGTCGTGTCGTGAGCTTGACTTCTTCCTTCTTGTTTATCCATAACTTGAAGACATTTGATACTTTCTTTTGATATCATCAATGGACCATCCACTGCAAATATATGATTTTTTGAGTTTCTAAATTGAGAAAGCAATATCATTTTTTCCAATTTACCAAAAAAAAAAAAAAAGGCGAGAATGAGATGTCATTGGTCCACTTATAGAAGATTGTTACTTGGATATTGGTGAACTAAAAAACTCCTCTCCAAAGTCATTAGACTCTAGCTTTCTTGTAATAGGTGACAAAGCTCCTGGATGAGTAGCATTCTCCATGTTATTGATTTTGGTTTTGATAAAGACAGTAGAAGCTTTAAGAGGCTCTTTTACATGTTTAATCTTCAATGGTTCAATTAATTTTTCTTCCTTATTGAAAGAACAAATATCGAGGAGATACTTGATTTCTTTAAAAACATTTGAATCAACTCTCTCATTTGAACTCGTAAAGTCAATTTACCTTTTGGAATGTTAATCAAAATTTTCCTTGTGACTAAAAATGGATGTCCCAAAGTAATGGGTGTATCTTGGTCATCGCCTATGTCAAGAATGTAGAAATCTATAAAGAATATGAATTTGTCCACTTTAAACAATAAATCATCAAATAAGCCCTTTGGATGTTATATAGATCAATCTGCCAAATTAAGAGAAACCAAAGTAAGGGATAGTTCTCCTAAATTCAATCTCTTCCAGACAGAGAAAGGAATTAAATTGACATTTATACTAAAATCATTTAAGCATTTTCAAAATAAATTTCGCTAATTGTGAAAGGTATATAAATACTCCCCGAATTATTCAACTTCAGTGGTAGTCGCTATTTTAAGATGGCACTATATTTATCATTCCATTGTATTTTAAAAGCATGAGGAAAAAAATAAGTTGATGAATGAAACGCTTTTACCAATTGATATTTTGATATTGAACTTCTTCATTAGAAATCATGTTTATTTCCTCAAGTTGTTCTTCATCTCTCTTTTTGGTGGCATTTTGTCTTTCTTTTTCTTCTTCTTGAAATCCTTAATTTGTCTCTTTTTCTTGTGTTCCATTAAAAATTGTGGTGGCATTGAATTCTTCCTTAGAGTTATTTTTGATATTACTAGGTAAGGAATCTTGGGGATGGTTGTTGATGGCACATTTGTATCTCAAGATTTTGAATAGAGGCCACTTGATTTTGGAAGATGTTATTAAGTTTCTCCTTTTGGATGAGCTTTAGATATTCTCTTTAAAGTTATTCTTTTACTCCTCCAAAAATAGTAATTGTTTTCTTGAATTGGTGCTCTAAAATAGTTCTTATAAATTATTCTCAAAATTCTACTTTAAAATAAAAATAGAAATCTAACTAAAACCTAAAGGTACTTATAATATATAAATTAAATATATTGTTATGTGATTTTCTTCTTTATTCTGGCTCCAAAAATGGAGTCTTTGAGAATGTGTTCTTTTTCTAAATAGAGCTTGGTGGCTTCTTCTCTGAAAATTCTAGCTAATAAAATGTGAAGATTAAAAATTCTAGCTAATAAAATGTGAAGATTAAACATAATATGATAGATGGCTTAGATTGAAAGCTAATGGAAATGAATGATTAAGATTCATGAAAAATAAAGAGAATTATATCTAGTATAATTTGAGCTTTCAAATTAACTAACTGGATGGATCATATTGAATTTGATGGAAGTAGAAAAAGCTCAATCATAAAGATTCGATCAGTGTCGTAAAATAAGCTGTAGCTAGCTATGATTCCTCATTGAAATCCATATGGCACATGACGATTGGGCATGAGATAGCTAGATAAGAGGACGATTGCATAGGCTATGCGGTCCATGGGATCTTTAGCTGTTGGAAATGGCCGACAAGCTTTTATCGTAGGGCCCTCAATTCTCTATGCGTGTTATGCATGCATACACTGGCTCCCTCTTCGTTTAGAGCAACAACTCAAATGATGACTTCAACTTCATTCTATACTCGCTAGATTGGAACTCTTAAAGAACAAAATTTCTTATCATTTCTTTTTGAATTTTTTTATTTATGAAATAACTATGACGCTCATTTAGCTCCAAATTGCCACATATTTGCCATTTTCACCTAATTTATCTTCAGAGTACTAAGATTGTGTCCAAAAAATATTTATTATTTATGGATATTTAATAAAGTGATATTTCATGCATAGTATTTATGATAATGTTTTGATTCTTGGTACAATAGTAAATGTTAGAAAGGTTTTATGATTTATTTGTTAGAGTAATATTTTAATGAAGTTATTTATTAAAATTAAGACATATTTTTTCTAATTAAATCAAATAAATTTGTTTACAACTAATAAAAGAAACTAGACACTTCTCTTGGTCGTGTTGCAAGATTTTGTGCATTTATAGTGTGTCTTAATCTGTATTGGTATGACTATGTACAAAAAGTCTTGGTATATGAACATTGAATAAGGACCATATGAAACATATTCTTGTAATAAGCGATATTAATAAGAATATATTTTCACAAATTTAATAATTAGCGCATGTATTTCTTAATCCTGAAAAAAGTGAAGAACTCGTATTTATAACTTGTATTATTTCATATATTAAAAGGTATGGATCAAGAAATTGACGATCTAGACCCTGATATTTTGGTAATGCACTATTATAGATATTTCATTGAGAACATATACTTATAGATATGGAATCCACAACTCTATTATATAGAGAAGTGAATACTGTTTTAAGAAGCTATAGGAGCTTGAATGATTTAAATCTTAGCTAAGTAATTAATAAATTGGATATTTTATTAATTCAAGAATTTCTATAAGTCTGGTCATCTATTATATATAGTCTTCTATTAAAGAATTGAAAGATCTAAATAGAGGAGCAAAACGATAATTTTACCTAACTTTATTTGTAGGTATTCATGTGGAGATATACATGCAAATATTAATTTTCTAATCGATATAATTTAAATTATAAAATATTTTGTGATATTTATTTAATTCAAAAGTATAGTTTGGACCATTAGTGGAATAAGTCCATAACTAATAGTACAAGCATACTTATATTAAGAGTTAAAATTAACTAGGTTCTTATCTATTGGAGCTTGAATTAAATAGGTCTATTTAGTTCCATAACCTACACCAACATCTTGGGCTATATAAGATCAATTAGGGTCAAATATTTTTCTAGGCAATTACACAAAAAAAGATAAAGACACTAGACTGACGAGTGATCCATTAGGGCCCACCATACTGCTAAATTAGCAATCAAATTTGGCTAGCCCCTAAGTCCACTAAGGCTGGCCAAACTCTCCTATAGGGAGGAGCTTATGAAAGGCTCCTCTCCCCCCTCCCCTTATTATGTAGTGATTCAGTTTTAATTGAAATATTAGTTTGTTAGCTGCTTTTAGAAAACTGGGAGAAAAGTAAGAGAGAGAGAGAGAAATTCTTGGAGTTACCATTAGAGCAATTGGAGTTCTTAGATTCTCACTTGGAGTTGATCAAGATCAAGTTCCCACACATCTTTGCAATTATAACTTGATGCTCAAGAAGAAATATTCATTAGTTGAGGTACGTAATCTGTTGTATATATTTAAACTATAACAAAGATCTTAAAAGTTTTTTATGAAAAACTATAATCCGAATATTTTTTTTTTGTATTCCATACTTTTGTTTATCTTTGATTTTATCATATATTTTTATAAATTATAATCAACATAAAGAATAGATAAGAATCATAATGATTCTAGTGTCCCTTTTAGTAGTTGTCATCTCCTCTTTTGTAGATAATTTCCTCACAAACAAATAAAGGGATAAAAACTCTTAATAAGCAGATAAAGAAATAAGAATCTCTTATTTAGGTAAAGTCCAACATTCCTTTGGCTCTCAATAGTTTTGTTAAGCTCATAATGACAAGTGAAAATAACTCATCAAGTATGCTTACTAGTTGATAAAAACTTGGTCAACAACAAAGTAACAACTGGGATCTTAAGGATATATGCACATTAATTGCCTTTTGGGTAACTACTGAGTTTTTTTCCATAGTTTGAACATACAATTTGAGCTTTTAGGGCTTATGATATTTGGGCTATTTGGATCTATGGGATAGGGCATTTTGAGTTTATTAGATCTTTTGTATACTATTTGATAATTTAATTTAGAAATTTATGTGCTTCTTAAGTGACATCATTCTTTTTATAATTAAATTATCACTAGAACTACACCAGATTTCAAACATTTCACTCCATATCCTACTCATGAATCTTCTGTATTTGTGGCTTAGGTCCACTTTGTGGGCATAGATGTATGAATATATATATTTATATATGTGTGTGTGTGTAATATTACTTGTATAAAAGTATTAAATATAGTATATTTGTATATGTATATGTATTGTATTGTATATTTAGCTTTTTTTAGCATGACTTATTACATGAGTATTGAATATAAGAATTTGTGCATAGTTCATTGTATAAGAATATTAGCATATTGTATGAGTGTATAAGTTGTGTATTCTTATGCTTATAAAATAATAAGCATGACATGAAGCATATTGCATGTGGTATTAGTTTATGTGTGGTATGGACTTGAATGTAGTACTAATATATGTGTGGCATAGGCTTGCATGTAGCATGAGTTCATTTATCATGAGATAGTATGATTACATGATATAAGTATATAATAGAATGTGTGAGATACTTAGGTTCATGCCCACAAAGACTCAATATGCATGAGAAGTCTTTGAGCCTTATCCTTTGACCCAATTCATTTTTGACCATCAACAATTTCATACTCATATCATAGAAGAGTAAGGAGAAATAGAGTAAAAGTAACCTATGAGATTTGTTAATTGATAGAAAATTAACCAAATATATAATCTAAGTTAAGTATGCGATAATAGGTAAAAAAAAACATTTTACTGCATTCTATAATCAATTACTTTGTCTTAATTGTATTAAATTACAAGCAAATGAAAAAATTAAAATTGAAGTTCAAATGTGTTATGATGATGAAATTATTTCACACACACAATTAATCTCTTAGATTAGAGATTAATCACAGCACATACAAACAACACAAGAAAAATAATAAAAATAAAACCGAGAATTATTATGGTTCAGCTTTAATAATTAAAGCCTATATCAGCGCAAAACTATTTTCCAAAACTTTCACTATGAGTAAGAATAATTACATCCTCTCTCTCACAGTTTGACAGTAAAGAGTCTCTCTCTAAGGTCCCGAAGAAATCACATATCTTTCCTACTGACTAGTATATAGTGGTTGTCCTTTGTATTGTATTTATAATGTAATAAATCAAACCAACTGTTGCCTATTTTTCACATACAACTCTTAGAATAGAATTGGGTAATTAATACTTAGTTTCCTAATTTAATTGTAAACCCTAAGTTCCTATTTTGACAACGTTCTAGTAGTCACCAACAAGTAAACACCCTCTAAGTAGTTCCCTTATTTTAATTTCTAACTAAATAAATAACAATTCTCCACCTTGGATATTAATTAAAACCTTATTTATAATACTTTGTAGTAATTTCCAATCTGCCCCCTCTTAGGGCCTAGTTACTCTTGACTTGAATCAAGTTCAAGTAATTGTTACTGAAAGAGTTTTGGTTAACATATCTGCTGGATTATCTTCTGTAGAAATCTTCTCTCTGTTGACCACCTTCCTTGTGATGATGTCTCGAATGAAATGAAGATGAACACTAATGTACTTGGTCCGTTCATGATAAATCTGATTCTTGGATAGATGAATGGTACTTTCATTATTACAAATCACATTCAGTGTTGGTTGCACACTCCCTAGTTCATTAACCAATCCCTATAACCACATTACCTCCTTTATAGCTTTTGTACAAACTATATACTCTACTTCTATCATGGACAAGGTAATCACAAATTGTAGTGTTGCTTTCCAACTCGCTATATTACTTCCAAGTTGAAAAACAAATTCTGTTAATGATTTCCTAGAGTCCAAATCACCGACATAGTTTGAATCTACGATCCCAATAACATGCTCCTCATTTGATTTCACCCTGCCGTAGAGTAACCTCATTGAACTCGTTCCATTCAAGTATCGTAGCTGTAAATCCCTAGTAGTCATATACTACTAGTAGAAAATTTATTAACTTTCTATTTACAAGGCGTTACTTTTAGAAGATAATCCTGTAATTATATTTCTAAAATACAGGCCAATTTGAACTTTTTATTTTCTTTAAAACTCTATGAATAGCTGACTTTACTTACTTACATGATCAGTATATATATATATATTACAAAACGAAACGTAGTAAATAGGTACTAAAAAAAATGAACTAAAAATAACTTCATTGAGAGACTGCAAAATATCCCAAAATGCACAAACTAGGCCCCCCACAAGTGGTCAAAATATCCATATGCACAACACCAAAGTTGGGCCTCTACTTCAACTCACAAGCTCATGTTGTCATCTCAATCATTACCTGCAACACAAGACTATAATGAGCTACAACTCAGTAAGTAAAGTAATGGATGACATGTTGCTCAATGACATGAATTAAATGTATGATCGTGCTTGGTTAAATGTTTCGGTATAAATAATTTCCTTTAGACTCTTCCCTGTCTTGTGCCCACTATCCGGTTCAGCACTGTGCCTGTAGGGTTTCCTGAATTAATGATATCCCATGGGTTCTTCTCTTGCCGACTCTTACCATAGTGGGGCTCGTTACTAACCTTATTCCATCGTTACCCCGTCGAGCTCAAGAGATAAGGCGGCCCGAGACTGTAGTTTAGTCTATTATATAACTTGGAGGAGGAATATTGTGATAAACCTTTTGACTAATCCTGTCACACTTGCCCCTTTCTTGGGGCTACCACTCTTAAACTGTAAATATTTATCCTGCTTCCCCATGAAAGTGACACAAAACCTTCTGAAAGTTACCTGGTCTTAATTTCTCTATGATAAAATAGTTTTACACAATAATACTAAGGTATTTTATAAATCATATTACCCTTCTTAAACTTTTTCATAAAATATGCATGATTATATGGTGTACATAATAATACCACACTAAAATTACCAAGCATATATATGCTGAAATCGAAATGCTAATGGTCATACTCATAACCATAATAAATGCAGAACATGGAAACATAATAGATACTTATATAGCACATAATTCTTGTGTTGCAGTTGAGTACTTTACTTACCTTGCTTCCAAACTTCTAAATTCTTTGATTGTGAATTACTCTTGCCCAACGTACAAATTGATCTGTCCCTAAAGTTTCATACATTACAAAATTATTTGATTACTAGACATCCAATGTTATATGAATTGGTATATAAACTTGACATTGACATGCTAACTTTTGTGGTAAAATATGAGTGTAAAATAAGTACTGAGAATAATTATCTATAGACAATTTGACCAAATAAGACTTTAGTCCAATAACACATATAATAACACTAAAAGAAATGCAAAATAACATACATAACCAGCACGTGCAAAACAATTAGCTTGTTTATCTAAGCATGTAGACAGGGAATTAACCTCCGTATATACACTAAATAATAAGACATTTCTCCTTGTAGTAATTTATACTCTAACTACAAGTTACAATCATTAATATAATCAGAACAAATCTCCAAGGTTATTCCTAGTTCTTGTAGCATTAATCTAATTAATCCTCCAGTGTACTTGAAAAAATGTTGATAACAAATTGAGAAAATAATGTAGAATCAATAACTAATATATATATATAAATATACCTATACGTAAAAGAGATGCTAGACCTCCAATAATAAAACTAAATTTTAGTACATACATATATCTGGTTTCTCATGAAAGATACCGAAATTTTCAATAACTATAAAATCTAAACAATAAGCCTCTTCTAAAATTATTTATATCCATGTACAGATATAAAAACAAGATAATCTATTAGATAGACACTAACATAACTAATTTGTAACTCTTGGAAATCATCATAAATAAAATAGTTCAAAACTCACAAAAATCAATGAGTTCCTCAAAAATTACACATACACACTGAGTAAAGGGATTTGTGAACAAATTAAGTATTTATGATAAAATGAAAAGCAATCAAAAAGTAATAATAAGAAAACTACCTCTAGAATGCTATGGTATATGAGATACGTGCAGACTTGTCCACATCTTTTTCTTTGAATAACTTAGTGGGAAGGACTCTAAATATATAAACATCTTTAATATGGATTTTAGACAAGAATACTGAAGAGAAATAGTTGACGGTAAGACAAAAATAATTCTAATCTAGTTATAAATAGCAAGTAGGCAGCTCCTTGCCCTTCACCGACTAGACAATGTCGGCTACCCCCTGCCCTTTTTTTTTAATCCTAGAGTAATCTAGTAATGAATTTTTTTGACTTATTAATAAGGCTAAAGTGAAGACATATGTAAATTAGCTGCTTACTATAAAAAAAAAATACTATATTATATATAAATGCTCAACTGACTACTAACAAAATAGTTACTAAGCACTTAACAACAAGTCCTATATGATACATTTATATGTTCATATGTTAAACATATTCTAGTATGATCAAGGTAATATATGTAGTGTGAGGTATTTCATTAAAAAAAATAATAAAAAAATGTCATACATTACACTATAATATGATCATTATCATTATGTTTTTAAGGTAATAGAAATGCGAGATGATCTTGTTATAGTGATCAATTTAATATGTATCATATTTATATCAATGATTGTATCTCGAGTATTTCACCACAAAATTTCTTTAAAAAAAAAACAGATTTATACGACTATAATATTTATAATCAGATACCCACAATGATATGCACATATAACATTAATGCTAAATGCAATGCAATCATGCTATTATTAGCTCTCTTAATTATGTGAGGAGCTGGATGTTACAATCCCCTCCTCCTTATAAAATTTCATCCTCGAAATTTGCTTACCCAAATAGTTCTGGATACTTTATTCTCATATCCTCCTCTCTTTCCCAAGCCGCCTCTTCTATTAAATTCCTCCATAAGACTTTAACTAATAGAATTTTCTTATTTCTCAACTCATTTTCTTTTCTATCAAGTATCTGTACTGGTTGTTTCTCATATGTTAAATCCTGATTCAGTTCTACTAGCTCATAACTCAACAAATGAGAGGGGTCTGAAACATACTTTCTTAATAAAGAGATGTGGAAGACATTGTGCACGCTTGACAATGATGGAGGTAAAGCAAGTCTATAAGCTACATTACCAATCCTTTCAAGGATCTCAAAAGGTCCAATAAATCTTGGACTCAACTTTCCTTTCTTTCCAAACCTCATTACTCCTTTCATTGGTGCTACTTTTAAGAATACCATGTCCCCTATACCAAATTCTACATCTCTTCGCATTGGATCAACGTATTTCTTCTGTCGACTCTGTGTAGCCACCATTCTTTTTCTTTTCTTTTCTATTGCCTCTATTGTTTCTTTGACTAACTCTGGGCTAAGATACTTCCTTTCTCCCATTTCATCCCAATGGATAGGAGATTGACACTTTCTGCCATATAACATTTCATGTGGAGCTACACCAATTATTGCCTGATAACTGTTATTATAGGCAAACTCAACTAATGGCAGGTATTTACTCCACGTTCCTTGGAAATCTAAAACACATGCTCTTAACATATCCTCTAAGGTCTAAATTGTCCTTTCAGTTTGTCCATCTGTTGAAGGGTGAAAAGCTGTACTAAACTTCAATCTGGTTCCCATGGCCTTCTGCAAACTCTCCCAAAACTTTGAAGTGACTCGTGGATCCCATCTGAAATAATTGAAATCGGTACACTATGTAATCTCACAATTTCTTGAATATACAGTTCTGCAAATTGATCCATAGTGTAGGTCATGCATACGAGAAGGAAATGTGCTGACTTTGTGTATCTATCTTCTATAATCCAAATGGCATCATGCTATTTCGAGGTTCTAGGTAATCCAACCACAAAATCTATAGTTATTTCTTCCCATTTCCATTCTGGAATCTGCAGTGGTTGTAATAGACTAGTGGGTCTTTGGTGTTTAGCTTTAATCTGTTGACATGTGAGACATTTGACTACAAACTCTACGACATCCTTTTTCATTCCAGGCCATAAATAATGCATTCTCAAATCATTATACATCTTTGTAGTTCCTGGATGCAGAGAATACGGTATAGTGTGAGCTTCTGTAAAAATTTCTTTCTTGAGTCCTTTGTCATTTGGGACACATAATCTGTCTTTAAACCTCATAGTCCCATTAACTGAGATACTAAAATCGGGGATCTTTCTATCTTCCACTTCACCTTTCTATTTTAACAAATACAGATCTGTAAGTTGACCCTATTTAATTCTTTCTAGTAATGTTGACTGAAGTGTCATTGTTGCCAATTTACCAATGATGATCTCAATTTGTGCTCTACACATATCTTCCTGGAGTGGCTTTGATAATCACCTTAGAATTGATAAACTACTCGGTGATTTTCTACTCAGTGCATCGGCCACAACATTTGCTTTCCCTAGATGATACAAAATCTCACAATCATAGTCCTTTACCGGCTCTAACCATCGTCTTTGTCTCATGTTTAATTCTTTCTGTGTGAAAAAGTACTTGAGGCTCTTATGGTCAGTGTATATTTCACAATGTTCCCCGTATAGATAATGTCTCCAAATCTTGAGAGCAAATACAACTGCTGCCAACTCTAGGTCATGAGTAGGATATTTTTGCTCGTAGTCTTTCAATTGTCTGGAGGCATAAGCTATTACCTTACCATTCTGCATTAGCACACACCCCAATCCTTTTTTTGATGTGTCGCTATAAATTACAAAGTTTCCTGATCCAGACGAAATAGTGAGTATTGGGTCTGAAATCAATCTTTGTTTCAACTTTTGAAAACTTTTCTCACAAGCTTCAGTCCATTCAAATTTTTGACTCTTTCTAGTGAGTTGTGTGAGAGGTATAGCTATCCTAGAAAATCCCTCAACAAATCTTCTATAGTAGCCCGCTAGTCCTAGGAAACTTTATACGTCAGAAGCATTATTCGGTCTTGACCACTTACTAACTGCTTCTATCTTTGCTGGATCCACTGAAATACCTTCACCAGAAACTATATGACCCAAAAAGACAACTTTCTCAAGCCAGAATTCACACTTTTTAAACTTGGCATAAAGTTGCTTCTCCTTCAACTTCTATAATATAAGTCTCAAATGCTCCTCATGTTCATTTTTGGACTGTGAATAAACTAGAATGTCATCAATGAACACTATTACAAACTTATCTAGATAATCTTTAAAAACTCTATTCATCATATCCATAAAGGCTGCTGGGGCATTGGTCAATCTAAATGGCATTACCAAGAATTCATAATGGCCGTATCGGGTCCGAAAGGCTGTTTTTGGCACATCTTCTTCTCTAATTTTCAGCTGATGGTATCCAGATCTCAAGTCAATCTTGGAAAATACAGCTGAACCTTGTAATTGGTCAAACAAATCGTCAATCCTAGGAAGTGGGTACTTATTCTTAATTTCACTTTATTTAACTCTCTGTAATCAATACACTTCTGCATTGTACCATCTTTCTTCTTGACAAACAAAACTGGAGTGCCTCATAGTGAATAACTAGGTCTAATGAACTTTTTGTCTAAAAGTTCTTGTAATTGTGTCTTCAGTTCTTTCAACTCTGCATATGCCATTCTATAGGGTGCCTTCGATATTGGTGCAGTACCAGGTAATGATTCAATAACGAACTCAATTTTCCTATTGGGAGGTAATCCTGGTAATTCTTCTGGAAACACTTCTAAGAAATCTCTAACTATCGGTACATCTTCAGGTCTTAATTATTGTTCCATAGAAGTATCTATTACGTTGGGTAAATACCCTGAACAACCATTGTCCAACAATTTCTTTGCCTTCAAAGCAGAGATGATAGGTACATTAGTTTTTTGTGGAGTACCGATGAAAACAAACTGAGCCTCTTCAAAAGGTTGGAAAATTACTCTTTTCTTTCCCTAGTCAATAGTAGCATTATTCTTGGAAAGCCAATCCATACTGAGTATTACCTCATATTCCTGCATTTCCAACATCACAAGATCCACAAATAGCTCTCTACTATCTATCTGTAATGGAACTCCTTTTAGTCACTGATCTGAATATAATATTTCCCCTGATCGTAACGTTGTACTAAATACCTCTGCAGCTGATCAGGGGGTCTACCCAATCTCCTCATATATGTTATGGATGCAAATGAATGTGTGGCACCAGAATCTATTAATGCATGCGTAGGTATGTCAGCGAAAAAAATCTCACCTGAAACAACCGAAGGGTTTGCGTCTGCGTCAGCTTGAGTAAGTGCAAACACCCTAGCATTGGTCTTCCTAGGTTCTTCTTTCTTCTACTCATTCTTCCACAATGGGTACTCTCATTTGAAATGACCTTCCTTACCACATTTATAACAAACTGTGGTATGAGCTCTGCACTCTCCAGGATGGTTCTTACTGGATTTTTCACATCGTGGCCACTGTTGTCTCCTTTGTTATCCACTCTGTTGTCCGCTATTGAATCTCTTGTTTTGTTCTAATCCACCTTGGAAAAATTGACCTCTTCATTTATTGTCATTGAAACGACCTGCATTAGGCTGGAAATCTCTACGAGGAAAACTGTTAGAAGCTCTAGCTTTTACTATCTTCTCCTCTCGACGTTGAGCTCGTAAAGCTTTTTCTACAACCTTTCCATAAGAAATTGACCCTGTAAGTCCTATGTCAACATCTCTAGCAAGCTCTGGCTTAAGTCCCTCCATAAGGCGAGTGACTCTAGTGACATCATTAGGGACCATGTCTGAAGCGAAACTTGCTAACTAATCGAATTTTCTCATATATTCAGCCACTGAAAGGTTACCTTGTTGTAACTTACTAAACTCGTTCACCTTTGTGGCCAATACTACAATATTGTAATATTTCTCGTTGAAAACAAATCGAAATTTTGTCCATATCATCTGAGTAGTGTCTCTGGTTTGCCTAATCACATCCCACCATATACATGCATCTTTCTTTAACATATAAACAACACAATAAACTTTCTCCCTTTCATTAAGCTGCATAAAGTTAAAAATTGTTTCCAACGAACATTTCCATTCTTCTACATCGAGTGGATCTGTAGTACCCTCAAATACTTGCGGGTGTTGTTTCCTAAACCGTTCATACAGTAGTTCAAGAGGGTAAAATGTAGCTGGGGCTTGTGGTGGAGGTGGTGGTGGTTGTGCATTAGGCAGAATCTGTCCTTCCTTTGGCTGTTGTAACAGCCTCTCAATTTGTTCTGCCTGCCTACGGACCATCTCGCAGAGTTCTGCTAACTCCTGTGTATGTCACTCAGGGATAGGGCCCTCTGTCACTCTAGATGTTTGACCTCAAGTGGCAGTCATTTCTATGCTCCTTATCCTAGTAAAGATTAGCCAATAATAAATATGAAGCATGCAACAAATATAAATTAATGCACATAAAATACTTACTTATGAGCTGAGTGATTACCTTTCTCGATATACACATATGGACGGTCTACAGAAACGATTTAAACCTCCGCTCTAATACAAACTTGTAACGCCCTAGTAGTCACATACTACTAGTAGGAAATTTATTAACTTTTTATTTACAAGGCGTTACTTTTGGAAGATAATCCTGTAATTGTTTTTCCAAAATACGGGCCAATTTGAACTTTTTATTTTCTTTAAAACTCTATGGATAGCTGACTTTACTTACATACATGATCAGTATACATATATTACAAAACGAAACGTAGTAAATAGGTACTAAAAAAAAACGAACTAAAAATAATTTCATTGAGAGACTGCAAAATATCCCAAAATACACAAACTAGGCCCCCCACAAGTGGTCAAAATATCCATATGTACAATACCAAAGTTGGGCATCTACTTCAACTCACAAGCTCATATTGTCATCTCAATCATTACATGCAACACAAGACTATAATGAGCTACAGCTCAGTAAGTAAAGTAATGGATAACATGTTACTCAATTACATGAATTAAATGTATGATCGTGCTTGGTTAAATGGTTCGGTATAAATAATTTCCTTTAGACTCTTCCCTGTCTTGTGCCCATTTTTCGGTTCAGCACTGTGCCTGTAGGGCTTCCTGAATTAATGATATCCTATGGGTTCTCCTCCCGCGACTCTTGCCACAGTGGGGCTCGTTACTAACCTTATTCAATCGTAACCCCGTCGAGCTCAAGAGATAAGGTGGCCCGAGACTGTAGTTTAGTCTATTATATAACTTGGAGGAGGAATATTGTGGCAAACCTTTTGACTAATCCTATCACACTTGCCCATTTCTTAGGGCTGTTACTCTTAAACTTTAAATATTTATCCCGCTTCCCTATGACAATGACACAAAACCTTCTGAAAGTTAACTGGTCTTAACTTCTCTATGATAAAATAGTTTTACAAAATAATACTAAGGCATTTCATAAATCATATTACCTTTCTTAAACTTTTTCATAAAATATGCATGGCTATATAGTGTACATAATAATACCACACCAAAATTACCAAGCATATATATGCTGAAATCGAAATGCCAATGGTCATACTCATAATCATAATAAATGCAGAATATGAAAACATAATAGATTCTTATATAGCACATAATTCTTGTGCTGCAGTTAAGTACTTTACTTACCTTGCTTCCAAACTTCTAAATTCTTTGATTGTGAATTACTTTTGCCCAAGGTACAAATTGATCTGTCCCTAAAGTTTCATACATTACAAAATTATTTGATTACTAGATATCCAATGTTATATGAATTGGCATATAAACTTGACATGCTAACTTTTGTGGTCAAATAGGAGTGTAAAATAAGTACCGAGAATAATTATCTATAGACAATTTGACCAAATAAGACTTTAGTTCAATAATACATATAATAACACTAAAAGAAATGTAAAATAACATACATAACCAGCACGTGCAAAACAATTAGCTTGTTTATCTAAGTATGTAGACAAGGAATTAACCTCCGTATATACACTAAATAATAAGACATCTCTCCCTGTAGTAATTTATACTCTAACTACAAGTTACAATCATTAATATAATCAGAACAAATCTCAAAGGTTATTCCTAGTTATCTTGTAGCATTAATCTAATTAATCCTCCAGTGTACTTGAAAAAATGTTGATAACAAATTGAGAAAATAATATAGAATCAATAACTAATATATATATAAATATACCTATACATAAAAGAGAGGCTAGACCTCCAATAATAAAACTAAATTTTAGTACATACATATATCTGGTTTCTCATGAAAGATATCGAAATTTTCAATAACTATAAAATCTAAACAATAAGCCTTTTCTAAAATTATTTATATCCATGTATAGATGCAAAAACAAGATAATCCATTAGATAGACACTAACATAACTAATTTGTAACTCTTGGAAATCATCATAAACAAAATAGTTCAAAACTCACAAAAATCAATGAGTTCCTCAAAAATTACACATACACACTGAGTAAAGGGATTTGTGAACAAATTAAGTATTTAGAATAAAATGAAAAGCAATCAGAAAATAATAATAAGAAAACTACCTCTAGAGTGCCATGGTATATGAGATACGTGCAGACTTATCCACATCTTTTTCTTGGAATAACTTAGTGGGAAGGACTCTAAATATATAAACATTTTTAATATGGATTTTAGACAAGAATACTGAAGAGAAATAGTTAACGATGTGATAAAAAAAATTCTAATCTAGGCATAAATAGCAAGTTGGCAGCTTCTTACCCTTCACCGACTAGACAATGTTGGCTACCCCCTCCTTTTTTTTTTTTAAATCCTAGAGTAATCTAGTAATGAATTTTTTTGACTTATTAATAAGGCCAAAGCGAAGACATATGTAAATTAGCTGCTTACTATAAAAAAAATATATTATACTATATATAAATGCTCAACTGACTACGAACAAAATAGTTACTAAGCACTTAACTACAAGTCCTATATGATACGTATATATGTTCATATGTTAAACATATTCTAGTATGATCAAGGTAATATATGTAGTGTGAGGTATTTGATTAAAAAAAATGTCATACATTACACTATAATATGATCGTTGTCATTATGCTTTTAATGTAATAGAAATGCGAGATGGTCTTGTTATAGTGATCAATTTAATATGTATCATATTTATATGAATGAGTGTATCTCGAGTATTTCACTACAAAATTTCTTTAAAAAAATAGATTTTTACGACCATAATATTTAATAATCAGATACCCACAATGATATGCACATATAACATTAATGCTAAATGCAATACAATCATGTTGTTATTGGCTCTCTTAATTATGTGAGGAGCTGGATGTTATAGTAGTACCCATTTTACTACTTTGCGGTGTACTTTTCCTGTATTAGTCATATAGCGACTAATTACACTCACGACATGACTCAAATTTTGTCTTGTGCATACCATAACATATATTAGGCAACCAACCGCACTTGACTAGAGAACTTTTGTCATTGTATTCTCTTCTTCCTTAGTCTTAGGTGATTATTCGCAAGATAATTTGAAGTTTTTGAGCTAAAAGAGTTGCCACAGGTTTGGTTTTGTCTACCCTAAACCTTTCTTGGGCACACCTTATATATCCTTATTGTGATAGAAATAAGGTACCAGCCTTCCTATTTCTCATAATCTCCATTCCTAGGATCTTTTAGGCCAATCCTAAGTCCTTCATCTCAAACTCTCTTTGTAGTTATTCCTTGATCCTATTCACTTCCTTTTTCTCCTTACAAGTAATTAACATATCATCTATATAGAATAGCAAATAGATATATGTCTCACCAATAAGCTTTCTAAAATAAACACAACTATCATGATCACTCCTCTTAAAGTCAATCCTGAGTTTGAATTCATCAAACTACTTATACCACTATCGAGGAGATTATTTAAGGCTGTACAAAGACTTTTTAAGTAGGTATACCTTATCTTCCTTCCCCTTTAATTTATGACCTTGGAATTAATTCATGTAAATGTGTTCTTCTAGTTCTCCATAAAGAAATGATTATTCACATCCATCTACTAAAGTTCTAAATCGAAGTTTGCAACTAAGACCAATAGAGTTCTAATAGAATTGTGTTTTACAACTTGAGAAAAAATTTCATTGTAATCAATTCCCTCTTGTTAAGTGAATCCTTTAGCTACCAATCTAGTTTTACACCTAGATTTCTCTATTTTTGGAATCCTTTAATTCTTCTTGTAAATCCATTTATAGCTAATAATTCATTGATCTTTTAGCTTGCCAACTAAAATCCAAGTCTTGTTTTTCTGTAGTGATGATATCTCTTCATCCATGGCTTGAATTTACTTTTTATTCTTCATCTTCAATGGCTTCATCAAAATTTCTTAGATCTAAATCTCCCAAGTCTTTGGCCACTGATAGAGCAAATAAGACCATGTCATTGAAACCATACTTTAATGGTGGTCTTGCTGGTCTCCTCAGTCTGTCTCTTGTTACATTGTGCATTTCAGTGCGCTCCTCTTTAATTCTAAGTTGATCATGGGACTGACTTTGCTGGTTTTGGAGAGCTTTGGTTTCTCTTGGTGGCTTTTTCTTATTTGGATCATGATTATTAGCCTTTACATCATATTGTTTCTTCTTAAGGTCCAAACTCTCTATACTGATAGCATCTTTTGTATCTTTAGGATCTTATTTTATTGTATCCTAGTACAATTCTGACTCTTTAAAAGTAATATCATGAATTATTAATATCTTCACCCTACCATCTTTAATACTCCATAATTTGTAGCCTTTTACCCCATCTAGATATCCCAAGAATATATATTTATTGGCTTTAAGTTCCAACTTACCTTATTTAACGTGAGCGAAAGCCATACATCCGAATACTCTCAAGTTACCATAATCTGTCAGGTGTCCTAACCACTTCTCCATTAGAGTTTTGAATTCAACGATTGTTGATGGACTTCTATTGATCAAGTAACATATTGTTGTCACTGTTTTTACCCAAAAGGTTTTGAAAAGCCTTGAAGATGATATCATATATCTCACCGGCTCTAAAATGGCTAAGCCATTTTGTTATGGTGTCTTTGTTACTACTAAGTGTCATGTTATCTCCATTTTCTTTTAGTATTCATTGAAAATATCTACATAGATCTGGCCCATTGCCAATTCTCAACTTCTTTATCTTCTGCCCAGTTTGATTTTCCATTTAGGCTTTCTATTCTTTAAACTTCCCAAGTGCTTCATTCTTTTGTTTAAGAATATATACTTAAACTCTCCTTGAGTAATCATCCTCTAATGAGAGAAAATATCTGCTACGATCATGTGATGTGATTCTATTTGAACTCCAAAAATCTGAGTGTATGTAATCCATGATACCTTTAGTGTTGTGAATCTCTTTACTAAATATAATTCTTGCTATCTTGTCTTATATATAATCTTCATAGAATTCTAGCTTCGTAAATCTTTCACCTCCTAGAAGTTCTTGTTTCTTCAGTTCATCGAGCCTCTTCTCATTAATATGCCCAAGTCTCATATGCCACAATTGAGACTTTTTATTGCTATTCCACTAGCAATTGTTGCCTTTCCCTTTAGAGTCCTCCCTAGTAGCACATATAGTCCTTTTCATAGCGTCCTCTTCATTAGTACTAGTGAGCCTTTAGAAATCTTTAGTATTCCACCTTGAACTTTAATGTTGCAGCCATTAAATTTAAGTATACAAAGTAAAATCAGATTTCATTTCAATTTGGGCACATATTGAATATCATGGAGTGTTTTCTCCATTCCATCTTCTAAATTGATCCTCACTGAGCCCATCCCTTGCATTGCATATAGCTAATTATTCCCCTTATTCCTCAATAAAACTTTACCTCTATTTATCTTCCTAAAGGTAGCAAACTAAGATTTATTCGGACACATATGGCACGACCACCTTAGATCAATTATCCATTCTTTTTTAGTGTTGTCTTTTATAATTGAGAGGAATTCTGTACTTTCATAGCCTTCAATAACTACATCCACGTCTCCATTATCAATATTCTTCATATTTTGTTTTCTTTTTCTATTGGGACAATTTCTTTTGAAGTGTCCCTCTTTGTGGCAAATAAAGTATTTTTTTTGGTTCCTTAATTCGACTTTGTATTGTTCTGATTCTTATTATCTATTGTTTTAGGCTTTCCTTCATTTTCTCTCGTTCTTTACTACCACCCTTAACTCTCATTCCTTAAACTGTATAGTTGGTTCCAACTCCTCCAATTTAGGTTTCACAACTATATCTTATAGCATCCTTCAATTTACTATAGGTGGATGGTAGCAAATTTAGCAAAAGCATAGCTTCGTTTTCATCGTCGATCTTCTCGCCTATATTTTTGAAATCAATAACCAATTTATTGAACTCGCTAAGATTCTAATCAAGACTTTTATCTTCCTCCATCTTAAAGCCAAAGAATTTGACTTTCAAATAAATATGATTTGTTAATGACTTTGTCATGTAAAGACTCTCCAACTTGAGCTATACACTGGCAGCAGTTGTCTTGTTCGTCACCTTCCGAAGTACACTATCAATTAGGTACAAAATCATAGTGTTGTAGGAAATTTCCATCATCTCGGCTTTTTCGGTGTCAATCATGGTGCTCAGCAAGTTTTTCTCGACACCAAGGGCTTGCACAACTTTCTACTGCACTAGAATAGCATTCATCGGCTTCCTTCATATCTCAAAATTGCCTTTCCTATCGAAATGTTCAATTTCGAATTTAGTCACTACCATCTTTATCTCACTCTTGATACCAATTCTTATGATGATGGAATTATTTTGTACACACTATTATTATTGTGATGATAGAATTATTTCACACACATAATTAATCTCTAAGATTAGAGATTAATCATAACACACACAAAGAACACAAGAAAAATAATAAAAATAATATTGAGAATTATCGTAGTTCAAATTTAATAATTAAAGCCTAAGTTTACGTGAAACTACTCTCAAAAGTATTCACTGTGAATAAGAATAATTATACCCTCTTTCTCACAATTTTACATCAAAGAGTCTCTTTCCAAAGTCTCCAAAAACACTCGCATTTTTTTCCTTTGATTGATCTGTAGTTGTAACACCCCCTAGTTTAACCATATTGTCATATACAGTCAAACTATGAAGTATTATTTTTTCTTAAACATTATCTTTTATTTTGATAAAAAGGTGGGCAAATTTTGAACTTTCTAAAACCTTTAAATAAAAGCAACTGCATGGCATTTCTTGTTAAAAGTATCTTTACAAAATGTACAATCAAAAGAGGTTTCCACCAGTCTATTTTACCATCAACAATAGTATTTACATTACGCCAAAATATCTCAAATCAAAAATGTTGCCCATAGGTCAAGCTCGTCTACATCTGTATGACCATGGCAATAAAAGGCAAACCAGGCAACCAGCTAGTCAATACCAAAATATGCCTCCTCATCTACATAACAGGACTAAAATGAGCTAAAGCTTAGTAAGTAAAAACTATGCATGCTTATGAATGCTTTAAAATCTCATAAAGTTCCCATTGTACCCTTTTCTTTCTTAAACATTTAAGTCCATGCACTTTCCTTAAAAATTATTCTTAGATGGGCCCTTTAGCACATTGCTTGTCCCGTAAGTTGATAGGCCGTGATAACATTGAGCGGAAACTCTAGCCAAGAGTAAAATAAGGTGCGACCGTCATGTGAGGGTTTTTTTGAAAACTCCTTCCCTCATCAGAGGGGCATCCCACACCGCACTAATATTGTCCCGCTTCAACGAGACACGTTATAAGATCTGCAAATCCCGCTTCAACGGGAGAGTCTGCATCAACTGTTACGCCCCCTAGGCTTAACTATATGACTATGTAGATCAAACTAGGAAGCATTACTCTTTTATAACCCATATTTTTAGTTTTTGCAAAAAGGTGGGCCAAATTTAAACTTTTCGAGCTCTAAAACAAAAGAAACTACGTGGTATTACTTTTTGAAAGTGTCTTTACAAAATATACAACTAAAAACTGCATATCTGTTTATCTTGCTATCAGTAGTAATATTTACAACACACTAGAATAACAAAATAAAAATAAAACACCGCCCACAAGTCAAGCTCGTCTATATCGGTATGATCATGGCGACAAGAAAGCGTGCTAGCCAACTAGCAACTCTATACATCAAAAATGTCCTCACCTGTATCACAGGAACAAAATGAGCTAATGCTCAGTAAGTAAAGATCATGCATGCTTGTGAACATGTTTCATGCATAAACTTTATTGAAATTCCTATTGTACTCTTTCTTTCATAACTTTTCATTCTGATGTACTTTTCTTAGAAAATATTTCTTTATAGGGCCCTTGAGTACATTACAAAGTCGCGGCAGTTGGTAGGCCGTGCCCACCTATGCGGGAAGGAAACACATGGCCAATGTGAACCATACCTACCCAACGCAGACCGACTAAGTAATGCACCTGATAAATCTCATAGTACAATGCTTAGTCCCGGTAGCCGGTAAGCCGTGCCCACCTATGCGGGATGGATGCCTGTGTAAACCATACTTACCCAACGCAGACAGACTAAACACTGTACTTAAAACATATCTCGTAAAATTAGTACAATGGTACTACTTTAAATCCAATGTGTGGAAAACTTCACTTTATTGAAAATCATGCTTAATGATCATGTCATGCTTATATTTCTGTAAGCTTTGCAACAACAATATAAATAACATATAATTGAAATAATTTACATAAGCATGTAGGAAAACATCTTGTATCTACTATTGTTCTTGTGATGCAGTTAAAATAAATCTTCACTTACCTTGTGTCCAGTAGAAAAGATAGTGGAAAGGGTCAGTATCCTCTGTGGCAAGGTGTGTGGAAGACATGATGTCAATTTTATTACTAACATTATTACTACAATGTAAAATGCTTAAAGAAAACAAGTAAAACACCGAATCACAACTTTTACTAAAGAAGGAATCCTAATCACAAAACGAACCAAAATGTTATCTACTTTCATAAAAACTAGTCCATTAGCTTCTAAATGGCATCACTTGGTTCTAAAAATATTTGGACAGCACCTCCCCTACTTTTAGGACATCCCCACATGATTAAAATCATGATTTAAGACCTATAATAACAATCAACAAGTCAATTCCCACATATATAACTCAAAGAGGCTCATTTAGAGCAACCTAGGTATACTTGAATTCCTTTCGTTTTAAACCAAGTTTAAAACCACTTTTACACTTTTTTATTGTCACAAACAGCAATGAAACAAATATATTTACATCATGGGATCAACAAAATATACATTTCAATTTTATAAAATCAGATTACAAGTATGGGGAGCTTATTCTAACAATGGAACACTTGAAAACACTTGAATCCACAAGTAGCAAACTTTGGGGCTTTAAGACTAACTTTAATCTTCTACTTAAATTCTGTTTTTCCAGCCATATATAAGGTTTTCTTAGACCTTTATTCATCAAATAAAATCTTTAATTAAAGAGCTAAAGCCATGGGAATAAATTACCAATTCTAAATTCCACAAAAAAACTCACCTTGACTAGTTTGAACTTTTGTTGAAGCTCTTGCCTTCTACTTCCACAAAACTGATTTCTAAGGCTTTGAAATTGATCTTAGGACTCAAGAGGACCTACAGGAAACATTACTTAAGTAGTATCAAGTGGAGAATTGAAATAACCAC